>OX578148.1:26701783-27146783 GCA_951213105.1 Amaurobius ferox
AACACCACAACTATTTTATAACAAAACGCCGTGCATGAAATTGAATTTAATGATTTTTTTCAGTTTGTCTATAAATCATAAATAAAATTAAGTGTTCTTCCTTTTATGTTCAATGATATATTTTTGAAATTTATTATCCACTGTTTCGAAAACGCTTCTTTTAAATATGAAGAGTATATTCTCATAAAGAGTTTTACAAAGTTAAGTAGTTTTAGTGCAAAATTAAATTCCGTAAAACTCTCTAGCAAAATATGTATAAAATTTTCCTCGATAAAACCATTAGTTTTCATTAAATTAATGCAAATTTATGCACAAAAAAGCCAAATGTTTAAAAACGCCTTTGCATTCACTAATGCCTCATGACGTCACTTAATGAAGCCATTTATATCCTTGTCTGAAAGTTTTAATGCAAGTCTGAAGTACTTTGCAGAAATTTTAATGCAAAGTGTTGAATTTTTGAAAATAAATTATGTTTCAGATGTGTGAAAACATTTTCTTAAACCGGCGAGGTTCGTATAAAAGTTTGTTACATGGAGTTACATTATTAAAATCAAATTATATTTTCATACAAAACTTCACAACTTAGACGGAGTTTTCTAATACTTTATGAAGTTTCTTGCCATTTTAATCAAGTGTAAAATAATTATATGAAAATGCACTTATTGGTATGATTTGCTTATTTAAAATTATAAAAAGAGATTTTTATAAAAAGTATATTTTATTTTATAAATGTAATGCATATATCCTCTTCAAAATGCAAGAATTCTAAAGAGTACGGATGAATTTCGTATAAAAGAATTAGGAATTGACCCAAAATATTATTCTGTTGTACTCGTACATTTATATGTGCTTGTTAAAGTCACATAAATATACTTGGAATCAAGGTAACTCATTCTTAAGAATGCTATTATTTCAGCCTGAAATAATATTGTCTAACTAAACCTATGTAAAGAACCTTGCTGCCCCAACTGAAAATCGAACCCTGGATCTCCAAACTGGACAGCCGACGCTTTGAGCTACTGGAACGTTGAGCTACTAGAACGAAATTGCCAGCTCTTATCGTCCGAAGTGGACTCTGCATTCCCCACCTTTCAATGTGAGATTGGCGGGCAACTGACAATCTAACACTGACCCCGTATTGCTATTTTTACCGTAGGTTAGCATCCTGCTACTACTATTTTTATCCAGGTCGTTATCCTCTTAGTTTGAAATCGGCTCTCAATCTTCCAGAGTCCATTGAATCCGTACTTGTCGTACTAGGGTCACCTTCAGACCTCCGACATCCTTGCACTAACCTACAGGGTTGATTTGTTCAGACGCCATGGTAAAGAGCTTTGTTGCTCAACTTGTAATCGAACTCTAGATCTTCGAACTGGTCAGTCGACGCTCTACCGTTGTGCTACTGGGAAGAAATTGCTTTGGAAACGCATCAATTAACGTCCGGGTCGCCACTATGGACGCCATTATGGAGCTGTCAGAACGGTGTGTCCAATTTGTGGAGTTGACATGACATCTTCAATGCGTGGCAAAGGAAACGTCAACCTCCGATTACTTAAGATACTTGAGATCGGTTGCGTGTGTTGCTTGACGCAGCTCGCTCGTCCGGGTCGCCACTATGGACGCCATTATGGAGCTGTCAGAACGGTGTGTCCAATTTGTGGAGTTGACATGACATCTTCAATGCGTGGCAAAGGAAACGTCAACCTCCGATTACTTAAGATACTTGAGATCGGTTGCGTGTGTTGCTTGACGCAGCTCGCTCGTACAAGAAGAACTACAAGTTTAAGAACTTAATAGTTGAATAATAAGAACTTTAACATAACAAAGAAGTAGATTTACATTACGTGCTAGGCTCAACTGCCATAGCGTAACTCATCTAATTTAATACATGTGTGTTGGAGTTGAGATGACGAGACTCGTGACAACCACCGAGTCTGCAGTTGGCGAGACGCAACTTGATGTAGAGGAACTCGAGACTGAAGTCGTGGCAATTGCACCGCCTTAAATATTGACCCACAGACATGCGCATTACAGCATTTACTTGTCAAGCAGAAACTGTGTAATTCCGTAGCAACGGTGTCACCACATTGCAAGTTCTTATCGTCAAAGTGAGCTGCACCTAAAATAATATTGTTTAAACCCATAATAATAATACTTTTACCTTAAACAATATTGTTTCAATTTGGAATGTTATAATTTTAAAGAACTCAGACTGCCAATTTCTTATCGCACCATATTCGAATTCAATCATTTTTTAATTCATGTACAGAATTATAGTTATAATACTTTTAAAACTTCAATACTATAGTATAAATATATATTACTTTCCCAGCAATACATGGTAAAGTATAGGGAAAGTATTGGAATCGTGTCGAAAATCGCAAGTTGAGTTTTCGACGGATTTACAAGTTTTGGAACTTCTAGAACACGAGAAATCTATTTTAGCGTGACGTCTGTTCGTGTATCTGTGTGAGTGTCTCAGTGTGTATCTGTGCAATGTATACATCCACTCCAACTGAAAAATTAGTGGTCCATATTTCATAAAATTTTTTATTTACGTCACTTGTGGGTGATCCTGGCTCTGATTAGATGCTACATGGCCCCCCAAAAAATCTCATGTTTCTACTAGCTAAAAAACTAATGACCAAATTTCAAGAAACTTGGTAGATATGTTTCTCGTGGGATACCCTTGTGCTGATTAGATTTTAGTACGATTTGGAAAATAAAAACCTGTCTTCTTTTTACGAAATGTCCATCAAAAATCTAAAATAAAAAACTACGTATGCGCAAATGTATTAATTAAATACTTGTTTGACAGGTCATTTTGACTTGGGAAAAAACAAGTTTAAACCCATTATTCCAGGACTAACCTCTCTCGATATAATGTATATATTTTTTTAGCATTTTTTTTACGCCGCCTTTGAAAAAATGTCAAGTTACCAAATAAAAACAAAAATTTAATTAAAAGGACAATTCAGATTTATTTTGTGGAATTCAACTCAATTTAACGAATTATTAACGAAATAAATAGAACATGAGTATGAGGCTGCAGTGAAAGGCAAAAATATAGATATCAATACCAAAATCCCAATTTAGAAGAAAAAAAGTACCAGATATCGGTTTTAAATTTTTGACTGGTAATAAATGCGCTACTTACATATACCTGGAAAACAAATTTTAATTATATTTATTCCTAATTACTTTATAGAATACCTTAATAAAATACCAAATATCAGTTTCAAATTTTGAACGGTCAATAAAGCCTTATATCATATGTACTCAATGAAGAACTCTTAATATTTAATTGATGAAATTACACCTTTATCACCCCATAATGACAAAACATTTTAGAACGCCCAAATTTTATTTGCGTAGTAAGTGGATATTTAAATCTTCCGGGATAAATGAATTTATGACCGAGAGAAGCAGACAAATCTGTGGTTCATATAGTTTTATTTCGGATGTACATTCTCAAGCAATTTGTTTTAATACAGAAATGGAATAAAATTGATGTCCACAATATCCTGACTTTATGGGATACCACGTGATTACTCTCGACCTCAGATTATAGGATCAAGAGGAATATATTTGTCTTGAGTAGAACATAAGTACTTCTTTCCGTTTATTTCTTGAAGCATTATTTCATAAATTGAATCCTGCAGACATTTTCGTGTTTGGTGAAATATTTTCCTATTTCCCTAAAAATATAGTATAAATAGAGTGAAAGTATTATGTTGGGGATAAAAGTTCAATTCTGAGATATATATATACATTGACCATTTTTGAACATACCTACATATTGATTATTCCTTTTTACATTCACGAGTTTGTGTGTGGAAACCCCAGGCTGTCCGGCTCATCCAGAGGACTTGAGCAACTATTTGGACGACCGGTCACGAGTTTGTGCGTATATGCGTATTTGATTTTTTATACTTGATGTATCAGGAGAAAAACTCGATAAATATTTCTCAAAATAGATGAAACAATTTCCGTGCGTTCCAATAATATTATTGCATATTATTGAGCATAAGAAGAGTGATTTTAAGGTAGCATAAGTGCAAATATTAGTGAGCATAGGAATTGAATCAACTGCAAATGACTGGCATTCACCACAAACATTATTGCAATATATGGATGAAATCATCAGTAATTTGGAAAAATCATCATTTGGATAAAATCATTAGTAATTTGGTAAAATCATCATCGTCAGTGGTAAAATCATTTTTGTAAAATCATCAGTAATCAGCATATTACTGCATATTCGTGAGCATAAGGGAGCATATTAGTGAGTTGTTGTTGTTGTTTTTGAGACCCAGACCGTCCGATCTACCACAAAAGGTGTAAGGTAACTGTGCATATTAGTGAGTTGAAGACCAAGACCGTCCGACTCATCCTAGGACGTGAGCAACTGTTTGGACGGCCGGGAAAGCATATTAGTGAGTTGTTGTTGAAACCCAGACCGTCCGACCTACCAGAAAGGTGTAAGGTAACTGTTTGGACGGTCGGGAAGTGCCACCTAATTTAGACCGGAACCCAGTGGGGGAGGCATCCACAGGGACCGTACCCTCCTTCCCCTACCACCAACCTCTCGGAAAGACTTTCGGACCCACATTTTTAACGTGATCGTATTCCGCATGAACACGGCGTCAGTTTTGGCAGTGGCTGGAATCGAACCCAGGCCTACCGAGTGCAACTCCAGCGCGCTAACCAATGGGCTACCGCGCCCTGCATATTAGTGAATCGAAATTAGGATAGCGGAGTCCGACCCCCACAGTCACGGTCCCCGGTCAGAGCTATATTAGTGAGTAGAAGACCCAGACCGTCCGACTCGTCCAGAGGACTAAGAGCAACTATTTGGACGGCCGGCTATATTAGTGAGTGTAAGAATCCAACCAATTGCAAATCACTGACATGCACCTCTCACAATATTACAATATATGGATGAAATCACAAGTAATTTGGTAAAATCATCATTTCGATAAAATCATCAGTAATTTGGTAAAATCATTAGTAATCATCATACTATTGCATATTGGTGAGCATAAGAGAACATAAGTAGGTGTAAATTGCAAAAATGTTGAAAGTGAGGTAGGAAATAAGACTACGTTAATGAAATTGTCCTCCCATTTATTTTCAAAAAGTTACATTTTTTAAATTTTTATACGACCCCCTCAGACATAATTGGTCAATCAGAAATTTTTTATTTTTAATGCAACAAGAGCATTAAAAATACCGCATTTCTGTATCTTTAAAATCGAGCGAGTTATATTTAATTGAACATTGTGAATGGGGACCCTATATCAAATTAGAAATGTAAATTTGTGACATATCACAGGAAATATAAAACTGTATGATAATACATAGGATACCCAACCGTGTAGTGAGTACCTCTGCTTTATATGATCTCTGTCTGCGTAATGCTTTATTTAGGTGCATTTCTGATAAAAAAATTTGACACATAGTAACGTATTTTTGATCTAAACAATTTCTATCGTCAATTTGTTTATGTCCCTATTTTCTCTGATGAAACAGTCGTTCACATGGTACGGAAAAGTAGCATAAGTCAGATTTTCTCCTTTATCATAATTCAGTTGATTGTAAAGATACAGAGATGCGTTTTTTTTAATCATTTTGCTGCATTAAAACTAACATTTTCTGATTGACCAAATTTGTTTCAGGAGATCGTATAAAAATTTAAAAAGTGTAACTTTTTGAAAATGAATGGGAGGACTATTTCATTAACGTAGTCTTATTTCCTACCTTACTTTCAACACTTTTGCAATTACATTGCCCACTTATCTCCAACTGGTAAAGAATTAAAGCGCATTTCAATCTTTTTGGTACACCCTGTATATTGTATATATATTTTTTACGCACACACACACACACACACACACACACACACATATATATATATATATATATATATATATATATAAAACACAAGACAAAGGAACCATTTAATTAAAAGCAGAAAACTGTAATTAATGAAATAACAGTTTTGTAGTGCTACATTAGCTGCAATATTCAAATAATATACAATCAAACTACTTCAAAATTACCAAACTGAGATACTCGAAAAAAGAAGAATATTAAAGAACTAAATGTATCCACTAATTACAAAAGACTTAAGATGAAATCACTTTAATGGTAGCAGTGAATGGGATAGGAAATAAGGAGATTATAGTCGGATTGATCCAGCTGCGGATGGAACAGCGGACCTCCTAGGACAAGATTTTTCAACTCCTTCTCGTCGGATTAGATCCTATGTCCTTTACATATTCTCCTCCTTAGAGATTTTTGAAACATTTAATTTCATCCAGTTAAAGAACTCGATAAACACCTGAAATACAATACTTCCATTGTATTACTACAGCATTAAAATGTAAACTGAAATTTATAGCGATACTCTCAAACATGTTTTTGATTGCTGCACAATTTAGCTTTTATGGATATTAGAAATTGACTTCATTTAATGCAACACCTAAAGTAATATTATTACTTTTACTGAATATGTTACTGACTAAAAGCGTTACCCAAAATAGGATGTTATAAAAATAGCATTTGAATCTGCAAGTAGCCACAAAAAATGTTTTAGGCGAGATTCAATATTTACATTTGAAAATAAACCTGATGTAGACAGTATATGACTTTTCCTACATGATGCAATGACTTTACAGCAAAATAATGGTTCCTTCAAAGCAAAATAATGCTGCACCAGATACATAGCAGAATCTTTTTTGTTTTCAATTATTACCCAGTAAATTGAAATTGGGCAATACATTTACCCAAAACAGAATTATTTATTTATACTCACGTGCAAAATCTTCATCAAAATTCAATTAATATTTAATGCATATCCCGTGAAATAAATGATTGTCGAATTCTTGGGAGTCAAAATGCAAAAATATTACAGAAATGAACTTTTCTTGTGAATGGAAAGAACTAGATCCACGAGAATGATGTTCATAGATTTGGTGCATAATATTGCATATGGAAAGTGAACATGTTGGTAATACTTACTACTTTTTAATGTTATATAAATTTTGTGAAATATGTACTTAAAAGGTGCAATATGTCGATAACGGTTCACGTTAAAAGTCAAAAGTTTGGGGCATTTGTTCTGTAATAAACATTTACGTATGGAACGATTATTTATTTATAATTATTGAAGATATTGTTTTTCAAATATTTTTTAAGAAATCTATTCAAAAATTGGAGGAGGAGGGTCTTTTGAACATTCGATTGCTTTTTAAAATAAATAGGGCTCAGGTATTCACAGTTTTATACGCGTAACAATCGTACAAAATTACGTTCGAAACGCTCCACTTGTTCGTGAGTTATAGCATTTACTGACTCACGGATATACACACACACGCGCTCACACACACTCACAGATATCACTTCAAGAATGTGCAGTTTGGTATAAATATTGTGGTGATATCTTCTCAATCTAATGTACTTTTGAATGACTTGTAAAGAACTTTGCTGCCTCAACCGGGAATTGAATCCTGTATCTTCGAACTGACCAGCCGATGCTCTACCGTTGAGCTACTGGGACGAAATTGAAAGCTCTTATTGCCGAAGTGGACTCTGTATTCTCCATGTAATATCAGATTGGCATGCAACTGACAATGTTACAGACCACCTCCTGCTATTGTTACCCCAGGATAGCCTCCTGATACTATTTTTATCATCCAGGTTAACTTCATGCATGGTTGTTGTCCTCTCGATATGAAATCAGTGCTCAATCATTCAGAGTCCGCTGAATCCGTTCTAGTTGTACTAGGGTCACTTACAACCTCCGATATCTTTGCACTAATGTACAGTGTTGATTCGTTACCTTACACATTTCTGGTAGGTCGGACGGTCTGGGTCTCAACAACAACAACAGTGTTGATTCGTTCCGACGAAATTGTAAAGTATCTTGCTGCTTCAACCGGGAATCGAACTCTGAACCTTCGAACTGTTCAGCCGACGCTCTACCGTTGAGCTACTAGAACAGAATTGCAAGTTCTTATTGTCGAAGTTGAGTCTTCAGATTCCATTCCTAAAATTTTTGTGAATTTTAATTTGAAACCTCTCATAAATAGTCAAAGCACTGTAGCGAAAGCGCCGGTCTAAACTTTTTCGTCCGGAACCAATTATTTCCTTTATTCCATATTGTCCATTATTAACGTGGGTGGGTCAATAACTTAACGACTTAGAATTTGCAACAATATTTTACAGCGTTTGTCATTCGTTTGTGATTTTCGACAAGCTGTAGGTAATTTCACTGTAACGGAACTAGCAGAAATTCTATATGCATCTAAAATAATTTTGAAACGACTCAGAGAAGATAAAATCTTTTTTGACTCTACAAAAGTCTATTATGAAAAGAAACACTTCATCCTTCGTGATCGATCTTAATACTTAAATATCTCCTAGTGAGACTGGGTGACATAATAAAGAAAGGCAAAGAAGACGACACACAGAAAGATCGATTGCCTGCTACATTTCATTTAGGCCCGGACTTGAGTAATACATATTCTCTTTGTCGTTGTGGAATTAAAGAACCAAAAGCACAGTAAGAATGGATGCTTGACATAGTACATGAATTATTAAGCGTCATCAACGTCAATTTTGTAGCTACAATGCATTTTCCTCATTAAATATAGTATTTATGTTATTTCAAATTATTTTCTTGCAAGAAATAAAATATCTGAACAGCACATTGCATAGAACCTGCCATAAACTATATAAATGTTGCATTCCAGAAGCTAAAACTGTGCTTCTATTGCAAGCAAGTAACAGCATCCTTATACTAGTTTCGGGATAATTATGCTCTTGTTAGAACAGAATAGGCGATGACTGCTGTAGAAATAAGTATGCATGGCATATTCCACAATGTTACCAAGCTTTATGAAATCAGATAATAAAACCGTTCAGTCCTGCTACTAGTTCTGAACTATTTCTGTCCTGGAACTAGTTCTGAACCAGTTCTGTCTTGCTACTAGTTCTGAACTTTTTCTATCCTGTTACTAGTTATGAACTGTTTCTGTTCTGCTACCAGTTCTGAACTATTTCCATCCTGCTTCTAGTTCTGAACTATTTCTGTTCTGCTACTTGTTCTGAACTATTTCAATCCTGCTACTAGTTCTGAACTATTTTTGCCCTGCTATGTACCTGCTATTTCTTATTGACGAGTGCATAATATGCACAAGATCGGTCTATAGATGTTGGTGTCTGCTATAGGAGCTCAATCTTTATAACTATTCAAAACTTTCAGAAATAAAACCCAGTAATTGTAACATGATCAAATTGAGTTGAAAATACCACTCAGACACATGTAAACGATTTAATAAAATTGTTGTTTAAAATATCAAGGAAGATAAGCGTTTACACCACTGGATTTGAGTTTTAAATGTGTCCCTATGTAGAATGCAGACACTTGAAGAAACTTGTCCCTATGTAGAAACTTGTCTCTATGTAGAATGCAGAGAGAATTGCTTCGACGGTAAGAGCTTGAAATTCCGTCGCAGTATCTTTTCGGTTGACCATTGGCTATCCAGTTTGAAGTTATTACGAAATTTTTTCCCCAAAAACAGAAGATATTTATCGAGAATTTTTTTATGTTTCTTATTAGTTTTAACTCTTTATACACTGTGGCTAACAGCTGATTTTATGTATTACTCATGATTTTATTCGTATATTGCACTATTGTGAGTGGTGCATGCCAGTGATCTGCAATTGATTCTATTCTTATGCTCACCAATATGCTCACTTATGGTCACTTTTTTATGCTCACCAATATGCAATAATTTGATGATTACTGATGATTATTGATGATTCCTGATGATTTTACAAAAATGAATTTACCAATAATGATGATTTTACGAAATTACTAATGATTTCTTCCATATATTGCATTATTGTGAGTGGTGCATATCAGTGATTTGCAAATGGCTCAATTCTTATTCTTACCAATAAGCTCACTTATGCTCTCTTATGCTCCCCAATATGCAATAATATGATGATTACTGATTATTTTACAAAAATGATTTTACCAATGATGATGATGATTTTATCAAATTACTAATGATTTTATCCAAATTACTGATGATTTCATACATATATTGCGATATTGTTTGTGGTGAATGGCAGTCATTTGCAGTTGGTTCAATTCTTATGCTCACCAATATTTGCACTTATGCTACCTTAAGCTCACTCTTCTTATGCTCAATAATATGCAATAATATTAATGAAATTCATGGAAATTTTTTCACCTATTTTGAAGAATATTTATCGATTTTTTTTTCGAGATACATCAAGTATAAAATATCAAATACGCATAAATAGACAAACTCGTGAATATAAAAATGAATAATAATTGCGTAGGTATGGTCAAAACTGGTCGATGTATCTATCTCAGAAGTGAACTTTTATCCTCAACGTAATACTTTCTCTCTACATATAATATAATTTCAGGGAAATAGGAAAGTATTTCACCAAACACAAAAATGTCTGCAGGATTTAATTTATGAGATAATGCTTCCAGAAATAAACGGAAGGAAGAAGTACTTGTGTTCTACTCAAGACAAATATATTCTTCTTGATCCTCTAATCTGAGTTCGAGAGTAATCACGTAGTATCCCATAAAGGCAGAATATTGTGGATATCAATTTTATTCCATGTGTACTAAGGCAAACCCTTTGGGATGTACATCTGAAATAAAACTACATAGGAGCCACAGATTTGTCTGGATGTCTCTGTCATATATCAATTTGTCCCAGAAGATTTAAATATCCACGCATGTGGTGGGAGTTCTAAAATTGTTTGCCATAATGTGAAAATGAAGATATAATTTCATCAATTAGATATTAAGAAATCTTCATCGAGTACATACGATGTATGGCATCCATTACCGGTCAACATTTGAAACCGATATTTGGTATTTTAATAAGATATTCAATAAAGTAATTAGCAATAAAATAATTAAAAATTATTTTTCAAGTGTATGAAATATAGAGCATTTATTACCAGTCAAAAATTTAAAACCGATATCTGGCACTTTTATTTTTATTACTTTCCATGGTAATATGTACATAGGAAAGCATTGGAATAGTTTAGCGTAATGTCTTTGTGTGTGGCTGTTTGTGCAGATAATTTTATCCACTCTAACTAAAAAAACTAATTGATCGAATTTCATAAAATTTGCTAGATGACCCTTGTGGGTGACCTTGGTGCTGCTACGATTTTGGTATGATTTCAGGTTAAATGAACCTGCCTTTTTCTGCGAAATTACCCGAAAAAATTGCCTGTATGCACTCTAGCTGAAAAACTAATAGACCATATTGCACAAAATTTGGTAAATAAATCACTTGTAGGTTAATCTGGTGCTGATTATATTTTGGTACGATTCGGAAAAAAATAATCTACTTTTTTTTGCGAAATGGATCGCAAAAATCGTCAAATCTAAAAATAAAAGACTACGTATGCTCAAATATATCAATTATTTTATACGTTATTTTTGCCTACGAAAATAAAAAATCAACTCCATTACTCTAGATCTAGCCGTTTTTGAGATATTTTACATTTTTCTCATTTTCGCTGCGCCACATTTGAAAATAAGTCCAGTTTCCAAATTAAATGGAAAATTGAATTAAAAGTGTAAACTCAGTGTAATTTAAAATAATTATGGTTGTTATTTTGCAGAATTTAACTCAATGCAATGAATTATTGAAGAAATATAGTGAACCTGAATATGAGTCTGCAGGGAAAATCATATCAGAATTCGGTATCATTTAGTTGGTATCATAATGTAAAATAATTATGGTTGTTATTTTGTACAATTTAACTCAATGCAATGAATTATTGAAGAAATATAGTGAACCTGAATATGAGTGTGCAGGGAAAATCATACCATAATTCGGTATCATTTAGTTGGTATCATAATGTAAAATAATTATGGTTGTTATTTTGTACAATTTAACTCAATGCAATGAGTTATTGAAGAAATATAGTGAACCTGAATATGAGTCTGCAGGGAAAATCATATCAGAATTCAGTATCATTTAGTTGGTATCATAATGTAAAATAAATATGGTTGTTATTTTGTACAATTTAACTCAATGCAATGAATTATTGAAGAAATATAGTGAACCTGAATATGAGTCTGTAGGGAAAATCATATCAGAATTCGGTATCATTTATTTGGTACCATAATGTAAAATAATCATGGTTGTTATTTTGTTCAATTTATCTCAATGCAATGAATTATTGAAGAAATATAGTGAACCTGAATATGAGTCTGCAGGGAAAATCATATCAGAATTCGGTATCATTTAGTTGGTATCATAATGTAAAATAATTAAGGTTGTTATTTTGTACAATTTAAATCAATGCAATGAATTATTGAAGAAATATAGTGAACCTGAATATGAGTCTGCAGGGAAAATCATATCAGAATTCGGTATCATTTATTTGGTATCATAATGTAAAATAATTATGGTTGTTATTTTGTACAATTTAACACTCAATGCAATGAATTATTGAAGAAATACAGTGAACCTGAATATGAGTCTGCAGGGAAAATCATATCAGAATTCGGTATCATTTATTTGGTATCATAATGTAAAATAATTATGGTTGTTATTTTGAACAATTTAACTCAATGCAATGAATTATTGAAGAAATATAGTGAACCTGAATATGAGTCTGCAGGGAAAATCATATCAGAATTCGGTATCATTTAGTTGGTATCACAATGTAAAATAATTATGGTTGATATTTTGTACAATTTAACTCAATGCAATGAATTATTGAAGAAATATAGTGAACCTGAATATGAGTCTGCAGGGAAAATCATACCAGAATTCGGTATCATTTATTTGGTATCATAATGTGAAATAATTATGGTTGTTATTTTGAACAATTTAACTCAATGCAATGAATTATTGAAGAAATATAGTGAACCTGAATATGAGTGTGCAGGGAAAATCATATCAGAATTCGGTATCATTTATTTGGTATCATAATGTAAAATAATTATGGTTGTTATTTTGTACAATTTAACTGAATGCAATGAATTATTGAAGAAATATAGTGAACCTGAATATGAGTCTGCAGGGAAAATCATATCAGAATTCGGTATCATTTATTTGGTATCATAATGTAAAATAATTATGGTAGTTATTTTGTACAATTTAATTCAATGCAATGAATTATTGAAGAAATATAGTGAACCTGAATATGAGTCTGCAGGGAAAATCATATCAGAATTCGGTATCATTTAGTTGGTATCATAATGTAAAATAATTATGGTTGTTATTTTGTACAATTTAACTCAATGCAATGAATTATTGAAGAAATATAGTGAACCTGAATATGAGTCTGCAGGGAAAATCATATCAGAATTCGGTATCATTTATTTGGAATCATAATTCAAAATAATTAGGGTTGTTATTTTGTACAATTTAATTCAATGCAATGAATTATTGAAGAAATATAGTGAACCTGAATATGAGTCTGCAGGGAAAATCATATCAGAATTCGGTATCATTTAGTTGGTATCATAATGTAAAATAATTATGGTTGTTATTTTGTACAATTTAACTCAATGCAATGAATTATTGAAGAAATATAGTGAACCTGAACATGAGTCTGCATGGAAAATCATATCAGAATTCGGTATCATTTAGTTGGTATCATAATGTAAAATAATTATGGTTGTTATTTTGTACAATTTAACTCAATGCAATGAATTATTTAAGAAATATAGTGAACCTGAACATGAGTCTGCAGGGAAAATCATATCAGAATTCGGTATCATTTAGTTGGTATCATAATGTAAAATAATTATGGTTGTTATTTTGTACAATTTAACTCAATGCAATGAATTATTGAAGAAATATAGTGAACCTGAATATGAGTGTGCAGGGAAAATCATATCAGAATTCGGTATCATTTAGTTGGTATCATAATGTAAAATAATTATGGTTGTTATTTTGTACAATTTAACTCAATGCAATGAGTTATTGAAGAAATATAGTGAACCTGAATATGAGTTTGCAGGGAAAATCATATCAGAATTCAGTATCATTTAGTTGGTATCATAATGTAAAATAATTATGGTTGTTATTTTGTACAATTTAACTCAATGCAATGAATTATTGAAGAAATATAGTGAACCTGAATATGAGTCTGTAGGGAAAATCATATCAGAATTCGGTATCATTTATTTGGTATCATAATGTAAAATAATCATGGTTGTTATTTTGTTCAATTTATCTCAATGCAATGAATTATTGAAGAAATATAGTGAACCTGAATATGAGTCTGCAGGGAAATTCATATCAGAATTCGGTATCATTTAGTTGGTATCATAATGTAAAATAATTAAGGTTGTTATTTTGTACAATTTAAATCAATGCAATGAATTATTGAAGAAATATAGTGAACCTGAATATGAGTCTGCAGGGAAAATCATATCAGAATTCGGTATCATTTATTTGGTATCATAATGTAAAATAATTATGGTTGTTATTTTGTACAATTTAACACTCAATGCAATGAATTATTGAAGAAATACAGTGAACCTGAATATGAGTCTGCAGGGAAAATCATATCAGAATTTGGTATCATTTATTTGGTATCATAATGTAAAATAATTATGGTTGTTATTTTGAACAATTTAACTCAATGCAATGAATTATTGAAGAAATATAGTGAACCTGAATATGAGTCTGCAGGGAAAATCATATCAGAATTCGGTATCATTTAGTTGGTATCACAATGTAAAATAATTATGGTTGATATTTTGTACAATTTAACTCAATGCAATGAATTATTGAAGAAATATAGTGAACCTGAATATGAGTCTGCAGGGAAAATCATACCAGAATTCGGTATCATTTATTTGGTATCATAATGTGAAATAATTATGGTTGTTATTTTGTACAATTTAACTCAATGCAATGAATTATTGAAGAAATATAGTGAACCTGAACATGAGTCTGCAGGGAAAATCATATCAGAATTCGGTATCATTTAGTTGGTATCACAATGTAAAATAATTATGGTTGATATTTTGTACAATTTAACTCAATGCAATGAATTATTGAAGAAATATAGTGAACCTGAATATGAGTCTGCAGGGAAAATCATATCAGAATTCGGTATCATTTATTTGGTATCATAATGTAAAATAATTATGGTTGTTATTTTGTACAATTTAACTCAATGCAATGAATTATTGAAGAAATATAGTGAACCTGAATATGAGTGTGCAGGGACAATCATATCAGAATTCGGTATCATTTATTTGGTATCATAATGTAAAATAATTATGGTTGTTATTTTGTACAATTTAACTCAATGCAATGAATTATTGAAGAAATATAGTGAACCTGAATATGAGTCTGCAGGGAAAATCATATCAGAATTCGGTATCATTTAGTTGGTATCATAATGTAAAATAATTATGGTTGTTATTTTGTACAATTTAACTCAATGCAATAAATTATTGAAGAAATATAGTGAACCTGAACATGAGTCTGCAGGGAAAATCATATCAGAATTCGGTATCATTTAGTTGGTATCCTGCAATTCCCAAGAAGAGTTAGAACGTTTTATAAAACTTTTGAGAAGTTTGTATAATTTAGTTGGTACCCAGTGGTTCCTAAGGAGGGTTAGAACGTCTTTCTCTCTGACGCTATTAAAAGCGTTTATGATATCCAGCTATATAATAAATGATTGCCACATTAGGCACAGGTTATACGATTTCAATAAAATCTTCCAATGTGTTCATGTGCGTGCACTTTCCCCCTCAGGGTTCCCGTCATAAGGTGGCGGTGTTTGGAACTTGGCTTCCTCGTAGCCCTGATCCTCCTTTCCTGTGAGTGTACATCAATCTGTAGATAGGCCGGCTGCAAACGTGGTTTGGTTTTTGAAACAGACGCTTCCAGGTGGTGGAGAGGATCAGGCCCTTTATGACCTGTTTCCAAACCCGTTGGCGACTGGGATCGAGGCTCGGTGGGCTGCCTGCGCCCAACTTAGTGAATGGTTTCACCGACCTTTGCTCTCGTCGTCGTGAACTTGCTGAGTGGCGGATATCACTCTTTTCTTCCCTCCCTTGCAGACGGCAGAATCCCCCAGGTTGCCTACGTGTACACTATCAACATTTGAAACATATGTTCGCTCGTGGGTTCGTAAGTCCTTCCGAGCGGTTTCTGATAGGGGACGTAAAGTACGGTCCCTGTTGTTGCCGTCCCCATTGGGTTTCGGTCTAAATTGGGTGGCACCTCCCGGCCGCCCAAACGGAAGCATTACACTTTCGGGTAGGTTGGACTGTCTGGATCGAAGAAGAAGAAAACGATACACATAAACAAGGCATACACCGATATGAATAAATAATATACAATGAATTGCATACGTATAAGGCAATAAAATATTATTATAAAAGAAACGATGAAAGAAGCATTTTAAAAAGAAAAGCCCTAAATCAAGAAAAGGGAGAAGGGAAAAGAAAATGAACAAAGACACAAAAGAAAATACATACTAATAAAAACAAAAACACAGAGGCAGAATGGAACAGAGAAGATAGTGACACGATTATTTATTGACCAGAACATCATGGAGAGCATAAGCAACTCATAAACAAATTAACAAACACTATCTGAAATACATTTTGCAATAATAATACAGTTTTTAGTCCTTTCAATAGAATTTTATATTTGTAGATATTAGAAAACCAGTAGTAAATCTACTAATATGACTTTCTAGCATATGTAAAAAAAAATGTCAATTTTTGCAGATCTCTTGTTGCGATCTTCGTGAACGGGATGAAAGGGCTCTGGCGGCTGAAATGCTCCCGAGCTCCGGGGATTGGCAAGCGCCAGTGGACAGCTGATACAAGTGTGGTTGTGTTCACCGGGATTGAAGGAGCTCGCAAAATGATCGCCGGGGGTTAGTCAGTGTGAGCGGATAAAGCCTCAACGGGCGTATCGCGCCAGCGTAGCAGACACTACGGGGCTCAGCGAGCGAGCAGACTTGCGAGGCATGTTTCGGGGATTTGTGAGTAGGGGGAAAAGTCCCCAGTAGGGAAAAAATAAAAAAAAAATGTTAGAGTTTGAATAAATCGTGCAAATATTTCAGAAATAAGAATTTAATTTAAAAACATGTCAACAGGTCAATGTTAAAATCAGGCTTCAACGTTGTGAATTTATGTTAGAACTTCAAGTTTATTTATAGAAAAAAGTCAAATAGTTACATTTTAAAAAATATTTTATTTAAGCGGGTTAATTTTTTTTCACTATCTGGTTGCGGCTAGTTGTTCAGGACGAATTTGGAGGACGTTGCGGACATATGTGTATTTAATTGTTAAAGTCTTTAAAAAAGCTAAATAGCACTCAATGTACATTGACAAAATGTTAAGAAAACCTGCATATTGAACGTTTATTATAAAGTGATCAACTCATTCTCACACAGGCTGTCAAATTCATTTGGATAGGTTATGAATTCTTATATATATTTAACTTCGCAGCTACTTTGTTCAGCCTAGCTTGCTGGATGAGACGACTTCGGATACTCACGTATTTGATTAAACGAAATAATTAATTATATACAGTAAACTTTTGTAATAATGCTGGTGGATATAGCATTATGAAAGTTGATTCAGTTTTAATTGCTCAAAGTTGTTTCAATTTTAATTCAAAGTTGTTTCAATTTAAACAAAGCGATCAACGCATTTTCACACAGGCTGTCAAATTCATTTGGATAGGTTACGAATTACTTGTATGCATTTAACTTCGCAGCGACTTTATTTGGCCTAGCTTACTGGATGAGACAGCTTTCGTTGATTACCTGTTTGATTGATCGAAATAATTTATTATATACAGTATACTTTTGTAATAATGTTGGTGGATATAGCATTATGCAAAGTTGTTTCAGTTTTAAGTGCTCAAAGTTGTTTCAATTTTAATTCAAAATTGTTGCAATTTTAACAAAGCGATCAACGCATTTTCACACAGGCTGTCAAATTCATTTGGATATATTGTGAATTACTTGTATACATTTAATTTCGCAGCTACTTTATTTAGCCTAGCTTGCTGGTTGAGACAACTTTCCTTAATTCCCTGTTTGATGGAACGAAATAATTTATTATATACAGTATACTTTTGTAATAATGTTGGTGGATATAGACAGTATGCAAAGTTGTTTGAATTTTAATTTTCGCAATCTCATGCTCTGCTGAGCTTCAGAATAATATTATTTCTGTTATTTCTACTTAACCAAATGACTGCTGCAGCAAAAAAACTCGAATGACCTTGAAATGACAGAGTCAGTGCCAATATGAAAATCACACCACATTTTTTTTTTAAATTTCCGTCTTTCTCCTTGGCCACTTTAGCAGTTGCGGAAATATTGATTTGAAATGAAATCATCTGTGTAAAAATGTACACCCCATCTTTCGCCTCATCCGTATTTATTGTAAATATACACTATTTCAGTGCTATGTCATTTTTTTTATCAAATGTGGGCGTAGCTATATGGACTATGGTTACATGTCCCGACTATTAACAATTATATCATATCGATAATTTTTATATACTGCTTATTTTCCATAATTGAACAGGATTGTTTGGATTTTCAATTTTTTTGATTTTCTGTTAGAGTCAAGCCAGCTGTAACTTGTATTCCAGTTCCTAGGCAAAAGTAAAGAACGGGGACCTCTTTACAATTAGTAGATGGGGTATATAAATAAGAAAACACATTGAGATGAAACGTTTCGAATCTTTTACAACCAGTATAAAATTATAAACGTATGTAACATTTTAATATGAACATGATTCAAACTGAGCATATTTACATTTTAAAAAAATCTGATGTGTGCAACACATGACTTTCCATATATAATGCAATGAATTTACTACTTTTACAAAATATTTTTTTCCTCTAGTAGATACTTATATTCTTTCCAAGATATTGAATTTTCGTGAATTATTTTTCATTTTCATTGATTTAACGTCATTTTTATCCATTTGGCAATATTTTCGTTAATTTGGCAACATTTTAAAAAGTCGTCAAGTTGGCGACATTCCAGGAAATTCGTCGCCAGAATCTCACCAAGCGTTATAGACGGAGAAATAAGTTATTCTTATAGCAGATAAATGATTATTTGCGTTCAAATACAAAAGTATTACTCAAAGTACTTTTCTCATGAATGGAACGAGCTAAATCCACGAGAATGATGTCACCAAAATTATCGCACGATATTACATATGAAAAGTGAAGATATTTCTCAACAGTTAATATGCTATAAACCCAAGTTGGTTAGCTGGGCTCGCAGGTATGTACTCTGTACTCAACAGTTAATATATTTAATTTAATTTATAGGATTTTTTGATAAATTCATTTTATAAACGCACAATATCTCGAAAACGGTTTATGCTAGCTTTCTAAAGTTTATGTCAATCGTTTTCTAAGGAAAAATTACATAAGAAATATCTATTTGCGTAACTTTATTGAATGTTTTGATTTTTTGATGAGTTTTTCAAAATTTCACTCGAAAATTTAGGGGGGTTCTGAACATTCGATTGAGTTTAAAATTAATAGGCTTCCAGTATTCAGGGATTGTGATTTTTGTACCAAATTTCATTCGAATCGCTCCATTCGTTCGTCAGATATCGTTTCCACACACACACACACAGACATTACCTCAAAAATGTTTGATTCGTGATCAGGGATGCTTGAAACGTGATCTCCCTTCGAAAAGTCGAATTCGAGTTTTTGACCTCGTCACAATACTTTCCTTATACATTATGTATATAAGGAAAGTAATAACTTCATTTTAGCATGGTTATAAGCAGTTGCGGACATTTATATATACTATATGCGGGTAGTAGCACAAGTGGTTTGTCCATGCAGTTGGCAAACCCGATTCGAAGTTATGCACGAAATGCATTAAAACATAGATGTGCATACAATGGGGTTTAATATTATCAGAAATCTCTTGCACAATTGAATACAAATATCATATATATTAATATCCCTGCTACCGAACTCTATAAGCAGATATAGCTATCGATATATATTGCTATTGAACTCTATAAGCAGAAATTTCTCATCACATCACAATATTTGTGTTTTCCTTCTTGCCAAAGTCGCATCGTTATCAAAAGGTGTGTTACATATGGCTTTCTTCCGGAAATTAATCCATACAGATTAGACAGCTCACAACACTACAAAAGATCAAGACAAGACAGATCAATCATGCTTAAAGCATTGATTATGAAACACATTCCAACTTCAATGCAATTTTATTTAAACATGGCTAAAATGCAATATATTCATCGGTAATATTTTAAAACTTAGCACAATACTGTATTAATTTATTAAATTTGAAAACTTAAACCTTCATCGAAAAAAATGAACTTCATTCAAATGACGGCATTGAAATATAAATTGCCTGGTTTAAACATCTCTAAAATGTTATACATTCCTCGGTAATAATTTTAGAATTCTCATAATACTACGATAATTTATCATATTTGAAAGCTTCATCGAAAACAACTGAAATTCATTCAAATGACGTCATAGAAAAAATAACACACCTGGCTCTCTCTATAAAAGCAGCATTTTATTCATAAATAATTTCCCATACATGTCATTCATCACATTACTATAATAATTTATTTTATTTAAAAAATTAAGACCATGGAGCTACAAGTAATTAAACTCAATGCGTAAAACTTCATCGTAAAAAATCGTCCTTCTGTTTGTAAAATCAATGAATATTTCATTCATATCAGCTACGCAGACTCCATGAACTAAATGATTTTGTGTTAAAGAAATACAGCAATTCTAATACAACTCATTCTACATATTTTGCTGTTTACATTTTACATAGGTGAAAAATAGGCTTCGTTGTAGAAATATCCAAATTTGGATGAGCATTTAAACTCAAATATATTGTAATTGCGTTGTTTCAGTATGTAGATGCACAGAATTAAAGCGAAAATAAAGTGGTTTTAGGACGGATACAACACTCAATATGAATTAAAAAGAACTTGAAAAATCACGATTTTGAGACAAGATGGATGCCATATATCATTTTGAAGTTGGTCACGTGCTCTTTTCATATCATGGTCACGTGATGGCTTCATATAAGGGGTGTTATTATTATTTTCGTTTTTATTTAAAAAACTACTGAATATATTTCGCTGAATTTTTTTTATATATTTTATGTAACAATTTGAATCTGGCAGCCGAGCCGTCACGAGGAAACGCCTGCCTCTTTGACCGCTCGGCCACCACATCGGCTCATACTACTTGTCCTGGCATCCCAATACAATTTGCTGTTGTCCCCTTTTCTCTGTGAGTTTTTGTCAAGTCCAGGACAAGTTAGGAGGTGATCTGAATTCATGACGCCTGCTCTGCAAATCTGGCAAACGTTCGTAGGAAATATGCCAATTTTGAACAAATGTTCTGCCAAGCAGTCATGTCCAGTCTGTAACCTGAAATTTGTCACTGCCTCCTTGCGGAATTTATGACCATACGAGTTATCAAAAGGTTGTTTGAACTAATATGCATTCTAAACTCTACTTCCTAAAGTAATTTACTCTTAATCCTGATGTTTGTATACTGGAAATTTTACAGTGTCTTGTTATTTTGAAGAAATTAGCTTATCTAACTTCTAAAATCCTTAGATTCTTTCTCATGATATTTGAAGTTGATATATATTCTGAAACCATTTGCTGTCCTACTGTTCATCATAGGCGAATAAGTTCATACTTTCCTTCCCTGAGAAAGTGTTTTGAATCCTTCTACTGCTCTTCAGTACTCCTCTTTCGTTTTTCTTTTAATTCTTTTATTAACAAGTGTTTTCCTGTACTTTTATTTTATAAACAAGTACTTTAATTCTTTTATAAATAAGTAATTTCCTACGTTACGTAAAGCAACTGTTTAAAGACAGAGGAGTACTTGCCCTTGTTGGTATTATGCTCAGTGGGATTTATGTGGATGAAGGAGGATATTTTTCCTTTTGAAACCGGTTGATACTTTATGCAAATTTTATATGCTGTTATATAACGAGCCATTTATTTTTCAGATCCTGTAACAACAGTTTTCTTCTACAATTGTAATTTAGAAAGAACAGTTGCAATTGATTGAGGTGGCTGTTAGCTGCTACAATGCTCTGGCGAAGCAGAAGACATGCCGAAGAAAAATTTCACACGAGATAATAAATTACATGAGATAATAAATTATAGTTTTGAACCATTAACAATATCTTTTAACTATCAAATTCGTTTTTCATTAAACCGCACTAGATGACTCGATAAGGCTGTTTGTGAGCGATGGCGGTTTTCATGATACGTCGTCCTTTTCACGGTTTTTCATCGCTGTCGTAACCGATACGTCAGTTTTATAGCTTTGGTAACCAATACGTTACTTTTATAGCTTCGGTAACCAATCTGGGTAGCTAGAGTTACGTGGCGAGAACAGTAAGAGCATAGAGGTAAAAGTAAGAAGTTGAAACTCCATATTAAGAAAATGCCAATATCGTTTGAGACAGTAATTCAGGTGACGCTGGGGTAAGTAACCCTGCATTGTACGTGTTTCTGTGGCGAAAGGCGTAAAATATTTATTTAAACAATCAATTTTGAAAATATAAATTATTAAAGAAATCGAAATTAGAACTGAAACAATAAAGAATGTTCCTACGTATTTAAAATTATTTAACCTTTCAATTAATTTTTATATCCATATTTTCTGTCCTTTATCCTATAACTATGAAAAAGTACTGGTTATTTACACCCATAATTAGGGAAACCTTAATTTAAAAATTGTCAAAAATACATATACTCAATACGCCTTTTTGTAGTGTCCACTAACAATACAGCTTATTTTAATAACTTTAGTGGCACCTAGATATAATTTTCATAACCATTATGGTATTTTCAAGCGCTTCATCCATAGAAGTTTTATTTCTTTCTTTCTAACTCCATGAGTCAGAGGTTTTTATTCGACCTATTTCAATTAGTCGTGACTATATTTGGCGCAGCTTCTGGTTTTTCTTTTAAATATATTATATTGACAGTATTTAAACTAGTGATGGGATTCATTCCAATGAAACTATCGAAAAACTCGATAATTTCAAATCATTCGATAGCCTTGATAGTAATAACAGGAAATATCAATAATACATAAAGAATTGATTATGAAACACTTTCCAACTTCAACGCAATTTTATTTAAACATCTCTAAGATGCGATACATTCTTCGCTAATAATTTTACAATTATCACAATACTGCATTAATTTATTATATTTGAAAACTTAAAACTCCATCGAAAAAAAATGAATTTTATTCAAATAACGCCATTGAAATATAAATTGCCTGGTTTAATCATCTCTAAAATGCGATACATTCCTCGGTAATATTTTTAAAATTACCATAATACTACAAAAATTTATTATATTTGAAAATTTCATCGAAAACAAATGAAATTTATTCAAATGACGTCATCGAAATATAACACGCCTGACTCTCTTTATAAAAGCAGCATTTCATTCATGAACTTTTTCAATTCATTTCATTCATCACAGTACTATAATAATTTATTTTATTTAAAAACTTAAGACCACGTAAGAGGTACACGTAATTAAACTCTATGCTTAAAACTTCATCGAAAAAATCGTCTGATTCTCTGAGTAAAGTCAAGGAATGTTTCCTTTATATGAACTATATTGCATACTCCATGAGCTAAATAATGTTGCTTTAAATAAATGCAGCAATTCTTATACAACTCATTCTACATCTTGTGGTGTTTGCATTTTCCAACAAGTGAATTTATATTTACATACAAGGAAATATACATTTACATACAAGTAAATATACATTTACATACAAGTAAATATACATTTACATACAAGTAAATATACATTTACATACAAGTAAATATACATTTACATACAAGTAAATATACATTTACATACAAGTGAAAATTAGGCTTCGTACCAATAGAAGCTCTTTCCCATTTTTGGCTCAACAGTATAGTATTTAGTAACACAAGTAACAGAACTATTCGAAGATTTTGGACGATTGCCAAATCTATCCACCACCGCGATAGCATTCTTTAGAATGATTTTGAGTTGATAGTAAAGTAAAATATTCATTTGTTTATTTGGTGAATTTTGACAATGTACGATAGTATTCATTAGATGGTTTTGGTAGATAGTTCGGTTGGCGATATAAGATATATTTATTATTTAATCGTTTTTAACACTTTACAACAAAGTTGAAAATTGTTTATGACTTTGTTCATTCTGTCTGTCTGTCCGTTAGCACAATAACTGTCGTAAAAATGACTTAATCAAAATGAAATTTTAGTATGTTGTTTAGATGGTCTGTAGGACCTATGGCAATATAAATGAATAATGTCACCCAATTAGTTTTGGATTGAACCCGGGTTGAAAAAATGAAATACATTGAGCCCTATGGGACCTAATTTTTCAAACATTTTTTAAGCGGATTTAAAATTCACAAATTGCTTCGAAAATTTTAGGTAATATTCATATTGTTTCATAAAATATATAAAAAAAAATCAGCGAAATATATTCAGTAATTTTTTAAATAAAAATTAAAATATTAATTACACCTCTTATACGAAGCGATCACGTGACCATGATATGAAAAGATCTCGTGGACCCACTTCAAAATGATATATGGCATCCATCTTGTCTCAAATTTTTTTTATTTTAATGACGCCAAAAATAATAGCGTCTTCATACTTAAATATTATTATCTAATTATGATGCAGATTATAGCTAATAATATTTAATAAATAATTTTCTGTAACAGATATTTATGTAGAGTATTGTTAATTAAAGTAAATGATAAGGTCAGATATTGCACTTCTATGCTATGTTTCTTAATCAACCTTACACTTAGTATGCCATTCCGCAAGGTTCTTTAATATAAGGCTGGGCACTCAGACTAGCAACGAATCAAAAAGTTGTCCGCTTGATGTCATGGGAATTAAGTTTCACCATTCGAAATGCACGACCCAGAGTAAACTTTGAGAGGAGTTGCCAAAACACGAAAAGTTTTCGTATTATTACAGTTAAAAATTGTTTGTGGCAATATCCAGATGTAAATAACTTGCAAAGATTTTAAATTGTGTTGTGCACACAGGATCCAGTGACGTTCAAGGAAATTGGTTGGCGTGGGTGGGGATAAGATGACCGCAGTTAATAAGTTCGGTCTCTCTTGAGAACCGCAGAACCAAATGCGCGCGTTCTTAATCTTCATCTCGTCATATGTGCAGAGCCAGGTAAAAGTACTACAATATCCTCTGCATTTCATGTAGATTGTATTTTCTATACCTACAGAAAACATCTATCCCAACTACACGTTCAACGGTATTTTTACTTTCCTTATATACATAATGTATAAGGAAAGTATTGTGACGGGGTCGAAAATTCGAATTCGAGATTTCGACGGGAGAGCACGTTTCAAGCATCCCTGATCACGAATCAAACATTTTTGAAGTGATGTCTGTGTGTGTGTGTGTCAGTGAGTCTGTGGAGACGATAACTGACGATCGAATGGACCGATTCAAACGAAATTTGGTACAAGAATCACAATTCGTAAACAAAAGCCTATTGTTTTAATACGCAATCGAATATTCAGAACCCCCCTAAATTTTCGCGTGAAATTTTGAAAAAATCGTCAAAAAATCAAAACCGCTAATTAAGTTGCGCAAATAGACATTTCTTATGTAATTTTTCATTAGAAAACGATTGACTTAAATTTTAGAACGCTAACATGAACCGTTCTCGAGATATTGCATATTTAAAAAAAAATATAAAAAAGTCATAAAATAAAAAAAACATTTCCTTTTGAGAAACATGTTCACTTTTCATATGTAATACCATGCGATACATTGGGTGACATCATTCTCGTGGACCTAGCTCGTTCCATTCATGAAAAAAGATACTTTGAGTAATACTTTTGTATTTGAACGCCAATCGTCATTTATCTGCTGTATAACTTTTTTCTTCGTCCATAACGCTTGGCGAGATTTTGGCGACGAATTTGGCAAAATGTCGCCAACTTGGCGACATTTTGAAATGTTGCCAAATTAACGAAAATCTCGCCAAATGGATAAAAATGGCGCTAAATCAATGAAAATGACGACTAATTGTCGAAAATTCAATATCTTGGAAAGAATATAAGTATCTACTATAAGAAAAACTTATTTTTTTACTGTAAAAGTAGTAAATTTATTACATTATATAAGGAAAGTCATGTGTTGCCCACATCAGATTTTTATAATTGTTTCAATATGGAGTTATATATTTATTGAATACCAAGCCAAGATGAATAGTTACGGGGTGTCTGCATCTCCTGATGCGCAACCCCACATCTAATGTGTATAGCAATCTTTTTGACGAAGCGATAATTTGATCATAGCAATGCACTCTGCTTCTTGGAGGGTGCTGAAAATGTTGTAGCTTGCTATGGCATAGATGAGATGAAGATGCTGTTTTGGATGGCTGATCTGACGAGTAGGTAGGAAAGGGAAGGGAAGGGATAAGGCAAGGTCCAATCAGAACGATTGGACAGTACAGCTTTATACAGAAAAGTAGTTAAAATAATAAATAAAAGTTAAATTAAGTTACATTTAAGTTAAGTAGTTTACAAAAAAAATTTGATTTACAAAAATTAAATAAGCTTGAAGTTGTCCCGAAAGCTACCTCAAAGGAGGCACAAGTCACTTTCCCCCAGGAAAAAAATTTACATTTTTAGTTTGCTAGCATATATTAAAATAGGGCTGCAATTGATTTGCAGCGACCTAAATTACAAGTAGAGAGCAGGGCCCTCGCTAAGGGGGGGGGGACAGGGGGGGAGTCTCCCCCCCGAATGTTGAGAAATCCCTGTACAGTTGGCAAAATCAAGATCCAAGTTGGCAGACTTGGTACATTTTAGATAAAATGATGGATGATATTCTATCATGATATACACTCCAAAGATCCATATAAATGGAATATGGATAAAAAAAGGCTTTATTGTGTTTAACTTATTTTACATAGACACGTATTCGTCTTTGCTTCAGGCAAGACCACCTTTCTACAGCATCTTCCAAGTTGATTTCGTTTCCAAAGTCTGCTTCGCACTTCAAAAGCATGAAGCTGTTAAGCTTCATGTTTGTCATTGTTGTTCTCAAGGAACATTTCACAATATTTAGCTAAATGAAGGCTCTTTCATTTGTGCTGACTCCATAACCGGCTGTTAAAGTCAATTGGCACATTTTGAAAGCCAGCTTTAAAGCATTTTTGCATTGAACCATTACGTTCTTCAATGTTTCCATTGATAGTATATGTATGTTCCTCCTTGCATATGTTAACGAAGACTTCTAACTCACTTTGTAGAGCCTGCATATGAGACCTAGTAGCTGGAGGGAACATCGTAACAGCCTCTTCAATTGCTTCGATTGTCAGATTATCCTTGTTCAAGGGAAAGTTGAAAATTGAATATAGTGGAGAAATAGTTGTCTTCATAGCAACCACGTTGTCTTTAAGGTCTCTTCATAGTGTATCAAGGACAGCCTTGAACTCTTTTCTATAGCATTGTTTTAGGTCTATGTTTACTTTATTTTCAGCATACTCTTCAATCCTTCTCGGCCTCATTCGTCTTCTATGGTGCAGTTGAAAGTCATGTACAGGATCAACTTTAATGTTTCCAACACATGTTTCCGCACTTGTGATCAAATTGTCCATTTCTGTGGTGTTAATATTAATCTTCTCCAAAATTATTACGGTGTTTTCGACTGTTCAACTGTAATACAATCAATCAAATTCAGATCAGGGCTTTTCAAATTTTCTGTCAAATTCTTCATTTTATACATAATGTTTTTCATAAAAAACAAGATAACAATGAAATCAAATGATTTCATCTTTTTGCATAACCCATGCGCTTTTGCTTTTGTAGCACAATCTAATTCCTGTTGTGTGGAAATTTCTTCTAATACAGATAGGATAGGTGCAAATGATGTGTTTACAGCTTTTCTAGTCTCTGCTCTGGCTGTCCACCTAGTACTAGACATATTTCTCAAAAGAAGGGCATACTTCACTTCTTTGATCTTATCCCTCAACTGTCGGAAACGGTTAGTATTTGAATTGAAGAAAACATACAATGCTTCAAGTGCGTCGAATAAGTCTATAATAATAATGCTGATACTGCAGCTGTGTTCTACGTCTGTGATCTTGGCATGGAATGTATGGTATATTATGCCCTATGATTTCTGAGAGTTTCTTTTGTGCGCCATTAAACTGTCCTGACATTGAACTTGCAAAATCATACGACTGAAAAGCCAATGAGGGTGTGTCAATTTCTTTCTTTCTTAAAGTCTCATAAATTTACTTCGTCATTCCAATACCGGTTTTTCAGCACATTCAGAAACGTCTAGCAAGCGTTCTCTTGGTTTGCAGTTTTCATCAACAGTACGGACAACAATCGAAAGCATATCCTTTTGTGAACTGTCAGGTGTGGTATCAGCCATCACTGAGAAAAAATCACAGCTCTTAATCTCCTTAACAATTTTTTTTTCTATTTCTTCAGCAACGAGCTCATTTTGTAACTCAGGACTCATGTAACTCACGTGGTACCGCCATAATTCTCTTTCATCAAACCACGTTTTCAAGATGTGGTTATATCTTGAGATCAGCGATATTATTTGTACAAAATTACCATCATTTGATCCTGATCCTTGAAATGTTATCCCTTGACGTCCTAGGGTCCTGCATGTGTCGAGCAAGATTCTCACTACTTCTCTGTTTTGAAACTGTACTCTTTCATTTTCTATCAGAGCTAATCTCTTGATTTGATCAAGAAATACATCAATGTGCCGCTCCTTTATTAAAAAGTTACAATAGTTGTGGAGTGCTGATCTTTGTGCAATAGATGAAAAGTGAGTTTGTAACTTTCCCAGCTTTTGCTTCTCATTTGCCCCCAATTTCTCACTCCAATCTTCGACCATGCATCTTCACTCTTCTCTTGACCTACTCCATGAGGAAATACAAAGCACACAAAACAGTATGCACAATCTTTAATTGTACTGTATTCTAAGTACTGAAATTCTTTATACCAATGGGGATTGAATCTGTCTTTACCATCACTTGGAAAGGATGCCAAAATTGGTTGATAAGGCCCTAATTTGATCAAATAGTTTTTCTGATTATCTGTCAAATCTGAGGATCAAATTAGGGTTACAGTAATTTTTTTTCTCTTTTGGCAATTTCATGATACAGAATTATGCAAAAAAAAAAACCTTTAAGATATTTGAGTATTGAGAGACATTATGGATACATTAATCATACTGATATATCGATGAATGAAATATCGATATAAAATGTGTTATCGGTGCAAAAAAAAAAAAAAAAACCTCCCTAGACTTTACTTAAGTTGGTAAAAATCATTACTTGACTTGGCAATTTTATCGGCTCTCCCCCCCCCAATGATAAGTCTTAGCGAGGGCCCTGGTAGAGAGTAAAACATACAAGTGAACGTGGATACCGTGCACACGCAAAACGCGAGTGGCAAATGCTAGCCATGCTATTGGCCTGTGGCTGGGCCGTGAAGGAAGAGTCGAAAAAAACGCCAAGTCCTTGAATCGGAGTGGCGCCATCTATCTTCGATCAGGGGAGGGTGAAAAACTGGGAGACTCCCGTTTGAGGGACAAGGTAACGACGCCTTTTCCATTTGGTCTCATTAGAGCCAAAAAGAATGTATCGAGACCTGCACTTCCTGAGGTAGGAAGGCACGATCGGATCATAGATCTGATCGACGTCTCTCATACAAGGTCTACTGGAGTTTTTCTTGTAAAAATTTTGAGTGAGAAGTCCAATACACTCTGTAATGCCAGAGATTTTCAAGTCGTGGTGAATTACTTCATTCTGGATATATCTAGGCGACATTGCAACGCAAGACTTTATTTTGGAAAACTTGCAATTTCTCAATATAAATTTTTGCAGCCGCCCCCCATACTGGGCAGGCATACAAAAAGCCCGGTGCAATGATTTGTTTGTAAATAATCAACTTGTTTTCAAGGGAGAGGTGGGACTTTCTACCGAGAAGAGGGAGAAGGACTCTGAAAGTATTATTAGATTTCTCAAGCTTAGTTTTGATGTGCGCCACATCTATATAAATAAAAATGAAAATCTGTCTGTCTGTCTGTCTGTCTGTCTGTTTGTCCCATCATCACGGGAGAACGGCTGAACCGAATTTGATGAAATTTTGTGGGTAGCCTAGAAATAGCCCCACTTAAAATTTAGTCCGTGTTTTGAGTTTTTACGACCAGTGGTTCTCGAGATATTAATGAAAACCGGAGCTTTTTCTTAGGAGATCTACTCTCCAACTCCGTGGTTTATCCAAACGGAAAGGATGAAAATCGTTTGTTTAAAACGCCAAAATGAAATAAAACTTTATTTCCGAGTTTGGTGCAAGATTTTTGCATTAATTAGTCACTTTAGGAAAGCATGAATTGTTTGAAACATGAATTTAAATGGAAAAATCTACCTCCATGGTTCATCTTTCACAAATTTTTACTCAACGATGAAAAGTATAAAGAAATCAAAATGGCTATTTAATTTCACATTTTATGAGGAAGATTCTATCTTATATCATGTTGCTCGGCAACGGAATGAAATTAAATGTGTTGTTAATATTTATTATTATTTTTTCTATTTGAATAATAAATAAATGGATGTAAAAATATATTTTTAAATGAAAGGTTTGGTTGTTCTTTTAATTATATAAATTGCGAACTGCGTACATCACTTTCATTTATTTAGGCAAAGAGGTTTCAAGCTCATATATTGTGTTTAGCTAATAAACTCATATATTGTGTTTACCCAATAAATTCATTTAGCCGACTGTTGAAGCAGAAAAAGAGTAGAACGGGTATTTATATCTTCTAATACAATTTTTGTGTTTTCATTTAGTATATACAAACGGGATCAGGATATTTTATTCTTCAGATCTGCAAATTCAGAGCTACGAATTTAGCGGAATATCTCTATATAACTTGGTAACTTTTCTTAAACTTTATCAAATTAGTGGAAATGTCCCCAAATTGATAAAAATGGCCCAGATCAATGAAATTAAATTTGTTTTTTTAGAATAGCGTACTGAAATGATGTTTCTGTAGCATTTGTCGGTCAGTCCATCCATCCTACTTAGTAACACATTTAAGGAATTTTTTTAATATCACCAAATTGGTAAAAATATTTTTAAATCCATAAAAATATCATGAAATTGATAAAATCGCGCTTAATATATAATAAATCAGTTCTACAGTCCCACTTGGCGATAAATTTGGTGATTTTTTAAGTTATCGCTAAATTGACGAAAATGTCGTCAAACCTTCCATGGAGATTGCATTATTCAGATGATATGATTTCTATCAATTTATTTGAAGCAAATGATATCATGTCGCTTAGCAACGGACCCAATATATTATGCGGCATACGATTTTTATTAAATCTTTTCCGATTTGAATAATAAAAATATGTATATAAAATAAATTTCATTGACATTGCATTTTTGACTGGATAATATCAATTACGGTCTTCAGATTTAAACATCATTATTATTGGTATTTTCGGGGACTTTTGATTCAGGGATTATTGATATTTTCAAATTATTATGGAATTGTTTTATTATGACGAAAATTGTTGAAACTCATATATAGTACGTTGTACGAGTAATCTTCTACAAATGCATGGGTATATCTTCGAATCTACGAGAATATAAGTTGCACAGGTATATTGGCATATATTTTGAAATATATAGGCATATATTGGAATCAATTACGACCTTCTGGTATTAAGATTACGGGGATTTTTGATACTTTCAATTTATTACATCATCTTTTTTATTTTGGCAAATATTTTTGAGACTCATATTGCAATACGGGTAAGCTTCTACTAACACACTGGCATATTTTCTGATCTGCGACAATATAAGTAGTACGGGGTTGCATATATTGATTCAATTCCTTTTTTTCTTTGTAAATTTACTTACAAAAGGGGCCAGGATGTTTTATTCTTCAGATCTGCCCGTGAATATAATTTTGCACAGTGAGAACAGATATTCTTAAACTTCTCTTTATGAGCAATAAATTTAATATTTTAACAGAATTTGCACATGATTGCGAATTATAAATTTCTTTATATTATATACTCCGTACGAAGAACGGGTATGCTGCTAGTAAGTAATATGAGCGTCCAATGTGACGCCCAAATACTTAATATAGTGGGGGAGAGGGATCATTTCGTTTAAGATATAAGAAAGATTTTTAAGATATAATTATGGTTGTCTTCTCGGTAGTTCGGTTTAAAGATACACACTGCACTTTTGGTCGCGTTAATTTTGATTCTCCAGGTGGTGAGCCAGTGCTCAAGGCTATTTTTACTTTCCTTATATACATAATGTATAAGGAAAGTATTGTGACGGGGTCGAAAATTCGAATTCGAGTTTTCGACGGGAGAGCACGTTTCAAGCATCCCTGATCACGAATCAAACATTTTTGAAGTTATGTCTGTGTGTGTGTGTGTCAGTGAGTCTCTGGAGACGATAACTGACGGACCGATTCGAACCAAATTTGGTACAAAAATCACAATCCGTAAACACTGGAAGCTTATTGTTTTCATCCGCAATCGAATGTTCAGAACCCCCCTAAATTTTCGAATGAAATTTTGAAAAAATCGTCAAAAAATCAAAACCACTAATAAAGTTACGCAATTAGACATGTCTTATGCAATTTTTCATTAGAAAACGATTGACATACATTTTAGAACGCTAACATGAACCGTTTTCGAGATATTGTACATTTTTCAAAATAATTATCAAAAAGTCATATAAAATAAAAAAAAATTTCCTATTGAGAAACATGTTCACTTTTCATATGTAATACCATGCGATAAATTGAGTGACATCATTCTCGTGGATCTAGCTCGTTCCATTCATGACAAAAGATACTTTGAATAATACTTTTGTATTTGAAGGCCAATAGTCATTTATCTGCTGTAAGAATAACTTATTTCTTAGTACATAACGCTTGGCGAGATTTTGGAGAAATGTCGCCAACTTGGCGACTTTTATGAAATGTTGCCAAATTAACGAAAATCTCGCCAAATGGGTAAAAATGACGACTAATTGTCGAAAATTAAATATCTTGGAAAGAATATTAGTATCTACTATAAGAAAAACCTATTTTTTTTACTGTAAAAGTAGTAAATTCATTACATTATATAAGGAAAGTCATGTGTTGTCATCAGATTTTTAATGTAGCTTTGGAGTGTGTTGATAGAGTTGTGTGGTGAGCAGCTGCGAGCAATAAGCGCTGTGTCATCAGCAAAGATGGCCAGCTTTACTTGAGGTATGCTTGGAATATCGTTGATGTAGATATTGAACAGCAGAGGACTGGAATTTCTTCCTTGAAGAACCCCGGCCCTGATTGGTCGAATGGTAGAGAGAGTTTTATCAACACGTACTTGGAAAAATCTATTAGTGAAGTACGAATTGATGATGCCCAAAAGTTGAGTCGAAATGCCAAGTCGCACCAGTTTGCAAATAAGCCCGGGCAGATAAGTTTTATCAAATGTCTTTGTCACGTCGAAAAATACTATGCTAGTATACTGTCTGTTGTTAGCGTTTTGATGGATAGTTTCGACAACACGCATAAGTTGGGACTGCGTTGAATGTTCAGTTCGAAAACCGTGCTGGTCAGGAATCCAAATGTTTTTCGAACCGCAGAAATTATCCAAACGTCTAAGCAACACCAATTCATAGATTTTCGAGAAACTGGAAAGCAGGCTTATTGGTCTGAAGTTCTCGGCAAGCGAGAGATTTTGACTCAAACCTTTCTGTTATGCTGGAAATTTGCAACTGTTGTCTGGGTTCTTTTTATGATGTGTATGTGTGTGTGCGTCCAGTCTCAATTCAAAAGTGTTGCTCAACGTTGTTAGATGAGGCAAGTTGGCTTTGGGGGAAATTTAAGTTTATATGATGTGGTTATAATTAGTTACTAGATTTTAATAAGCCGAATTGGATAATTTACTTTTTTATGTAAAACAAGTGATGTTGTCTGGAATAAAACATTATCTGGCATTACTATTTCTTATATATATATATATATATATATATATATATATATATATATATATATATATATATATATATATATATATATATATATATATATATATATATATATATATATATATATATATATATATATATATATATATATATATATATAATGATTAAATGTAATCATTAATATAAGTATAAATATACGCATGGATAAGATCGATAATGTTTTAATATCCGGATAGGCATATGTATATTAATTCTATGTGCAAAGCTATTTTGGAATTACTCTTTGAACATTTCTCTTTCCCGTTATTTCGCAGAGTGGTTACTTTCCATGTTTCAATAATCAATCAGGTTATCGACATCAATCAGACTATCTGGCGCTGGTTTAATATCATAACTAACCTTAAAGGTGATATGTTAATCTCTACCATCACTTGGAGTTACAATGCTTCTACAAGGAAAATGTCAAAACCTTTGTTTTAAGAGTTCAGATTATAGATCTTCTCATCCTTTGACCCGTGGTGACGAGCGGAAATTATCGTGAAATTATGGTCTATGAGAGGTGATGGATGATTACTTGAGCATTTTCTTACTATTTGGGCTTGTGAATGCTCGGTTTATTTTGGATTGAATTTGATACTGAAAGGCAACTCTGGATCTTATTTTCAATTTCTTTTCTGTATAATAATGACATAAATTTTCCAAACCGATTCCGTCAAACAGCTATTGCTTTGGCGGAATTGTCCCTTCTGTTATTACTTTCCTTATATACATAATGTATATAGAAAGTATTGTGACGGGGTCGAAAATTCGAATTCGAGTTTTTGACGGGAGAGTACGTTTCAAGCATCCCTGATCACGAATCGAACATTTTTGAAGTGATGTGTGTGTGTGTATGTGTGTGTGTGTCAGTGAGTCTGTGGGGACGATAACTGACGAACGAATGGATCGATTCGACCAAAATTTGGTACAAAAATCACAATCCGTAAACACTGGAAGCCTATTGTTTTTATACGCAATCGAATGTTCAGACCCCATCTGAATTTTCGAATGAAATTTTGAAAAAATCGTCAAAAAATAAAAACCGCTAATAAAGTTACGCAAATAGACATTTCATATGTAATTTTTCATTAGAAAACGATTGACATAAATTTTAGAACGCTAACATGAGCCGTTCTCGAGATATTGTACATTTTTCAAAAAAATTATCAAAAAGTTATATAAAATAAAAAAAATATTTACTATTGAGAAACATGTTCACTTTTCATATGTAATACCATGCGATAAATTGGGTGACATCATTCTCGTGGATCTAGCTCGTTCCATTCATGAAAAAAGATACTTTGAGTAATACTTTTGTATTTGAACGCAAATAGTCATTTATCAGCTGTAAGAATAACTTATTTCTTAGTGCATAACGCTTGGCGAGATTTTGGCGACGAATTTGACGGAATGTTGCCAACTTGGTGACTTTTTGAAATGCTGCCAAATAAACGAAAATCTCGCCAAATGGATAAAAATGACGCTAAATCAATGAAAATGACGACTAATTGTCGAAATTCAATATCCTGGAAAGAATAGTAGTATCTACTATAACAAAAACCTATTTTTTTTACTGTAAAAGTAGTAAATTCATTACATTATATAAGGAAAGTCATGTGTTGCCCACATCAGATTTTTTTGTACAGCAGAAGGAAGCTTTATTTGCTATTGAAACCGATCCATACCTTCTTGTATTTTATTCTGCGTTCTTTTATGTTTGTATGGTCACTGTAACTGGAATTCATCTGTAGTTGCCACGTAAATTGACCAAAGAAATAAATAAATAATTGATCAGTTATTTTTTGACAATGATATTTCTGAATAATTTCTATCTCAACAAATTATTTATACACTACAATGTTAAATTCTTCAGAATAATACAAATTTTCACTAACCCATCATGCGGGTCCGCGTACCATGAAGATATCTCCGCTGAATAAGTAATGCCAAAAGAAAAGAATTATTCGCAAGCACAACAAATTCTCGATATAGATCCATACATCAATAAGTATCCCTAGAGACCTGAATGCAAAGGAATTTCAAGCAGGAGTTATTGATGCGATGTGATTTTTGTTTCCAGTTTCATGCTTCATAAAGCTCTTAGAATGGATCTAGGGAATATTTTATCGTATATGTTATTTCAGAAAGTATATCGTGGATAAAATATAAATTTCTTAAGCTATCTAAGTTTCATTTCAAATAAGGAAAGAAAATTGTCTAAGTAGCTATAAGTATGTGAGTTGTCTCACCATCCGGAGATCAGTGGCAGCGACCAAACCGCCCAAACCGCCCATACCTGTGATGGGACCAACATGTGACCGCCCACATATGTGATTGTTTTAATCCAGAAGCCGTCCGCAGACTGTTGTCTTAATCTGTTTTTGCACTTGAGGCCACATTTGAATTTTGAATTAAATGCATGTGTCAGACAACTTGAAAATCGTGAGGAAATGGTAGGGAGGGGAGGGGATATAAATCTCTATAGTAATTGATTTTCAAGACTTCCCTAGTTTTACATTTTTTGAAGATACATATTAATGAGAAGAATAAAAAATGTTATATTAAAACTTGCGCTGAAGAAGTAATCTAGTTTATACTGGTATGAATTATATTCTGCATACATTGTACAATAACCAGACGTATAGAGAAAAAGTCTAAACTGAAAATTGTGTTATGAGCGACACAATGAGAAAGTAATATAAATCTTTAGATTTTAGAAATTCTATTAACAATACATAAAAAAATATAATAAGACAGATAGATGTATAATGCTGGGAAATTTTTTTAAATATCATGGAAATTTGAGTCACATATTTAATTTTAGGAAACTAATAACAGTTTGTTTGCGAAAAATTCATAAAAATGATTTATCTTGCAATTAAAAATGCAAAAAAATTAAAAATTATCTTGCAATTAAAAATTCTAGACGCAGAAAAATAAAATTGAGCAAAGAAATTAATAATGATCAGATAAAAAAATGCAATTTTTATTGTAAAAAATCCTTATGTTTCTAATAGTAATGTCATTCAATTACAAGGATAGTTACTTAATATAAAAATAAAAAAAATTGTAGTGATATAGTTACAAAAGATAGTTTCAAATTTCAGATATGGCTCGGCAACAAGAAGACGCTAATTTTATAATGGTCGGACAATTTAGACAATTTATTTACAAGTAATAAATGAAGCATAGATGATTTATTTACGAGTAATAAATGAAGCATGACAGCCTGAGGGATACAACGATGGACGCAAGGGATCTCGTGGGGAATCACAAAATAACCAACGAAAGACAATATAGACCATGCCCAGGTGACTAAAGCCAATTGGCATGGTGGAATTGGATACTGTGGAATCGTACGATTTTAGTGGAACGGACGTTTTTTTGTCGGGAGAGCTGAAACTGGGCCTATTTATTCAGTTTTAAATTTCATACAAAACCCACACTTCGATTTCCCCGTAGGGTAACTAGGCGACGAAAAAAATCAAAGCATTTGGAAAAAAAATTCTTCGTTCAAAAAATTTTTTTATGTCAACCATGCTTTTTTACATTCTTTGGTATTTGTCATAGAAATTTTAATCCGGAAAGTTGAAACTGGACCTATTTATTCAGTTTTAGATTCCCTACAAAACCCACACTTCGGTTTTCCCATAGGACAATTAGACGATGAAAAAAATCAAAGCATTTGGGGAAAAAAATCTTCGGCTCAAAAATATTTTTATTTCGACCATGCTCTTCCCTATTCTTTGGAGGAATCAAAGTTACCCCTGTGCATCAAAGAAGGTCCAAGGGATTCGATATTTGCTGTTGTAGTAGCACTTAAAAATGTGCTCCTGGCATTAGATATATTTGCTGTGGTATTAGCAGTCAAAAATGTGCGACTGAGACACTAGAAATATTTGCTGTGACATAAGCACAAAAATGTCCTCCTAACACTCGATATTTTTGCTGCGATAGAATCACAAAAATGTGCCTTTAGTGAAGGATAAATAGGGAAATATGACCTACCGCACTCGAAAGAACAAACAGGTAAACTTTTCATATTAACTATGAGGAATTGCGTAGGCCGACGAGAAGTCGGTAAGAAAAGGATACTGTATCATTACTGACTCAGTTAAGTCAAAGGAACTATAATTTTGCACAAGATAATAAATTGTTAAGATAATTATTGATTTGACGTTAAGATATGATAAAATTTAATCTATATAAATAAAATTGAAAATCTGTCTGTCTGTCTGTCTGTCTGTCTGTCTGTTTGTCCCATCATCACGGGAGAACGGCTGAACCGAATTTGATGAAATTTTGTGGGTAGCTTAGAAATAGCTCCACTTAAAATTTAGTCTAAGTTTTGAGTTTCTACGACCAGTGGTTCTCGAGATATTAGTAAAAAACGAAATTTTCGTTTGTTTCATCATCACGGAAAAACGGCTGAACCGAATTTAATGAAATTTTGTGGATAGCCTTGAAATAGCCCCCCATAAATTTTGTCTAAGTTTCGAGTTTCTAAGACCTGGGGTTGTCGAGATATTAATGAAAAACGAAACTTTTTCTTAGGAGTTCTCCTCTCTAACTCCGTGGTTTATCCAAACGAAAAGCTTGAAAATCGTTTGAAAGTGAATTAAAACTGTATATCAGAGTTTGGGGGGAGATTTTTTGCCCTAATTAGTCACTTTCTGAAAACATCAATTGTTGGAAACATGATTTAAATGGGAAATCTATCTCCTTGGTTTATATTATACAAGCTTTTACTGAAAAATGAAAAGTATAAAGAAATAAAAATGGCTATTAAATTTTGCATTTTATGAGGAAGATTCTATCTTATATCATGTTGCTCGGCAACGGAATGAAATTAAATGTGTTGTTAATATTTATTATTATTTTTTCTATTTGAATAATAAATAAATGGATGTAAAAATATATTTTTAAATGAACGGTTTGATTGTTCTTTTAACTATATAAATTGCCGACCGCGTACATGACTTTCATTTATTTTAGCAAAGTGGTTTCCAGCTCCTATATTGTGTTTAGCTAATAAACTCATATATTGTGTTTACCCAATAAATTCATTTAGCCGATTGTTGAAGCAGAAAAAGATTAGAACGGGTGTATCTTATAATACAATTTTAGTGTTTACATTTAGTATATACAAACGGGATCAGGATATTTTATTCTTCAGATCCGCAAATTCAGAGCTACGAATTTAGCGGAATATCTCTAAATAACTTGGTAAATTCTCTTAAACTTTACCAAATTAGCGGAAATGTTTCCAAATTTATAAAATTGGCGCAAATCAATGATTTGTTTTTTAGAATAGAGTACTGAAATTATTTTTCGGTAGCATTTGTCGATCAATCCATCCATCCTACTTAGTAACACATTTAACGAATTTTTTTAATATCACGAAATTGATAAAAGTATTTGTGAGTCCATAAAAATATCCTGGAATTGATAAAATCGCGCTTAATAAATGAAAATAATTGTATTTTGTTAGGGGATGGTATTGTTGAAGTGTTGAAAACCCAGACCATACGACAGACCCGAAGGTTTACTGTAGCTAAGTGTGTGGCCGGGAACTTTATTTTAGATTCAAAACATTACAAAACAGGTTAAAATTGAATCACAACACAGTTACAACAAGACAAATAAAAGAATGGCAACGACAAAACAAAACATAAAAACTATACAATACAATACAAGAGAGACATAAGAAAGAAAAAAAAGGAAAGAGGGGAAAACCACGAAGGGAAAAAAACCCAAGCACTAATGTAGTATAACCATCAAGGAACTATATAAACAGCACAACAAAACAAACCACATAAACAAAACCAACTACAAAAACAAAGCAAAAACCTCCACCAAAAAAGCGACACCTCAGGGGGGGTCCAGAGAGCAGAGAAAATGTTAAAAGCAGAAGAGGCTCCCTGACTGATTATGTAATTTTATTAGAAATTTCTCTCGCTATGAGAACACAGTTTTTGATCTTGTTAGGGGATAGTATTGTGATGATGTTCCGTCAATTTGTCGCAAAATGGGTCTATCTGTTCTACAGTCCCACTTGGCGATAAATTTGGCGATTTTTTAAGTTATCGCTAAATTGACTAAAATGTCGCCAAACCTTCCATGGAGATCGCATTATTCAGACGATATGATTTCCATCAATTTATTTGAAGCAAATGATATCATGTCGCTTAGCAACGGATCCAATGTGTTATGCCGCATACGATTTTATATTAAATCTTTTCCGATTTGAATAAAATAAAGATATGTATATAAAATAAATGTCATTGACATTGCATTTTTGACTGGATAATATCAATTACGGTCTTCAGGTTTAAACATTCTCATAATTGATATTTTCGGGGACTGTTGATTCAGGGATTATTGATATTTTCAAGTTATTATGCCATTGTTTTATTATGACGAAAATTGTTGAAACTCATATATAGTACTTTGTACGAGTAATCTTCTACAAATGCATTATATCTTCTAATCTACGAGAATATAAGTAGTACAGGTATATTGGCATATATTTTGATCTATATTGGCATATATTGGAATCAATTACGCCTTCTGGTATAAAGATTACGGGGATTATTGATATTTCCAATTTATTACGTCATCTCTTTTATTTTGGCAAATATTTTTGAGACTCATATTGTAATACGGGTAATCTTCTACTAACACACTGGCATAATTTTCTAATCTGCGACAATATAAGAATATAAGTAGTACAGCGTTGTTGTTGTTGTTGAGACCCAGAACGGTGTAAGGTAACTGTTTAGACGGCCGGGAAGTGCCACCCAATTTAGACCGGAATCCAGTAGGGGAGGCATCCACAGGGACCGTACTCTCCTTCCCCTGCCACCAACCTCTCGGAAGGACTTACGGACCCACATGTTTAACGTGATTGTACTCCGCATGAACACGGCGGCAGTTCTGGCAGAGGCGAGAATCGCGCGCAAACCACTGGGCTACCGTCTCCGAAAAGTACCAACAACACGCGGTGTTCCCAGGTGGAGTAGTACGGAGTGGCATATATTGATTCAATTCCTTTTTTTTTGTAAATTTGCTCACAAAAGGGGCCAGGATGTTTTACTCTTCAGATCTGCCCGTGAAGTTAATTTTGCATAGTGAGAACAGATATTCTTCAACTTCTCTTTATGAGCAATAAATGTAATATTTTAACAGAATTTGCACATGATTGCGAATTATAAGTTTCTTTATATTATATACTCCGTACGAAGAACGGGTATGCTGCTAGTCTATATAAATAAAATTGAAAATCTGTCTGTCTGTTTGTTTGTTTGTCCCAGCATCACGGGAGAACGGCTGAACTGATTTTGATGAAATTTTGTGGGTGGCCTTGAAATAGCTCCACCTAAAATTTAGTCCATGTTTCGAGTTTCTAAGACCAAAGATTGTCAAGATATTAGTAAAAAATGAAACTTTTGTTTGTATTATAATCAAGGAAGAACGACTGAACCAAATTTAATGATATTTTGTGAGTAGCTTTGAAACAGACCCTCTTACATTTAATCCAAGTTTCGAGTTTCTAAGACCAGGAGTTGTTGAGATATTAGTGAAAACGAAACTTCTCCTTGGAGTTCTAATCTCTAACTCCATGCTTCTTACAAACGAAAAGGTTGGAAATCGTTTGTTTGAAACGAGAAAGTGAATTAAAACTTTATCTCTGAGTTTGGTGGCAGATTTTTGCGCTAAAGAGTGACTTTCTAAAATTATGAATTGTTTGAAAACATGAATTTAATTGGAAAATCTATCAGCATGGCTTTTTTTTTACAAGCTTTTACTTAACAATGGAAAGTATTAAGAAATCAAAATGGTTAATTAATTTTAACATTTTATGATGATATATCATGTTGCTCGGTAAAGCAATTAAATTAAATGCGTTTGTTAATATTTATTATTATTTTTTTCGATTTCAATAATTAATAAATGGATATAAAAGTATACTATCTTATAAATGACCGGTTTGATTTTTTTTAATTATATTAATTGCGGACTGCGTACATAAATTTTATTTATTTTGACAAAGAGTTTTCCAGTTTATATATTGTGTTTAGCTACTAAACTTATATATTGTGCTTAGCCAATAAATTCATTTAGCCGATTATTGAAACAGAAAAAGAGTAGAACGGGTATATCTTCTAATACAATTATAGTGTTTTCATTTAGTATATACAAACGGGAACTGGATGTTTTATTCACATCTACAAATTCAGAACTACGAATTTAGAGGGATATCGCTAACTTGGCAACTTTTCTTTTTTGCCAAATTGGCGGAAATGTCGCTAAATTGTTAATAACGACGCAAATCAATGAAATTTATTTTATTTTGTTAGAAGAGAGTACCGAAATGATGTTTCGTTAGAATTTGTTTGTCAGTTCAACCGTCCTACTTAGTAACACATTCAGCAATTTTTAAAATATCACCAAATTGATAAAAATGTTTTCAAATCCATAAAAATATCTTGCAATTGATAAAATTGCACTAAATAAATGAAATGAATTATGCTTTGTTAGGGGATAGTATTGTGATGATGTTTTGTCAATTTGTCAATCCCAAGTGGGATTGTCAGTTCTACAGGCCCACTTGGCGACACATTTAACGTATTTTTAAAATGTCGCTAAATTGACGAAAATGTCGCCAAACCTTCCATAGAGATAGCATTATTTAGACGATATTTTTTCCAACAATTTATTTGAAGGAAATAATATCATGTCGCTTATCAATGCATTTAAATCCAATCTTTTTATGCGCAGACGATATTTATTAAATATTTTCCGATTTGAATAATGAAGATATGTATATAAAATATGTTTTATTGTCATTACATTTTTGTCTGGCTAATATCAATTATGGTCTTCAGGTTTAAACATTATTATTATTGATATCTTCGGGATTATTGATTCAGAGATTATCGATATTTTCAAGTTATTATGCCATTGTTTTATTGCGGCAAAAATTGTTGAAACTCATATATAATACGTTGTAAGAGTAATCTTTTACAAATGCACGGGTATATCTTCTAATCTACGAGAATATAAATAGTGCAGGCATATTGGCACATATTTTGACATATATTGGCATATATTGGAATCAAGTACGGCCTTCTGGTATGAAGATTACGGAGATTATTGATATTTTCAATTTATTACGTCATCTGTTTTATTTTGACAAATATTTTTGAGACTCATAAACTCTCTGGTAATATAATCTTCTGGAGACTCTGGTAATCTTCGACTAACACTCCGACATACCTTTTAATCTACGGCATTATAAGTAGTACGGCTATATTTTCCCATATAATTTTGGAACCTTCATTTTGGCATATATTGGAATCAATTATTGTGTTCAGGTTTAAAGATTACGGGTTTATTGATATTTTCAATTTATACATGTAATCCACTAATACAAGTTATATATTCTAATATTCGCCTATATAAGTAGTACGGATCCCATACAATTTTAACGTTTTTATTTTGCATATATGAATTCAATTCCATATTTTTTGTAAATTTTCTTGCAAATGGGACCAGAATGTTTTGTTCTTCAGATCTGCCCGGGAAGATCATTTTGTATAGCGAGAACAGAGATTCTTGAACTTCTTTTTAGGAGCATTAAATTAAATATTTTAACAGAATATGTTGATTATAAATATCATTTAGTATATTATAGGAATTTGCACATGATTGGGAATTTTAAGTTCCTTTATATTATATACTCCGTACGAAGAACGGGTATGCTGATTGTATTAAATGTAGTTTATATAAATAAAATTGAAAAGGGCTGTCTGTCTGTCTGTTTCACCATCAGGTGAGAACGGCGTAACCAAATGTGGTGAAATTTTGTGTGTAGGCTTGGATAGCCCCACATAACATTTAGTCCATGTTTTGAGGTTCTATGACCAAGGACTGTCTGGATATTAATTAAAATAGAACAGTTAAACGTTCTATAGACATAGCAGTATGCAGAAGATATTTTTTCCTGTAAATTCATTTGAAGAAAATGATATCATATTGCTTAGCAACGGATTTAAATTCAATGTGTTCATGCGGCAGACGATTTTTATTAACCATTTTACATTTTAAATAAAATAAATGTATATGGAATAAATTCTATCGAAATTGCATAACTAAAGTTTCTATTATGTATATTTCATTATTGCAGCGGGATAAAAACAGTAGTATGTGTAGACTTAAAATTAAGAAAAATAACTTACAATTTTAACGTAAAACATGGTAACGCAATTTTACTGCACTTATCTTTTACATAGTGTCATCGGACATCAGCCACTTTCAACAACTCGATCGTCGCACGACTTTTGTAATTACGATTGCCAACTTTTATTTGCAAACTTGTAATATAAGTATGTTGACTTGGCCATTGAGTTTGATTAATACTGTTACATATTGTACTATCGTTTATTATCTTTTCAGTTGTCTGATTTAAGCACACGATGAACAAACTTGAGATTATGTGTAAATTGTTAAACGAAGATAACATAACAATTTTTCTTTTAATTTTTAGAATTGCATATGTGTTAACTTTGATATAGATGAAAAATCAATTATTATTAGTAAGCTTCGCTTTTCCTGCACATATTTTTAATTTCACGTTACCTTTCATTGTTATTTCTTTCGACATCTTTAACGGGGTCGTTCTCGGTTCTCAGACCACGCAGAGAGCTAGCTGAAACTCAGCACACACTTTTATCTTGAGGAACATCTCCATCTTTCAAATTGTCACATCATTGCTTTGCGCCGATACGCCATTTACGTATATTATGACTGTGTTTTTGACTTTTTCATTGTGAATTATGGTTCAGTCCCTTAAAGTGAATTTTTTTTAATGAGGTGATACATGCATAATGCATACTAGATTTATATTTTAATTTCGTAGAAAATAATAAGAGGGTATATAGAGGACACTGAGACTGAAAATGAGACCTAACATTTAACAACTAAATTATGAGGAAAATCAACTGTTCTCCCCTGTTTCAATATTTTGTAATGATTTCCAAAGTAGTTCCCAGACAACAGTTGCGCTTGGAAAAGTAGAAAATACATCTTAATCACACACGAAATTGAACCAAATTGAGACTGTAATCAGATTTAATTCAAAATAATGCTACATAAATCTTGTCATTATCCAGAAATGTCATTGTGCAAAACTGTCGAAATAATTTCATCTGCCTACATCATCATGCCACAATTTTGCATAAAATTTGCATATGTCCCTGCGACAATTTTGCATAAAAACAATTTTGGATAATGATAAGATTTATTTAGTACCAGCAGTATACCTGTGCTTTGTACGGAGTAAGCAATATAAAAACACATAATATTCACAATCGTGTGCAAATTCCTACAGTATACAAAATCGCATTGTTAATCAAATAGTTCTATTAAAATATTTAATTAAATGTTCCTAAAAAAAGGATTAGTATCTGTTCTCGCTACACAAAATTATCGTCTCGGGCAGATCTAAAGAATAAAATACCCTGATCCCGATTGTAATCATATTTACAAAAAATATGAAATTCAATCAATATATGCAAAACAAGAAAGATCAATCATGTTTAAAGCATTGATTATGAAACACTTTCCAACATCAATGCAATTTTATTTAAACATCTTTAAAATGCAGTACATTCCTAAGTAATATTTTAAAACTTATCACAATACTACATTGATTTATTATATTTGAAAACTTAAACCTTAATTGAAAAAAATGAACGTCATTCAAATGACGGCATTGAAATATAAATTGCCTGGTTTAAACATCTCTAAAATGCGATACATTCCTCGGTAATGTTTTTAAAATCATCATAATACTACAATAATTTATTATATTTGAAAACTTCATCGAAAACAACTGACATTCATTCAAATGACGTCATAGAAAAAATAACACGTCTGGCTCTCTCTATAAAAGTAGCATTTCATTCATACACAACTTCCCATTCATTTCATTCATCACAATACTATAATAATTTATTTTATTTAAAAATTAAGACCATGGAGCTACAAGTAATTAGACTCTATGCTTAAAACTTCATCGAAAAAAATCGTCCTTCTGTTTGTAAAATCAATGAATATTTAATTCATATCAGCTATGTAGACTCCATGAGCTAAATACTTTTGCGTTAAAAAAATACAGCAATTCTTATACAACTCATCCTACATATTTCGCTGTTTACATTTTACATAAGTGAAAAATAGGCTTCGTTGTAGAAATAATCAAATTTGGATGATCATTTAAACTCAAATGTATTGTCATTGCGTTGTTTCAGTATGTAGATGCACACAATTTAAGCAAACATAAAGCGGTTTTAAGACGAATACAACACTCAATATGAATTAAAAAGAACTTTAAAAATCGCGATTTTGAGACAAGATGGATGCAATATTTTATTTTGAAGTGGGTCACGTGATCTTTTCATATCATGGTCACGTGATCGCTTCATATAGGAGGTGTAATTATTATTTTTATTTTTATTTAAAGAACTACTGAATATATTTTGCTGACATTTTTTATATATTTTATGTAATAATTTGAATATTACCTAAAAATTTCGAAGCCATTTGTGAATTTTAAATCCGCTTAAAAAATGTTTGAAAAATTAGGTCCTATAGGGTTCAATGTATTTCATTTTTTCCACTCGGGTTCAATCCAAAACTAAATGGGTGATATTATTTATTTATATTCCCATAGGTCCTACAGACTGTCTAAACAACATACAAAAATTTCATTTTGATTAAGTCATTTTTACGGCAATTATCGTGCTAACGGACAGACAGACAAATAGATAGAATGAACAAAGTAATATACACTTTTCAACTATGTTGTAAAGTGTTAATAAAAGCGCTAAAATTGTATGGGACCCGTACTACTTATATTCGCGAATATTAGAAGATATACTTGTGTATTAGGAGATAACACGGGTTATCCTACGAGACTATATGTATTATAACATATGAGTTTCTAAAACCTTTGCCAAAATAAAACAGATGATGTAATAAATTGAAAATATTAATAATCCCGTAATTTTTAAACCTAAAGGCCGTAATTGATTCCATTCTAAAATGAAAGCACTAAAATTGTATGGAAAGATATACCTGAACAACTTATGTTGTTTTAGAATAGTTATAAGGTATACCCGTGGGTTAGAAAATTGCCCGTATTACAATATGAGTTTCAAAAATATTTGCCAAAATAAAATAGATGACGTAATAAATTGAAAATGTCTATACCCCTCGTGAAGATTATCCATACTACAACACGTGAGTCTCTAAAATCTTTGCCAAAATAACAATAATTCCAGATTCAGTAATCCCGAAATATCAATAATAATAATGTTTAAACCTGAAGACCGTAATTGATAAAATCCAGTGAAAAATATAATATAGAAGGAACCTATTTTATATACAAATCATTATTAGTTAAATCGGAAAAGACTTAATAAAAATCGTCTGCTGCATAAACACATTGGATTTAAATACGTTGCAAAGCGACATGGTATCATTTGCTTTAAATAAATTGATGAAAATATATCGCCTGAATAATGCTATCTCTGTGGATTGTGCGTTTTTAAAACTTTACAACATAGTTGAAAAGTGTTTGTGACTTTATTCATTCTATCTGTCTGTTTGAACGTTAGCACGATAACTGCCGTAAAAATGACTTTGTCAAAATGAAATTATATTATGTTGTTCAGACGGCCTGTGGGACCAATGGGAATATAAATGAATAATATCACCCAATTAGTTTTGGATGAACCCGGGTTGAAAAAATGAAGTATATTGAACACTATGGAACCTAATTTTTCAAACATTTTTTAAGCAAGTTTAAAATCCACAAATTGCTTCGAAAGTTTTAGGAAATATTCAAATTAACACATAAAATATATAAAAATATTTTCAGAAAAATATATTCAGTAGTTTTAAAAAAAAAATTAAAATAATAATTACACCCATTACATGAAGAGATCACGTTACCATAATATGAAAAAATCACGTAACCCACTTCAAAATAAAATATGGCATTTATCTTGCGTCAAAATCGTGATCTTTAAAGTACTTTTTAATTTATATTTGGTGTTGTATACGTCCTAAAACGCTATATTTCTGCTTAATCTCTATGCATCAATGTTCTGAAACAACGGAATTACAAAATATTTGAGTTTAAATGATCATCCAACGTTGGTTATTTCTACAACGAAGCCTAATTTTCACTTATGGAGATTATAAACACATCAGGCTGTAAGATGAGTTGTATAAGAATTCCTGAATGTATTTAACGCAAAATTATTTAGCGTTGGAGTCTGCAATATAGTTGATATGAATGAAACAGTTATTGATTTTACATAGAGAACAGACGATTTTATAGCAGACTTTTTCGGTGAAGTTTTAAGCACAGAGTTTAATTACTTGTACTTCAATGGCTTTAATTTTTTAAGTAAAATAAGTTATTTTAGTATTGTGATGAATGAAAGGAATAGAATAAATGTTTATGAATAAAATATTTACCGCTTTTTCTTACAGAGCCAGGCAATTTATATTTCAATGACGTCACTTGAATAAAGTTCATTTTTTCTCGATGAAGTTTTCAAATATAATCAATTATTGTAGTATGGTGATAATTTTAAAAATGTTACCGCTGAATGTATCGCATTTTAGAGATGTTTAAATAAAATTGCATTGTAGTTGGAAAGTGTTTCATTATCAATGCTTCATGTATGATTGATCTTTCTTGTTACTCAATATCTAGACAATAGCTGATCCTTGAAACTCGAAACATGGACTAAATTTTAAGTGAGATACTTCCAAATCTACAGTAAAATTTACATCCCATTCTGTGCAACTATTCTCCTATTTCTATGATGAGACAAACACACAAATAACTAGACAGACATTCAATTTTATTTTAGCAGCATACTTTACTAGCAGCATACCCGTTCTTCGTACGGAGTATATATTATAAAGAAACTTAAAATTAGCCATCATGTCCAAATACCTATAGTATACTAAATGGCATTCTTAATCAAAATATTTTGTAAAATATTTAATTTAATGCTCCTAAAATGGAGTTTAAGATCCTCTGTTCTCGCTATCCAAAATTATCGTCTTGGGCAGACCTGAAGAATAAAACATCTCAGACCCTTTTGTAAGCAGATTTACAAAAAAATATGAAATTGAATAAATATATGTAAAATAAAAGCTTTAAAATTGTATTGCACCTGTACTACTCATATACGCGAATATTAAAAGATATAACTTGTATTAGTAGATTACATGTATACATCGAAAATATCAATAAACCCGTAACATTTAAACATGTAGGCAGTAATTGATTTCAATATATGCCAAAATGAAAGAGCTAAAATTATACAGGAAGATACATATATTCGTACTACTAACAATGTCGTAGATAAGAATACATGTCCACGTGTTAGTAGAAGATTACCAGTATTACAATATGAGTCTCAAAAATCTTAATAAAACAATAAAAATCTTAATAAATAAATAAAACAGAGGACTTAATAAATTGAAAATATCAATAATCCCCATAATCTTCATACTAAAAGCCCCTGCTTGATTCCAATATATGCTAATATATGTCAAAATATATGATAATGTACCTGCACTACTTATATTCTCGTAGATTAGAAAATATACCCGTGCATTTGTAGAAGATCACTCTTACAACGTACAATATATGAGTTTGAACAATTTTTGCCGTATTAAATCAGTGGCATAATAACTTAAAAATATCGATAATCTCTGAATCAATAATCCCCGAAACTATAATAATAATGTTTAAATCTGAGGACCGTAATTGATATTAGCCAGACAAAAATGCAATGGCAATGAAATTTATTTTATATACATATCTTCATTATTCAAATCGGAAAAAGATTTCATAAAAATCGTCTGCCGCATAAAAACTCAGGATTTAAATCCGTTTCTAAGCGACATGGTATCAGTTGCGTCAAATAAATTGGTGGGGAAAATATCGTCTGAATAATGATAACTATCTCTATGGAAGGTTTGGCGAAACATTCTCTTCAATTTAGCGACATTTTTAAAAAAATGCCAAATTTATCGCCAAATGGGACTGGTGAACTGATAGTCCCACTTGGTGACAAATTGACGAAACATCATCACAATACTATCCCCTAACAAAACGCAATTTAATTTCATTTATTTAGTGCGATTTTAGCAATTTCAAGACATTTTTATGGATTTATAAACATTTTTCTCAATTTGGTGACATTTTATAAATTCACTAAATGCATTACTAAGTAAAACGTTTGAACTGACAGAAAAATGCTATCGAAATGTCATTTCAGTACTCTCTTCTAAAAAAACAAATTTAATTTCATTGATATGCGTCGTTGTTATTAATTTGGCGACATTTCAGCCAATTTGGCAAAGTTTAAGAAAAATTGCCAAGTTAGCGATATTCCGCCAGATTCGTAGTTCTGAATTTACAGATCTGAAGAATAAAACATCCTGATCCCGTTTGTATATACGAAATGTAAACACTAAAATTGTATTAGAAGATATATCCGTCCTACTCTTATTCTATTTCAACAATCGGCTAAATAATTTTATTGGCTAAACATAATATATGAGTTTATTGGCTAAACACAATTTATAAGTTGAAAACTCTGCCAAAATAAATGAATGTGATGTACGAAGTCCGCAATCAATATAATTAAAAGAAATATCAAATCGTTCATTTATAAGATAAATTTTTAATATTCATTTATTTATTATTCAAACCGAAAAAATAATAATAAAAATTAATAAACACATTTGATTTAATTGCGTTGTTGAGCAACCTGATATAGGAAATAATCTTCCTCACAAAAGAGAAACAATCATTTTGATTTCTTAATAATTTTCATTGTTAAATAAAAGCCTTTGAAGAATGAACCATGATAATAGAGTTTCCATGTAAATTCATGTATGAAACCTGTGACTTTCAAAAGTAAATGCAATAGTAGCGTAATAATCTCCCACCAAACTCAGAGATCGAGTTTTAATTCACTTACACGTTTTAAACAAGCGATTTCCAACCCTTTTCGTTTGGAGGAACCAGGGAGTTAGAGAGTAGAACTCCTAGGAAAAAGTTTAGTTTTCAAGTAATATCTCGACAATCTTTGGTCTTAGAAACTCGAAACATGGACTAAATTTTAAGTGGGATTATTTCAAGGCTGGGCACTTTAATTTATGAAAAAATGCATACATGGTGCGTCAACCGGGTGCTAACGAGTGTGTATAGTCAAATCTATTTTTGTGCGGTTGATAGGGACCGCATGGAGAAACGCATAAAAAAATGGCACCCAACTTGACGAGTAGCTATAAAATCTTGTTTTCGCAACGCAATTAAAAAGTATTTCTTTTATGCGGTGAATAGGGACGCATGAAAAAAGTCTCACGTAGAAAATAACTCAAAACCTTACGAAATAACTAGGAATTGCTTTTTTAAACGAAATCAAGACACGAGGCTTGGCAGTTACTTGGAATCTAGCCAAACCTTTTGGAATCTAATTTAGAAAATACACATGCGAACATTTTTAAATATTTTATTTACATATGTACTTATTTTACACATGCAAAACTTTTCAAAACGTATAACCATTATCCTTCGTAGTCTGACAATACGCGAACTTTCTTGTGGTAAACTGGTTCAAAATCGCTTTCGTCACTTGAAGATACTACTTCGCACTCGTTTAGAGTTGATTTTTTTTCAGTTACCATGTAGTCGGTGATCAGTTTTTGCGACGACTGTTGTTTCACTAGGCGCTTATATATGTCTCGGTAGCCATATATACAAGATTGAAGCTCCTTTTGGAATTTTGAAGTTCTTTCAGAATTGGCATCGATGGCAAGAAAATGACATTCTAATTTATGGCAAAGTTGGAGTCCTGCATAGATTTTATCTGCTGTCATGTTCTAATTTGATTGAAATTTTCATATACCGCACAAAAAAAATAGCACAAAAAAAATCGCACAAATAAAAAATCGCACAAAAAACACCGCACAAAAACAGGTTTGAGTGTATTTACAATAATTATTTACAAGGGGGCGGGGCACCAGGGACTTATATATACAATTATTGCTTCATCTGTCAGAAGGCTTCATATCACGTCTTCGCCAGCAACAGCGGGGTACTGGCTCCCCTCACATTCTTGCACATCATGTGCGTGCTGCGATGAGATACTGGTCTGCGATGGTTCCAACAGGCGCCCACGAGCTATTACAGCTGTGGCAGATTCAGTGGGTCGGAGCGTTCCAGCCGCTGGGTCAGCTGTCCCAGTCCTCCTTAAGTCCTCCGCAGATGGTAAGGATGAGGAGCTCGAGCACTCATAGTTCAATTCGCCTACAAATCTTGATGCAGTGGATTCAGTGTGTGATTCAACCAACCTCTGCTGCGGCAGATTCCGCTTGGCTAACTGACCTTTTGCTAAAGAACCCCTCAAAGCTTATGTGGTATTCACTATTCCTGGGTACTTCTTTGAGGTTAGTTTTGTGTACAGCTTGTACTGCATTCTGCCGGACCGTGCGATAGTCAGTGGCAAGCGGCGTGGCACACACAAAATTTCATTAAATTCCGTTCAGCCGTTCTCCCGTGATGATGAGACAAATGAAAGTTTCGTTTCTCATTAATATCTCAATAACCCTTGGTCTTAGAAACTCGAAACATAAAATAAATTTTAAGTGAGGCTATTTCAAGGCAATCCACAAAATTTCATTAAATTCGGTTTAGCCGTTCTCCTGTGATGATGAGACGAACAGACTGACAGACAGACATGCAGACAGATTTTCAATTTTATTTATGTAGATTGTTTTGAATTGAATCTGTCCACATACTCAATTTTGTTTAATTAACGTGGGAATAAAATTTATATTTTAGCTTTCCATGCATCATTATTGTGTTGGGGTTAAATTGCAATTTTTATTTACTTAATTTATTATCTTATATGGTGCAAGTACAAGTGTTTAACGATAAAAACTTTCCAAATTATTGTAATGTTTTTTAATCCATATCATTTTTTGGCATAATGCATTATCTTCTGCGGGGCAAGTAAAATCCTTTAATGATAAAAACATCTCAAACGATTTTAATGTTTTTCAATCAATATCGATTTCTAATCAAGTTCCTGTATTAATAAGAAAAGTCTTCTACTTAGAGTAACACGGGGAAACATCTAAGAAACAGATATCTAGAAGATAAATGAGTCTTCTAGATGTGGTACACGTAATCAGAGATTTCCTTGATTTATCTCCAAGTATTAACCGCGACTTATCACAGAAATTCGTCGTGGCCAGAACGTACGAAGTAATCAAGAAATGTGAAAGGGACACAATAAGACGAAGTGATTATCTTCTCCGTTTCATTACAAAATCTCCTGAGTAACTTTGATTCTTATTGTCACCGTGGAATCGAAGAACTGTCTGTTATTAAGATCACAAGAAGTAATCGCTTCGACCGATTAAAAGTGATAAATGAATGTGTTATTTGTGCTTTTCAAAGAATGTTTCTAATAAACCGTTTTTAGAGAAAAGTGAAGGGACATTTGATTTTTAGTTGGGAATGTTCGGATTTTGCGAGGAACAGCAAAGATTCGTTTATATTTAAATAAGGATGTAGGGAATTCATTTTTACTTTCCCTGCAATACATGGTAATGTATAGGGAAAGTATTGGAATCATGCCGAAAATCACAACTCGAGTTTTCGACGGATCTACACGTTTCGAGACCTCTAGAATACGAAAAAACCATTTTTAGCGTGACGTCTGTGCGTGTGTCTGTCTGTCTGTCTGTGTGTCTGTCTGTCTGTCTGTCTGTCTGCCTGTGTGTCTGTCTGTCTGTGCAGATTTTGTATCCACTGTAAATAAAAAACTAATGGACCGAATTTCACAAAATTTGGTAGGTAAGTCACTTGTAGGCGGGGCTGGTGCTGATTAGTTTTGGGTACGATTCGGAATAAAAGAACCCGCCTTTTTTTGCGAAATGGCCCGCAAAAGCTTGTATCCACTCTAGCTGAAAAACTAATGGACCGAATTTCACAAAACTCGGTAGATGAGTCACGTATAGGTCACTCTGGTGCTGATTACATTTTGGTACGATTCGGAAAAAAATAACCTGCCTTTTTTTGCAAAACGGCCCGCAAAAATCTTCAAAATCTAAACTAAAGAACTAGGTATACTCAGATATATCCATTAAATGCCCGTTTAAAACGTAATGTTTAACGACGAAAAGAATAAGACCAACCCCATTACACTAGGACTAGCCGTTCTCGAGATATCTTAGTTTTTCTTACTTTCCCTACGCCACCTTTGAAAATTTTCGAGACCTCTTGAATACGAAAAAACCATTTTTAGCGTGACGTCTGTGCGTGTGTCTGTGTGTCTGTCTGTCTGTCTGTCTGTCTGTCTGTCTGTCTGTGTGTCTGTCTGTCTGTGCAGATTTTGTATCCACTGTAACTAAAAAACTAATGGACCGAATTTCACAAAATTTGGTAGGTAAGTCACTTGTGGGCGGGGCTGGTGCTGATTAGTTTTGGGTACGATTCGGAATAAAAGAACCCGCCTTTTTTTGCGAAATGGCCCGCAAAACCTTGTATCCACTCTAGCTGAAAAACTAATGGACCGAATTTCACAAAATTCGGTAGATGAGTCACGTATAAGTCACTCTGGTGCTGATTACATTTTGGTACGATTCGGAAAAAAATAACCTGCATTTTTTTGCAAAACGGCCCGCAAAAATCTTCAAAATCTAAACTAAAGAACTAGGTATACTCCGATATATCCATTAAATGCCCGTTTAATACGTAATGTTTAACGACGAAAAGAATAAGACCAACCCCATTACACTAGGACTAGCCGTTCTCGAGATATTTTAGTTTTTCGTACTTTCCCTACGCCACCTTTCAAAATAAGCCCGGTTACCGAATGAGAACGAAAATTGAATAAAAGTGAAATAAATTTAATTAAAATAAAGAGAACGTGGATATAAGTCTGCAGGGAAAGTCATGTGCTGCCCACATCAGATTTTTACTTTCCCTGCAATACATGGTAATGTATAGGGAAAGTATTGGAATCATGCCGAAAATCACGACTCGAGTTTTCGACGGATCTACACGTTTCGAGACCTCTAGAATACGAAAAAACCATTTTTAGCGTGACGTCTGTGTGTGTGTCTGTGTGTCTGTCTGTCTGTCTGTCTGTCTGTGTGTCTGTCTGTCTGTGCAGATTTTGTATCCACTCTAACTAAAAAACTAATGGACCGAATTTCACAAAATTTTGTAGGTAAGTCACTTGTGGGCGGGGCTGGTGCTGATTGGTTTTGGGTACGAATCGGAATAAAAGAACCCGCCTTTTTTTGCGAAATGGCCCGCAAAAGCTTGTATCCACTCTAGCTGAAAAACTAATGGACCGAATTTCACAAAATTCGGTAGATGAGTCACGTATAGGTCACCCTGGTGCTGATTAGATTTTGGTACGATTCAGAAAAAAATAACCTGCCTTTTTTTGTAGAATGGCCCGAAAAAATTGCCAAAATCTAAACTAAAAAGCTACGTATGCTCAAATATATCCATTAAATGCTGGTTTAATGCGTAATTTTTAACGAAGAAAAGAATAAGACCAACCCCATTACACTAGGTCTAGCCGTTCTCGAGATATTTTAGTTTTTCGTACCTTCCCTACGCCACCTTTGAAAATAAGCCCGGTTATCAAATGAGAACGAAAATTGAATTAAAAGTGAAATAAATTTAGTTAAAATAAAGAGAACGTTAATATAAGTCTGCAGGGAAAGTCATGTGCTGCCCACATCAGATTTTTACTTTCCCTGCAATACATGGTAATGTATAGGGAAAGTATTGGAATCATGTCGAAAATCGCAACTCGAGTTTTCGACGGATCTACACGTTTCAAGACCTCTAGAATACGAAAAAACCATTTTAGCGTGATGTCTGTGTGTGTGTCTGTGTGTCTGTCTGTGTGTCTGTCTGTCTGTGTGTTTACTTTCCCTGCAATACATGGTAATGTATAGGGAAAGTATTGGAATCATGTCGAAAATCGCAACTCGAGTTTTCGACGGATCTACACGTTTCAAGACCTCTAGAATACGAAAAAACCATTTTAGCGTGATGTCTGTGTGTGTGTCTGTGTGTCTGTCTGTGTGTCTGTCTGTCTGTGTGTCTGTCTGTGTGTCTGTCTGTGTGTCTGTCTGTCTGTGCAGATTTTGTATCCACTCTAACTAAAAAACTAATGGACCGAATTTCACAAAATTTTGTAGGTAAGTCACTTGTGGGCGGGGCTGGTGCTGATTAGTTTTGGGTACGAATCGGAATAAAAGAACCCGCCTTTTTTTGCGAAATGGCCCGCAAAAGCTTGTATCCACTCTAGCTGAAAAACTAATGGACCGAATTTCACAAAATTCGGTAGATGAGTCACGTATAGGTCACCCTGGTGCTGATTAGATTTTGGTACGATTCAGAAAAAAATAACCTGCCTTTTTTTGTAGAATGGCCCGAAAAAATTGCCAAAATCTAAACTAAAAAGCTACGTATGCTCAAATATATCCATTAAATGCTGGTTTAATGCGTAATTTTTAACGAAGAAAAGAATAAGACCAACCCCATTACACTAGGACTAGCTGTTCTCGAGATATATTAGTTTTTTTCGTATTTTTCCACCCCACCTTAGAAAATAAGTCCAGTTATCAAATGAGAACGAAAATTGAATTAAAAGTGAATTACATTTAATTGAAATAAATAGAACGTGGATATAAGTCTGCAGGGAAAGTCATGTGCTGCCCACATCAGATTTTTTATATTACTTTCCCTGCAATACATGGTAATGTATAGGGAAGGTATTGGAATCATGCCGAAAATCGCAACTCGAGTTTTCGACGGATCTACACGTTTCGAGACCTCTAGAATACGAAAAAACCATTTTTAGCGTGACGTCTGTGTGTGTGTCTGTCTGTGTGTATGTGTGTCTGTGTGTCTGTGTGTCTGTCTGTCTGTACAGATTTTGTATCCGCTCTAACTAAAAAACTAATCGACCGAATTTCACAAAATTTGGTAGGTAAGTCACTTGTGGGCGAGTTTGGTGCTGATTAGTTTTGGGTACGATTTGGAATATAAGAACCCGCCTTTTTTGCGAAATGGCCCGCAAAAGTTTGTATCCCCTCTAACTGAAAAACTACTGGACCGAATTTCACAAAATTCGGTAGATGAGTCACTTGTGGTTTACCCTGGTGCTGATTTGATTTTAGTACGATTCGGAAAAAAATAACCTGTCTTTTTTTTGCAAAATGGCTCGCAAAAATCGTCAAAATCTAAACTAAAGACCTAGGTATACTCAAATATATCCTTTAAATGCTCGTTTAATACGTAATTTTTAACGACGAAAATAATAAGACCAACCCCATTACACTAGGACTAGCCGTTCTCGAGATATTTTAGTTTTCCGTATTTTCTCTACGCCATTTTTGAAAATAATTCCGGTTACCGAATGAGAACGAACATTGAATTAAAAGTGAAATAAATTTAATTAAAATAAAGAGAACGTTAATATAAGTCTGCAGGGAAAGTCATGTGCTGCCCACATCAGATTTTTACTTTCCCTGCAATACATGGTAATGTATAGGGAAAGTATTGGAATCATGCCGAAAATCGCAACTCGAGTTTTCGACGGATCTACACGTTTCGAGACCTCTAGAATACGAAAATACCATTTTTAACGTGACGTCTGTGTGTGTGTCTGTCTGTCTGTCTGTGTGTCTGTCTGTCTGTGTGTCTGTCTGTCTGTGCAGATTTTGTATCCACTCTAACTAAAAAACTAATGGACCGAATTTCACAAAATTTTGTAGGTAAGTCACTTGTGGCCGGGGCTGGTGCTGATTAGTTTTGGGCACGATTCGGAATAAAAGAACCCGCCTTTTTTGTGAAATGGCCCGCAAAAGCTTGTATCCACTGTAGCTAAAAAACTAATGGACCAAATTTCACAAAATTCGGTAGATGAGTCACGTATAGGTCACCCTGGTGCTGATTAAATTTTGGTATGATTCAGAAAAAAATAACCTGCCTTTTTTTTGCAAAATGGCCCCCAAAAATTGCCAAAATCTAAAATAAAAAACTGGGTATACTCCAATATATCCATTAAATGCTGATTTAATACGTAATTTTTAACGACGAAAAGAATAAGACCAACCCCATTACACTAGGACTAGCCGTTCTCGAGATATTTTAGTTTTTCGTACTTTCCCTACGCCACCTTTGAAAATAAGTCCGGTTATCGAATGAGAACGAAAATTGAATTAAAAGTGAAATAAATTTAATTAAAATAAAGAGAACGTTAATATAAGTCTGCAGGGAAAGTCATGTGCTGCTCACATCAGATTTCTTATAATCAATTTGAATTTACTGTTTTTCACTAAAACAGAAAATTTAACACATAGTTAGCCCTTTGCTTACGGGTGGGACAGTGTCCATCCCAAAAGAATAACCTCTGAAAAAGACAGGTATTTGACATACCTTATCCCAAAGAGTTCGATCCCCCTTTGCAGACATTGGTGTTCAAGGACACCAATAACCACAAAAGGAGATCGAAATGTTTGGGACCGGGTATGTCAAATACCTGTCTTTTTGAGAGTTTTTTCGTTTGAGATTGACACTGTACCACCCATAAGCAAAAGGTTAAATATCGGCAGTGATTAGAGTCCGATGGAGCTAAAATGGCTTTGTACAAAAATAATTTATTTTTTGTGAATGGTCTGTGTCCATTTGATATTTTCTAAGCAGTTCAAAATATTAAAATAAGGAAATTAGTATCAAATATTAAAGTATCAAAATCATAAGCTGTGCTTTTTTAGAAGAATACTCTGACCATAGACTTCACATGAAAATATCAAATTATTTTGCTAACTTGTTTGGCGGCAAGTACACTAAACGTACAAAATATCTCTAACGAGATTTTAGTTTAAGGTGAATCTATGAACTTGACTGGAGGCATAAGGATACGTACTTGAATTTCATACATCCATTTCTTCTCTTCGAACCTCATCAATCATTACACATATTTAGAACACCTATATTCACTTCACTTTCGAATTTATTTTAAAGCAAAAAAAATAGCTCGTGTTTACGCACCAATATTTCACAAAAGAGGAAGCACATTGAGCTGCAAGGCCCTTTGTGTATATTTTAAATGTTGCAGCTGTTTATCCTATTGGAAAACTTTAGCGAGTCAAATTATTAGAATATCGATATTATAGCCATTCAAAAGCTAAATTTGCGATCCAAAATCTAATTATACGCCCCTATTCAAAGGACTAAAAATTATTTCTTCTTATTCATAGCACTAAAAGTTTTGAAGATATAAGTATGTAGCAAACGCTCATAAGACAGTATTAAATGCCTTGAGCTAGAGACGTTTTCAGCTCAACGTCATGATACTGGCTTACTACGCTTTGGCCCTGGGGTCATAACCCGGCACTGCTAAGTTGGCGATTTCACTTTCTCACTACATTGGTGATCCCGGCCACTCAAATGGCTGCTGTAAACCCTCGGGTCAGTTGAGTGGTCTGGGTTTTCGACTACATTAGTGACCGGGACGTGATATGAACACGCAACCTTCCGACTCAAATACTTTTTACTTTCCCTGCAATACATGGTAATGTATAGGGAAATTATTAGAATCATGTCGAAAATCACAACTCGAGTTTTCGACGGATCTACGCGTTTCAAGACCTCTAGAATACGAAAAAACCATTTTTAGCGTGACGTTTGTGTGTGTGTGTGTCTGTCTTTCTGTCTGTGTGTCTGTGTGTCTGTCTGTCTGTGCAGATTTTTTATCCATTCTAACTAAAAAACTAATGGATCGAATTTCACAAAATTTGGTAGGTAAGTCACTTGTGGGCGAGTCTGGTGCTGATTAGTTTTGGATACGATTCGGGTTAAAAGAACCGGCCTATTTTTTCGAAATGGCCCGCAAAAGGTTGCATCCACTCTAACTAAAAAACTAATGGACCGAATTTCACAAAATTCGGTAGATGAGTCTTTTGTAGGTCACCCTGGTGCTGATTAGATTTTGGTATGATTCGGAAAAAAATAACCTGCCTTTTTTTGCGAAAAAGCCCGCAAAAATCGTCAAAATATAAACTAAAAAACTACGTATGCTGAAATATATCCATTAAATGCTTGTTCTATACGTAATTTTTAACGAAAAAAAGAGTAAGACCAACCCGATTAAATTAGGACTAGTCGTTCTCGGGATATTTTAGTTTTCGGTATTTTCTCTAAGCCACCTTTGAAAATAGGTCCGGTTACCGAATGAGAACGAAAATTAAATTAAAAGTGAAATAAATTTAATTAAAATAAAGAGAACGTGGATATAAGTCTGCAGGGAAAGTCTGCTGCCCACATCAGATTTTTTATTTTCACACGCTTTTGAAAGTTTTGAACTTTCAAACTTTATTTTAATATGCATAATGATTCGTTTTCAGCATTTACATAATGTATGAATCGTATCTGTCGCCATTGTTAAAATCAATTATTTGGTGAGGTCAGTGAAGATATTTAACCGTGAGCTCTGTTCCGGTTTTTCTTTGCTTTTTACTTTCCCTGCAATACATGGTAATGTATAGGGAAAGTATTGGAATCATGCCGAAAATCGCAACTCGAGTTTTCGACGGATCTCCACGTTTCGAGACCTCTAGAATACGAAAAAACCATTTTTAGCGTGACGTCTGTGTGTGTGTCTGTCTGTCTGTGTGTCTGTGTGTCTGTGTGTCTGTCTGTCTGTGTGTCTGTCTGTGCAGATTTTGTATCCACTCTAACTAAATAACTAATGGACCGAATTTCACAAAATTCTGTAGGTAAGTCACTTGTGGCTGGGGCTGGTGCTGATTAGTTTTGGGTACGATTCGGAATAAAGAACCCGCATTTTTTGTGAAATGGCCCGCAAAAGCTTGTATCCACCGTAGCTGAAAAACTAATCGACCGAATTTCACAAAATTCGGTAGATGAGTCACGTATAGGTCACTTTGGTGCTGATTAGATTTTGGTACGATTCAGAAAAAAATAACCTGCATTTTTTGGCAGAATGGCCCGCAAAAATCGTCCAAATCTAAACTAAAGAACTACGTATGCTCAAATATATCCATTAAATGCTTGTTTAATACGTAATTTTTAGCGAAGAAAAGAATAAGGCCAGCCCCATAACATTAGGACTAGCCGTTCTCGAGATATTTTGGTTTTTCGTATTTTCTCTACGCCACCTTTGAAAATAAGTCCAGCTAACAAATGAGAATGAAAATTGAATTAAAAGTGAATTAAATTTAATTAAAATAAAGAGAACGTGGTTATAAGTCTGCAGGGAAAGTCATGTGCTGCCCACATCAGATTTTTACTTTCCCTGCATTACATGGTAATGTATAGGGAAAGTATTGGAATCATGCCGAAAATCGCAACTCGAGTTTTCGACGGATCTACTCGTTTAGAGACCTCTAGAATACGAAAAAACTATTTTTAGCGTGAGGTCTGTGTGTGTGTCTGTGTGTCTGTGAGTCTGTGTGTCTGTCTGTGCAGATTTTGTATCCACTCTAACTAAAATACTAATGGACCGAATATCATAAAATTTGGTAGGTAGGTCACTTGTGGGCGATTCTGGTGCTGATTAATTTTGGGTACGATTCGGGATAAAAGAACCCGTCTTTTTGGCGAAATGGCCCGCAAAAGCTTGTATCCACTCTAACTGAAAAATTAATAGACCGAATTTCACAAAATTTGGTAGATAAGTTACTTGTAGGATACTCTGGTGCTGATTAGATTTTGGTATGATTCGGAAAAAAACAACCTGTTTTTTTTGTAAAATAGCCCGTAAAAATCGACAAACTCTAAAATAAAAAACTACGTATGCTCAAATATATCCATTAAATGCTTGTTTTATACGTCATTTTTAACGAAGAAAATAATAAGACCAGCCGCATTACACTAGGACTAACCGTTCTCGAGATATTTGAGACATTTTAGGTTTACGTATTTTCTCTACGATACCTTTGAAAAGAAGTCCAGTTATCAAATGAGAACGAAAATTGAATTAAAAGATAATTAAATGTAATTAAAACAAAGTGAATATAAGTCTGCTTGGAAAGTTATGTACTGCCCACATCAGATTTTTACTTTCCCTGCAATACATGGTAATGTATAGAGAAAGTATTGGAATCATGTCGAAAATCACAACTCGAGTTTTCGACGGATCTACACGTTTCGAGACCTCTAGAAAACGAAAAAACCATTTTTAGCGTGACGTCTGTGTGTGTGTCTGTGTGTCTGTCTGTGTGTCTGTCTGTGTGTCTGTGATTCTGTGTGTCTGTCTGTGCAGATTTTGTATCCACTCTAACTAAAAAACTAATTGACCGAATTTCATAAAATTTGGTTGGTAAGTCATTTGTGTGCAAATCTGGTGCTGATTAGTTTTGGGTACGATTCGGGATAAAAAAAAACCCGCTTTTTTCTGCGAAATGGCTCGTAAAAGCTTGTATCCACTCTAGCTAAAAATCTAATAGACCAAATTTCACAAAATTTGACAGATAAGTCGCTTGTTGGTCACCCTAGTGCTGATTAGATTTTTGTACGATTCGGAAAAATATAACCTGCCTTTTTTTGCAAAATGGCCCGCAAAAATCAACAAAATCTAAAATAAAAAACTATGTATGCTGAAATATATCCATTAAATTCTTGTTTAATACGTAATTTTTAACGAAGAAAAGAATAAGAGCAACCCCATTGCACTGGGGCTAGCCGTTCTCGAGATATTTTAGTTTTTCGTATTTTCTCTACGCCACCTTTGAAAATAAGTCAGGTTACCCAATGAGAAAGAAAATTGAATTAAAAGTGAAATAAATTTAATTAAAATAAAGATAATGTGGATATAAGTCTGCAGGGAAAGTCATGTGCTGCCCACATCAGATTTTTACTTTCCCTGCAATACATGGTAATGTATAGGGAAAGTATTGGAATCATGCCGAAAATCGCAAGTGGAGTTTTCGACGGATCTACACGTTTCGAGACCTCTAGAATACGAAAAAACTATTTTTAGCATGGCGTTTCTGTGTGCGTCTGTCCGTGCGTTTGTCCGTGTGTCTGTCTGTCTGTCTGTCTGTGTGTCTGTCTGTGTGTCTGTGCAATGTATTTATCCACTCTAGCTCAAAAGCTAATGGACCGCATTTCATAAAATTTGGTCGATAAGTCACTTGGACTTGACCCTGGTGCTGATTAGTTTTTGGTACGATTCGTAAAAACAGAACCTGCCTTTCTTTGCGAAATGGCCCGTAAAAATTTTATTATCCGCCCTAGCTAAAATACTAATTTACCAAATTTCATAAAATTTGGTTGATAAGTTACTTAGTAGATACCCTGGTGATTGGAATTTGGTACGATTCGGAAAAAAAAACTCGCCTTTTTTACGAAATGGCCCGCAAAAATTCCATGTATCCGCCCTAGCTAAAATACTAATTGACCAAATTTTACAATATTTGGTAGATAAGTTACTTGTGGGACACTCTAGTTCTGATTCGATTTTGGTACGATTCGGAAAATAACACCCTGCTTTTTTTTACGAAATGGCCCTCAAAAATCGCCAAAATCTAAGAAAAAAAAAGACTACGTATGCTGAAATGTATCAATTAAATTCTTGTTCTATACGCAATTTTTGACGAGGAACAGAATATAACACACTCCATTATAATTTAGGACTAACCGTTCTCAAGATATTTGAGATTTCTTGCAGTTTTGTTACGCCGCTATCGGAAAATGCCCAATTACCAAATAAAAACGAAAATTGAATTAAAAATACAAATTTAGTGTTACTTGGTGCAATTAAACTCAATCTAGTGAATTATTAAATAATTAGGAAAATATGGATTTAAGTCTGCAGGGAAAAGTCATGTGCTGCCCACATCAGATTTTTTTTATAGTGAATAAATACATGCACGCATTCAGGTTGACACATTCACCACGTCGTGTGTTATGAATGCGTAGCTAGAGGCTCATTTTATTGTTCATATTCAGTCTATGTATAATTTTAATTGCCTTATGTTTGAATATAAAAGTTAAGTTTTTCAGACGTGTCTTTCACTTCATGGAAGTAAGACAATTCGGTAGGTGAGCTCAACCACAATGTGACTTAGGAAATAGACAGTCGCGACTGTATTCTAGTAGCTCATTAAGTGCGCTGACGAATATATAGTGTTTTGGTTGTAGTAGAGAAGTTAGTCAATTGTGAAGATTCTACTAGTAAGTTTCAATATATGATAAAAAATCTGATGTGGGCAGCACATGACTTTCCTTATATAATATAATGAATTTACTACTTTTAAAGTAAAAAAATAATAGATTATTCTTATAGTAGATATTTATATTCTTTCCAAGATACTGCATTTTCGTCAATTAGTCGTCATTTTCATTGATTTAGCGTTATTTTTATCCATTTGGCGAAATTTTCATTAATTTGGCAACATTTAAAAATGTCGCCAAGTTAGCGACATTCCGCTAAATTCGTCTCCAAAATATCGCCAAGCGTTATGGACGGAGAAATAAGTTATTCTGACAGCAGATACATGATTATTGGCGTTTAAATACAAAAGTATTACTCAAAGTATCTTTTTTCATGAATGGAACGAGCTAGATCCACGAGTTTATCGCATGATATTACATATGAAAAGTGAATATGTTTCTCAATAGAAAATATCTTTTTTTTATTTTATATAATTATTTGATGATTTTTTCAAAATTTCACTCGAAAATTTAGGGGGGTTTTGAGCATTCGATTGCGTTAAAAACAATAGGCTTCCAGTATTCACAAATTGTAATTTTTATACTAAATTTCGTTCGAATCGGTACATTCGTTCGTCAGTTCTCGTCTCTACAGACTCACTGACACACTCACACACACACAGACATCACCTCAAAAATGTTCGATTTGTGATCAGGGATGTTTAAAACATGCTCTCCCGTCGGAAACTCGAATTCGAATATTAGACCCCGTCACAATACTTTCCTTATACATTATTGTATATAAGGAAAGTAAAAATATAGAGATAAGGAAGCTAATAGATAGAACATGAAATAAGTGGCATACCCTAGTTCAATACCATTAAAGAGGTTAAATGATATCCGTCAAAGAGGATTTGTATATAATTTTAAACCTCTATAATGTTATTGAACTAGGTGAATATATAATTTATAAATATATAATTACAAACCTCTTTAATGTTATTGAACTAGGGTATGCCATTTATTTCATGTTCTATCTATTAGCTTTCTTATCGCTATATTTTTATCACATATTGAAACTTACTAGTAGAACCTTCACAATCGGAGAAGAGTGTTTATTGCAAAAATTGTGGAGAGGTTATTAACAGAGATTAACAGTTGTTCGCCGCAAAGTGGTGATCTGGAAAGCGAATACGAATCTTCCCTTCATCTACGAAGTTCGAGTCCCCCCCCCCCCCCCCACACACACACACACACAAACCGGCACTCACCCGCCGCTGAACCGTATTCGAAGGCGAATTTAACGCTACTACTTCGAGGTTTACTAATAAAGTGATGAGTAGTTTCAGGTCACAAAAAGGTGACTAAGTTGGAACGCGATCTACATTCAAACTATTTGTGGCAGTTTACATCAAATGCAGGTAAAAAAAAAAACATTTCATTTACTCTCTGATCAGTGCGATTTTCCCTGTAAAGTGAGTTCCTTAAAGTCTAGTGTAGATTAATTTCTGGGGTATTATGTGACCTGGCAACTTGATCGTCGTTGAAGTTTGAGTTAATATACTTATGGAAAATAGTAGTGAATTTTGGTGCATTTTTGCCCGACATAACAATTTATCCCTATACATAAAATTTCAAGTGATTTCATATTATACAATAATATTTTTGTAAACTAGTTGTATTATACAATGTTTTTATATTGATGAACATTTAAATGTAAATTATATTAAATGGTAGAAAATGTCTAATACTGAGAAAGATGTTACTGTTGAGGATAGTCAGGATATAACTACGGAAGGACATCAACATATTAATAGAATTTCGGTAAAAAATCCTCCTTTTCGGCCTAATAATGTTCAGTTGTATTTTGTCCAATTAGAATCAAACGTCGCTGTTTCAGGGATACCTAGTGATGGTACAAAATACTATAATATTCTTGTATCTGTCTTAAATTTCCAAGCTTTAAGTTATGCTTCGGAAATCGTATTTGATCCGCCTACGGACGGAAAATATTTGGCACACAGGAGTCGTCTCATAGAGTAGTTTCAAGTTTCACAAACTAAACAATCTGATGAGGGCAGCACATGACTTTCCTTATATAATGCAATGAATTTACTACTTTTACAGTAAAAACAAATAGATTATTGTTATAGTTGATATTTATAGTCTTTCCAAGATATGGAATTTTCGGCAATGAGTCGTCAATTTCATTGATTTAATGTCATTTTTATTCCTTTGGCGAGTTTTTCGTTAATTTAGCAACATTTAAAAAGTCGCCAAGTTGGCGACATTCCACCAAATTTATCGCCAAAATCTCGCTAAGCGTTATGGACGGAGAAATAAGTTATTCTTACAGCAGATAAATGACTATTTGCGTTCAAATAGAAAAGTATTACTCAAAGTGCCTTTTTTTCATGAATGGAACGTGCTAGATCCACGAGAATGATGTCACTAAATTTATCGTATGGTATTACATATGAAAAGTAAACATGTTTCTCAGTAGGAAATATTTTTTTTTATTTTATATGACTTTTTGATAATTTTTTTGAAAAATGTGCAATATCTCGAGAACGGTTCATGATAGCTTCCTAAAATTTATGTCAGTCGTTTCGTAATGAAACATTGCATACGAAATGTCTGTTTGAGTAACCTTATTAGAAGTTTCGATTTTTTGACGATTTTCTCAAAATTTCACTCGAAAATTTAGGGGGTGCTGAACATTCGATTACGTATAAAAACAATAGACTTCCAGTGTTTACGAATTGCAATTTTTGTACCAAATTTCGTTCGAATCGCTCCATTCGTTCGTCAGTTAACGTCCCCGCAGACTCACTGACACTGACACACACACACACACAGACATCACTTCAAAAATGTTCGATTCGTGATCAGGGATGTTTGAAACGTGCTCCTCCGTCGGAAACTCGAATTTGAATTTTCGACCCCGTCACAATACTTTCCGTATACATCATGTATATAAGGAAAGTAAAAAGTAAAAATATTTTTACACGAAGCATATTCGGGGTTCAAAAAGCCGCCAATTTTACTGCGCGGATTACGTGAAGAACAAACATATCGATTAGGAATTCTTGAAAAATATGCGACTAAACAAATCAGCGAGAAATGTTTAAGGAATGTTTAAAATCTGGCGACATTCCACCAAATTCGTTGCCAAAATCTCGCCAAGCGTTATGGACCGAGAAATAGGTTATTCTTATAGCAGATAAATGACTATTGGCGTTCAAATACAAAAGTATTACTCAAAGTATCTTTTCTCATGAATGGAACGAGCTAGATCCACGAGAATGATGTCACCAAATTTACAGGATTATATTACATATGAAGAAGAGTGAACATGTTTCTCAACAGTTAATATTTTTTGTAATTTATGGGATTTTTTGATAAATTTATTTGTAAAATATGCAGTGTCTCAAGAACGGTCCATGCTAGCGTTCTAAAGTTTATGTCAATCGTTTTCTAAGGAAAAATTACATAAGAAACATCTATTTGAGTAACTTTATTAATGGTTATGTTTTTTTTAGGATTTTTTCAAAATTTCACTCGAAAATTTAGGGGGGGGGGGGGGGTCTGAACATTCGATTGCGTTTAAAAACAGCAGACTTCCAGTATTCATAGATTGTAATTTTTGTACCGAATTTCATTCAAATCGCTCGATTCGTTCGTGAGATATCGTCTCCGCAGACTGACTGACACCCTCTCCCCCCTACACACACATATTTTCACACACACACACGCACACACTACTTTCACACACACATGTTTGATTCATGATCAGGAATGTTTGAAACGTGCTCTCCCGTCGAAAACTCGAATTAGAATTTTCTATCCCGTCACAATATTTTCCTTATACATTATGTATATAAGGAAAGTAATTATGTTGGTATCATGAAAAATGCAATCAAAAAGCTCACAAATGCATATCACCATGTAATTTTCATTCAAAAAACAAGTAGAATCGGGTATTACTACTGCGATTCCCTGTTTACCTGTTACAAAAAGGTACTAATATGTAGATTATATGTTTCACATAAAATTTCAAAGTTTCTTATTCATAAATGTAGCGACTTTAGCTCCTTTTCAAAATCATAGTTATCATCAAACTTGAATATATTAATGGTATTGTGCTCATTGCTAGCAATGCCTAGTAGAAAGTTAAAGCATTTATAAAGATAATATCTTACACAAAATGTTAAAACCATCAAATAATGTTATGAGTAATGTTCTGTAAAATATTTCCTCCTTTAAAAATAATGTAAAATATTTATTCCCTCAAAAGTAATGTAAAACATTTACTCCCCCGAAAAATCATATAAAATACCCCCAATATCTATGCAAAATATTACCTTCCCCGAAAGTTATGTAAAAGTTTTCGTTCCCCCAAAGTTAGGCAAAGTTGTGCAAGATTTCATTCCATAAAAGTTACTCAAATGTGAGAGATTTCTTGCAGTTCTTGTGCTCTTAAAATCTTGGGACATGCGATATTCCTTCAAAATATCATTATTATATGATTCACTAAGAAAATGTAATTACTTTTCGACTCTCTAGACATTCTTATTAAAACGCAAATTCTATACGACCAAAACGAACCTTAGCCACGAACAGCAAAATTTGCTATAATTTTCAATAAAGAATATATTTATTTATTTTCTAATTGTCAGGAACTTGATACATTCAGTCATTCGCGTATATTTCGGACAAAATCGTAAAACATTTAGCCATCATAAAACGTTGTTCCAGCGCACTAGTGGGGGCGGTTCACGCCCCACATGCAACATCCATGCCGATATGTGGGACTCGAACCCATAGGCCGTCAGCCGATCGAGTACGGGGAAACCCTTGCCTTGAACGCTCAGCCACCGCATCGGCAAGAATATTATATAGAGAAGTTTCACAAACTGACAGGTAACATTAAATAAATAAATTTAATTTCAGAACCGTTGGCAACAGTGATATTTCCCGAATGCCGCCAAGTTGGTGATATTTTGTCAAATTTGTTGACAAGTGTGATAGGCAGACCGAAATACTGTCTTGCCTTATGATACACTAGGTAGAGTTAACGTATTGGGTTCTATTCTTAAGTCATTTCTCTATTTAGTCCGAATGGTCTAGCTCTTTTTTGGGCTTTTTAGTCCCGAGACCCTATTCCAAGCTTGGCGAACTTACTTTTGCATTGTTCGATCGAGGACGCTTCTATTGTAGAGTGACAAACAATATTACAAACATAATAGCGTTCGTAACTTAGAAGCAACATTTATTGATTATCGCAGAACAACAAACGACAAGCTTTGAATAGTGTCTCAGCAGGGCCATTCATAGCGGGAACGGACATCACTCGAGTGGAGGAGGTCGGGCTCCAGAGGAGACCCGAAACCTCAATACTCTTTTTGAGATGGAGAAAATATGAAAATATCGCAAATAAGGGAAAATCAAATATGAAGGGTCCCATGATAAATATTTGTAAGGGATCCCACAATTTGTATAGGAGGTTTTGTCTTTAGGATTGCTCACACCAAAGAAGTAAATCAAAAGACTTCTGAAACATACAACTGTTTACTAAACTTCATATACGCAGCATTTTACATTGTGATCTATTTTATTATTTTCTTTATATGGCATATGTACTGCGTAATTTATTATAAATACAATAAACATAAAATTAGAAATAATTACGTACGAATTACTTATAATTCATTATGCAATAATTACAGAAGTTACAATTTACATCTTTACGGAGTTAATAAATACAATTTTGTAATAAATAGGAAACAGCAATAGCCTCCGTTGCATTATTATTTGCAATAACTTATCAAAATGTATTGAAAAAGAAACATATTTTCTGAAAAAATATTTATTAAGTTTCCCTTAATACTGAAATAGTTTTTCAATTTTTAGAAAGTAATTTATTTCTAGTTGCAGTTTTCGACACAGTATATTCTAAAACGTTGATTATAAATCTTTTACAAATTTCTTTAAAGCGCGAGAAACATACTACCAGTATGTCATTAATTTTGGAAATGGGGGGCAATTTTTGTTTCTGCAAAAATACATACTGAAATTAAAATAAAAAAATAGAAAATAAGAAAGATGTAGCACATAAATTCGTTTAATTCACTGGCAAATAAAAGAAAAAAACAGCTACTTTTGAAGAATAAATGTTTTAAGATGCAAAGCAGAAATTCTTAAGTGACGGATACATAAGCAAGCGTTACTAAGGCACTTCATTAATTGTATTTTTTGTATGTTTAAGTAAGCAATGTGTACTCCATATAAGGCACTTAGATTACATAACGAAACTTTTATTTGCTAACTAAATTATTTTCTTTAAGTCTCTAAGGTCAACTGAAAGTAAATAGTATATTTTGAATATCTCGCTTTTTTCTTATCCGATTATCGTTATTAATCAACTTGGATTCTAGTTTGTTAATGAGACTGGCCAATTGGCTGGCCAGTCTTATGAACGAAATAAGGATCTTTCCTGTAGCCATTATTGGAATAAAAAAGGAGATGATATTATTAAAAATGACATTTGTGAACCAATAGGTTAGCCACATTAAAATTTTGAGTAGCTGCAGTAGAAACACTTCCACATTTAACACTTTCCAACATAGTTGAAAAGTGTTTATAACTTTGTTCATTTTGTCTGTCTGTCTGTTCGTACGATAACTGCCGTAAAAATAAATTTATCAAGATAAAAATTTAGTATGTTGTTGAGACGGTCTGTGAGACATATGAAAATGTAAATGAATGATATCACCCAATTAGGTTTGATTTGAACCCGGGTTGAAAAACTGAAATACCGTATGGGATCTAGTTTTTCAAACATATTTCAAGCAAATTTCAAACATATTTCAAGTTAAAATTCACAAATTGCTTCGAAAAATTTTAGGAAATATTCAAATTATCTCATAAAATATATAAAAAATTTTCAGTAAAATATGTTCGGCAGTTTTTTAAATAAAAATTACAATAATAAGCACACCCATATTATGTGAAGAGATCACATGACCCACTTCAAAATAAAATATGGCATCCATCTAGAAAAAAAAAAATTCGAGTAAATTAGTGATTCTTAAAGTTCTTTTAAATTTATATTTTGTGTTGCATCCGTCCTAAAACCGCTTTATTGTTGCTTATTTTTGAGCATCTTTATTCTGCGCCAACGCAATTACAATATTTTTAAGTTTAAATGATCATCAAACATTGATTATTTCTGCGACGGAGCCTAATTTTACTGGATGCAGAATCCTCGAGGCTTCGCTTTTCCCAGTTCGAGGCTTCGCTTCTCCCAGTTTCGCGCAGCGCGAAACTGGGAGAAGCGAAGCCTCGAGGAGAAGACCGAGAGGAAGAAAAGATAATAATCCTTTTTATGCCAGCCGTTCGAGAGTTTTTCAGTTGGTTCCAATAGTAATATTAAAGACGGGGCCCTAACTTTTTGCCAAAAAATAGCCAAAATATTAGAGCCCAACATTCACTTCTCAATCAAGTCAGGCCTAGGTAGCCGTCGCCTCAAACGCTCACCGCAAACGTCTGATAACTAAACTACACCCAAGATCCATGAATGCGAACCCGAATCCTTCTCCAGCAGATTAAACAAATGATAACATTTCGGCATAATGTATCAGTTAGATAATATGCGATCGCGGACTACATTATCTATATATCGTTCCTTAAATATAAACCATAGTTCCATCGAATTAAAAAAATTCTGGTAGTTAATGTTTTCACTTGGTTGTTGTATGTTTTAGCACGTTTCTGATGAATTTTTACACAAATTGGTTTCTTGGTGATCGAAAATATCATCGGGGGTTTAGGAGCCTTAGGATCAAGATTTTGTATTTCTGACGTCATCAGCTAAACTCGCGCCATCTTTTTTTGGATTGCGAGTTGGCACTCGAATCGAATAGATTATTAGAGTTCGCTAGAATTCTGATTTAGAAAATGTTCCATTGATTTGAATTGAAGTAGCTCATATGAAGGGTTTTCGCGTCTGTACGTCACTGAGACTTTTCTATAACATGACATAGATGCAACTTTGTATTTAATTTGTACCAGATGCAAAGTGAAATCATATTTTAAAGTATTAAAAGTCAATTTAGCATTTGTAATTTACTTATTTAAAACCGAGCACTTCGATTTTCTAAAATGTATTCTCATTTCTCAACTCATTCATTCTTCATAGCAAAGTTGAAATCAAAATTATTCCTTAATTAAAAGCTTTTTTGCATTTTGGTAATTACGGAAGACGATTTTGTTTTAAAACGGTTTTTCTGCTCAAGGCTCAAAGACGGGGTTTTAGTGAAGTACCCAGGAGAGGATAGGATCCTCCCTTTAAACTTCAGATGAAAAGGAAAAGATCAGAAAAGAAGTTACAAGAAGAGAAATTAAACAACTGAAAGGTGCTAGGGGGCCGAAGGCGATGACCGAAATCATGCTTTTCCCCAAGTCTTCAGAAGTGAAAGGGCTGGGGTCCAAGCGAGCTGCAAGCAGAGAAGAGGAAAGGTGGGAAGACAGAGACCTTGAGCTTGAGATACCTAACAGAGAAAGGATAAAGCTTGCTAATTATACGCGAATTCCTAAAAGCTAGGGAGGATTACAGTAAGGTCAAAAGTTAAACGGTTTTTCCGTTCGTTGAAGGCACAGGTGGATAGCTTGCCGCCTATTGGTTAATTTAATATTGAGCCATTTTCATCTTTCGCGCTTATCAGCTTCGAATTTTTCATATTTCGATTACAATTTTCGACGGCCAGATGTTTTTCGAGAAATTCATCGACACGTAAAATGTATTTTCATCCAGATGTTTTGCATGAAATTTATCATCTTGCAGGGGATACATTTGTAACAGTATGGTGTTTAGAAGGAACTTATTCAGAGATAGCAAAAGAAAAGTACTTATTTAGGGCGTATCGAAAGAGTTTATTTAGAGTCGTATTTTGTATTGTTCGAATTCATTAAGTAAAACCGCAGTTCTGGAAAATATGTAATGACAAGAACTCATTACACGTGGCTCAACTCGTCTTTCTCACACATAATCCGTTTTCAAGTACCTTTGTTTACTTTTCTTATATGCATATTATAATGTATTTGGAAAATAACGTGGCTATGTCATTCATTCGAATTCCAGTTTTATCTTAATTTTCTTAATTATTGTATTTATAATATTAATCTTCTTAAATATTGTGAAAGAGTAGAGTAGAAAAGAAATCCCTCTTTCATTTGATATAAGTATTGTGTTCATTTGATATAAGTATTTTTAACTATTTAGTAAATCAGTGTCTAACGTGTATTCCACGTGTAATACAGTGCTTGCCGATATTGTGTCACCTACCGACCGACAATAGTCAGCAGTTTTGGCTTGTCCTCCCCCCCCCCCCGTTAGATACGTTCTGAAATTCCCAACTTTGCTCCGCTTGGTGAATCATTACACAGCAGTTTTAGTGTTGCCATCCTTTCTCTCAATGTTATTTTTATCTGGTGAGTTATGTAACTCCTATGACCGGGCTTCTCAAGTGACAGAATTGTTTAGCGAATTCTGATTGGCTACTCCCTTTACAATAATTTCTGACTGTATCAGGACACATAAGCGGGAGATTTTGATATATTCGAACTCCTCTCATCGTGCTGATTAATTTGGTATATTATGTGAACGGGTTACGACGAAATAATTAATTGATCCCTTAATTAATTCTTAATTAATAAACTCCAAAAATCAAAATATCTCGAAAACTAAGCCCCGGATCGAAAAACTGAGAAAATTTTCCTGGGCTTAACCGTACGTCCATTTTTTAAATACCTTCATTTTGATATGCATTGTATTACAGATCTGCTCGCTCACGCTCACCATCCCTAGTAGGAATCTTTTTTCCCCCCTCTTACCCTTTTTTCTCCTTTTCCCTCTCCTCTTCTCCGTTTTACCCTTCTTTCTCTTTTTCTTCCTCTCGGTCTGCTCCTCTCGGCTTGCGCGCGAAGTCCTCCGTCTCTCCCGGCCGCGAGGAGGGACCTCTTTCCCAGTTTCGCGTATTTTTTGTATGTTTAAGTAAGCAATGTGTACTCTATGTAATGCACTTACGTTACATAACGAAACTTTTATTATTTGCTAACTAAATTATTTTCTTTAAGTCTATGAGGTCAATTTAAAGTAAATAGTATACTTTGAATGACTCTTTTGACTTATCCGATTATGGTTATTAATCAACTTGGATTCTAGTTTGTTAATGAGACTGACCATTTGGATGGCCAATCTTATGAACGAAATTCGAATCTTTCCTATAGCCATTATTGGAATAGAAAAGGAGATGATATTATTAAAAATGACATTTGTGAACCAATAGGTTAGCCACATTAAAATTTTGAGTAGCTGCAGTAGAAATGTTTTTAACACTTTCCAGCATAGTTGAAAAGTGTTTATGACTTTGTTCATTTTGTCTGTCTGTCTGTTCGTATGATAACTGCCGTAAAAATAACTTTATCAAGATGAAATTTTAGTATGTTGTTGAGACGGTCTGTGGGACCTATGAAAATGTAAATGAATGATTTCACCCAATTAGGTTTGATTTGAACCCGGGTTGAAAAAGTGAAATACCGTATGGGACCTAATTTTTCAAACATATTTCAAGCGAAGTTAAAATTCTCAAATTGTGTCATGAGGTAAAATTGTCCTTATCAAAAATCACCTGTATAGGACTTACCTATGATGCCGCCACTAAGGGTGGAGCATGTAAGCTCCCGGTTCTCAAGCTCGGACTACGAACACACAAAACATAAAGAAATACACATGCTTAATTGCTCATTTTTTTTTAATATTTTACTTAATAGATATCTATTGTATCTGGAGTAGCTATGCTATAATTAAATCAATTATTAAAAGACACATAATACTAACAATATTACATTAATATATATATATATTTACACACATAATAACTTTGACTTAAATATCTTAAAAACAGTTTCCTTTAAACAATCGATAAAGAATAGTTCTTATAGTTCAATATTACGAACTCGTTCATATGGTCTACTCATACGAACTGGTAGTCAATTAATTTAATAATTGTTAAAGGTGTGCCTTCCGTGCTAATAGTGACAATTGAAAGTTGGTTACCTTTTCTCTTTGTGTTACGTGCATATTCGTGTTATTTCAATGATGTAGGAAAACCGTTACACATCTAACTGCACTCGCTACCATTTTGTTGCTCACATTCTATAGACTCTTTTCACAAACCCAAGAAAACATGATGCTGACTCGTTCGAACGTTTTAAGTCGACTCACAAAACTTCAGGTGCGTCTAGGACGCTGTCGAAATTGCATCCGTGGAAAGTTCTAGAACATTCTCTCAAACCTTTTTCTTTTCACATTGTAGTGTCGTTGTTGATTCGTTGAAGTGAAGAAGGGGATGCGCTGCTTATTTATGTTTGTATTGCCATTGGCTCCCTCCGCAGCATTTAAATAGCTCATTAGCTAGGTTGGCATCCGCAATTGGAATTGGAAAATGGCTAGGTTGGCATCCGTAATTGGGGTGTAACATGTAATACAAATATTGTGTTACATGATATCCCCCCTTGCAGAGAGAAAATTTCAGCACACGGTAAACATTGCACTGAATACATATGTGTACACATTGCGGCCACTTTGGAAATGTTGCTTTGATCCACTGCACATATATCTGTCACAGAAATGCAGATCACCGCATGTAAGATACACTATATTGTGACATTGACATACATATATCGGTACATTACAACCGACATGTCACTAAAATGAAGGAACTCACTGTTCGGAAGATACACCATCGTACTTGGTAACACATATATTGGTGTACATAAAGAAATTATGACTGTTCGGAAGGCACACTACATTGTCACATGGAATTATCACGAACACGGAAGACACCTTATTGTCACATGTAATTATCATGAGCACGGAAGACACCTTATTGTCACATGGAATTATCATGAGCACGGAAGACACCTTATTGTCACATGGAATTATCATGAGCACGGAAGAATGAGTCACCATCCTGTGACTTAACTTTCAATGTTCCGGTACTTCAATATTTATATTTTCATTATGTTGCTTAGTACAGTCTATTGTACACTTCAAATGAAGACTATCATAATTGTTATTTGCATTTCTATTTATATACAAGTTCACAACATTACATTAAACTATACACAATTCATTACCTTGATTTCTCATTTTCACAGACGTAAATAATTTTTAGACAATTTTTTAGCTGTATATATTTCTTATTTGTTACAATGAATAACATATTATATATTTTTGTGTGTATAAATCATGACTCTTTTGAACACCATATTTATATCATATTACATCTCGGCCTTTAAAATATCAAATATATCTACTCATTTCGCTACTCCAAACTACTGTGCATCTCATAATACGCACTTTAAATTCCCTCTTCGACTGCACTTTCGTGTGACACAACTGCGCGGGAGGAAGGGAGAAAAGAAAAAAGAAAAAATTTCGCTTGACCCGTAGCTTTCTTCTGTTCCTCTCAACGCGTTTCTATGACAACTGCGAATCTGTTGACCCCGACGGCGAGCCTTGAATGAGTGTCTTCATTGTTTGCAGAGCGCAAACTTACGTAAAAGGGATTTTAACTGCCTTTTGCATGTATCGCTAAAGATTTAATCGTTATCGTGCAACTTTGGCGGTATTCTCTTCTCAAGCGCGGGCTTTTGACTTTCCGGTGGTGAATGTACGAGCTAACATTGACGTGGGAGGGTTTACGTGTATCCTTTTAAGGAATTTACTTACAGTTATATTTTATGTGTATCATATTATATATTTATTTTACATATGTTGTTATTAATTCTATTTAATTTGATATATATATATATTTTTTTTATTATTATTATCTTATGACCTTAACACAGATCTGACTGTTGAATTATTACTTTGATTTCATGTACTTCTAATTCATTGGATTTATTTATCCCTTGTTGCAACAACGCGTGATATATTATTTTATGTGTAGTATTATGAATATACCATGCTTTTGTTATGTTATTGATATAACTGACTTTATGTTCCCGTTTCAGCATAAATGTACATATTTATTTATTTTAATATAATTCTTTTATATTTAATTTTATCTGTTATTTCTTTTTATTTCCATTGATGCTTAATTAATGCATTAATTTCTTACTAATACTCAATCATTTATCATTTACATACAATTTCTGCATTTTCCTAAATGTATTTTATTTTTATAAGATACCGGCCGGTATTTTTAACTAACTATAATTGCCTGCAATTATAATTTTAAATTTTGATACATTGATTGTATGCTTACAATAGAACTTTTTTTTGTATTATTCACGTACTATGCAGGGGAGATTTTCTCCGATGTTTATTTTTAGCCTGGCTATTTATTTTGAAGGTGACTAGCTTTCGCCGTACAATGGCCATATATGGAGCTGTTACGCTGACTGTGACGGCTGGGAACTTAATCCTACTCATTCAAGTTTTATTAATCCATATATGTAATTAACTTTTATTTTGTTTTTTAGATTGCGTGTTTTCGTAAAAGGTCTGTATACACTATTTATGCAATATATATTTATTAATTTACTAATTATTATTTACATCAGCTGTGAGTGTTTATTTTGACTTCACACATTTATTTATTTATTTATTTATGATTTTGTTTTTATTCTGTCAGCTTTTTATAAACTATTAATTAATAATTTTATGATTTTGAATATCCTGTACTTGCTTTTACCATGTTCCATGACTTTATTTTGCATTTTATTAATTATGTTATACTATTTTTTCAAGACCCGCACAAGAAAAGGAAAAAAAAAAAATATCGTGATGAATTCCATCCCACACATCTTTATCATTGGAATGTCTACCTTGCTCTTAAGCATCTATCATTGGAAGACTTGTATTTTTGATGCCCACTACTGACTGTTACCACCTTTCGTTTTCAAGCAAGACAAATTGCAAGTAAGTGAAATTTAATTATCTCTCTCCTTCTTTCTTCTAACACCTTAGTTTATTTTATTTTAGAACATTGAGGGGTATTGTATGTATTATTTATCACTTCTACATATTTTTTCTGATATTTATTGCTCTATTCATAAAATGTATCCATACATAAATGTTTATTTATTACCTATATTTTTATTTTATCCTCATATTTACAAAATCCTCATATTTACAAAAAAAATTATCCTCATATTAATTTTACAAATATGTTATCCTCATATTTATTTTACAAAATATATTATCCTCATATTTGTTTTATAAAAAATATTATCCTCGTATTTATTTTATAAAAAATATTATCCTCATATTTATTTTACAAAACTACCTTTATTTCATTATTAATTTTTTTAAATTATACATTTAATGCCTTCATTACCGTTACACTAATATAACATATTTTGCGTTTTCGCACATAAAATTTTCATATTAAATTTTTATCATTATATATTATTTTGCTTTCGAATACTATTTTTTGCGTGTCCTCAGATTATAACGTCTCGGACTCTGATAATTATGATTATTGGCGTTATATTCTTTGTTTACATGCGATTGACTTCTGTCAACAGTTCGCCGTGTTTGTTTATTTTGTAAATACTTTTTACGCGGCTCTGCTTTATATAATTTATTCGCGTGAACAACTATCCATTTTTTATTTGGATCGTACATAGGCGTGATAGCGTAATTATTGTTACGGATCACCTTTACGATGCGAAATGGCCCTTGAAATTTTTTTTGTAATGCTGTGGTGGGTCTCAGGTTTTTTAAGTACACAATTTGTCCTTTTAATAATTTCTGCTGTCTAACTCTTTTAAAAATTCTTTCTTGGCGACTTTGGGCTTGAATTTGTTTTCGTTTTGTATATCTATTAATTTTTTCCGCTAAAGTAAGTGCTTCACTGACGTCATTATCATATTCCGTTTTAGTTAAATTCGGACTGTCATCAGGGTCCGCTATTTCCAGATTATTTTCTCCGGGTAATTTCAAATCTCTGGTAAAAAACAAAATAGCGGGACTGTGGTCTATATTTGCGCTGGGTGTTGCATTATGAAATAATTTTACATATGGCAAGACTTTGTGCCAATTAAAAGTTTGGTCAGCCATTGCTGCCAAAGAATTTTTTATTCCTAAGTGGCTTCTTTCTAAAATTGCATTTGAGCTGGGTTTGTAAATTGAAGTATATTTCAATTTTATACCATGTTGCTCTGCGAATTTTTTAAATTCCTCGCTTTTCAGTTGTCTCGTTATCACATAAAATCCAATTTGGTACTCCGTTTGAAGCTATCCAATTTGTTACTACCTGTAATACACTCGCAGTTGTAATATTTCTCACGGGTACTGCCTCCAAGAATCTCGAGTAATGGTCTATCATCGTTATGATGTACTCGTGCTGTCCGTTACTTCTCGGTAGCTTCCCTACAATATCTAATGCCACCGTGTGATTTTGTTTACATGGACGTGGGACACGTTGTAATGCCATAAGTCTTATAGCCTTATTTTTGTAACATAAACATGCATCACATGATGCGCAAAAATTCTTTACATCACTGTATGCCCCATCCAGTAATATTTTCTATTCAGAATTTGATAGGTTTTTTCTACTCCAAAATGTGGTGTATGAGCTAACTCAATAACTGCGAATTTTAGACTGTGAGGTATTAGAATTCTGTCCTTTTGCATAGGATTTCTGATATATCTAGCAGTCTTTATCATAATTAATCCTGTATTTACATCTCTATAGTATTTATTTACATATTTTGGCTGCTTAAATTTTGCATTCAGTCAGTTAATAATTTTCTTTATCTCTCTATCTTTTGCTTGCTCTTCTAAAATTTTGGCTATCGTTATAGCGCTGTCATTAGCAATAATATTATTAATTTAGTCTTAGTTTGTTCAGAAAAAATTTGTCGCGACATAAAATCACTGGGATTATCTTGTCCTTTAATGTATTTTATATCGAAAGAATATTGTTGTAAATTTAATAACCATCTTGCGATTAAATCAGAATTTTGATTTTCTAAGTGTATGTAGTGAGTTAAAGCTTTAGAATCAGTAAATACCGTAAAATGCGTACCATATAAAAAATCTTTGAAATGTATTATAGCGTCGTGAATTGCTAGCAATTCTAGCTTCATGCTCGGATATTTCTTTTCACTGTCTGAAAGTTTCCTGCTATAATACTCTATAGGATGAAAATTTCCGTTCACTGATTGAAGTAAAATTCCTGACGCGGCTACTTTTGAACAATCAGTCGACAAAAAGAACGGCTTTGACATATCAGCTGCCTTGACTACCGGTTTCGATAAAATCGCGTTTTGCAATGTTACAAACGCTTCTTCGCATTTCTCCGTCCATATAAATTTTTTATCTTTCTTTGTTAACTCAATTAATGGGTTGCATAGTTCAGAAAAATTTGGTATGATCTGCCTAAAATAATTACATAAACCTAAAAATGATTTTACTTTTTTTACTGTCGTTGGCACAGGGAAATTCGTTATTTTCTGTACATTATCATCTGAAGGTGTTATGCCTTCCTTACTTATCTTAAATCCTAGAAATTTAATGTTCTCTTTACACATTTGTAATTTTGAAGGGTCAATGGTTAAACCAAATTTAGCTAATCTCGAAAATACCGTTTTTAATTTCTCCAACATTTTCTCGAATGAATTTGCGGCAATTACAATGTCATCTAAATAAAATTCAATTTTCTGATCTTTTAAATCTCCTAAGCATTTCATCATTAGTAATGAGAAATATGCTGATGAGTTTTTTGCCCCAAAAGGTAATCTATTAGGTCTATACGATCCATTATTTGTTATGATATTTAATCGGAAACTGTCCTCAGGTTTGATTTTTATTTGAAAAAACGCGGACTTTAAGTCTATTACCGTGTACAATTTGTGGCCTGCGATGTTGTGCAGAATGTCGCTAATTTTACCAATATTTACGGGCAGTAATTCAGTAATTTGATTAAGTAGCCTGTAATCTACGGCTAAACGATATTTTTGTTCTTTATTGGCATCATTACTATTAATACTGGCTTTCTTCTTTATCAATAAGCATGGGAACGCATAATTACTTGTAGATTTTTCTATAATTCCAGCTTCACACAATTGTTTGATTTCACCTTCTAGTACAGGTTTTAACATTTTTGGCAAGGGATAAGGTTTACACTGTATTGGGTATTGGTGTAGTAAATTAAATTCCGGTACTATTTCTTCCGTCATTCCCAGCGTTTTGTATGATTTCGAAAATACATCGTAATTTTGTAACAGTAATTTTAGCAATATATGTTTTTCATTTTCTTGTAGATGATCCAGTTTAAAATCTTGCGGTGTTAATTCCACTTTTCGTAAAGCTGAAATGTCCATTTTTTGTGGATCATTTAAGCTTTCGATATTGTTAATCTGTAAAATTTTATCAGTATCATGTTTCTCCTCACAAATTTCAAACTGCGGTGTTACAGTACCAAATATCATATTTTTATTTAGATGAATCTCTTCTTCTGTTTTATTTGTTATTATAGTAGAAATAAATTTTCTATTATTTACATAATGTATAGAATTTTGAGTATGTAAATCTTTCATTGAGTTTGTAATATTTAACAATACCTCCTTATCCTCAAAATAGTTTTCATTTAATTTTAATTTTATTGATTTTGTTTCTTGAGGGAGTAATTTAATTTTATGCGCTAAGCTTGCATTTAAACATTGAATATGTTCAACTCTTGTATTATTATTTTCTGGTTGCTGTGCTTTTTTCTGATTTTTGTCTTGAAATGGTATAGATATGGATTCTTTGACAAACTTTAATATTAATTTATTTGTGTCAATTATGGCATGATGATTTTTGAGAAAATCAAATCCTAAAATAATTTCATAAGGGGTGTTATTTAATTGTTTAGTTATGAAAAAAGAATTTTTGCATCTTTTATTTTCAATTTTAAAGCTAAAGCTGATACATTTTGAAAATTGAATGTTTTCTTTGGTCATAGTCTGTATTTTTACTTGTCTAGATAAATAGTTAATTTTAATTTTATTTTTGATTTTTTGAAATATTTGATCTGATAATAAACTGACACTTGCGCCACTATCTATGAGAGCCACTGTTTTTATGTTCTCTAAATTTATGTTAATCATTGGCAATGCGTCACTCTGTCCATATGTTGAATTCAGTACATGTTCATTTAAATTTTGTGCATCCTTATTAATTTTGCTTGCAATTTTATGGGATCTCGAATCCTTATTTGATGCCTTATAACTTTCTATATGTCTTTTATTTCGAGGTCCCTTTCTTAGTTTAAATATTCATTATTCTGATATTGCCTATGATTGCTTTCATAATGTGGTCCATTATTCTGATATGATCTTCTGTTATTACTTTGAAATTGTCTGTTGTTATTTCCTGCACGCCGTCGTATTCCCCGGTTATTTATGAAATTACCTCTTCTGAAATTCGCCCTACTATAGTGTGCATAATTATTTTGAATAGTGGGTCTTTGTTGAAAATTGGTAGTTTCCTGAATGTTATTTCCATTTGTTATCGCCCTTTTTAAATTGTCTTGTACATTATGAAGCATATAGCATTCGGACATCCAGTGATTGTTACGACCACACGCTATACAGAATTTCTGTGGCGGGTTTTCTGCAGTATTTTCCGTTTTTACATTATTTATTTCCAGATTCTCACTTATTTTATTTTCTACATCAATACTATTTACACAATCATTTTGTTCCTCCAATGCGGATTCTATTACCTCCGCTATTTTCACTGCTTCGTCAAAGGTTTTCGGGTCATTTTTTTTTATTTCTGTTCTTAAATCCTCTCGAACTATTTGCAAAAATTTAGTAAGTTTAATTTTCTCTGTAATTTTTTTTACATTTGCGTCCATTGTTTCATCTACTTCTAGAAAAATTATCGCCTGGTTTTCGATTTCTTGTGCAAGCTCCTTAATTGTCATATTTGGTAAATGTTTCATATTGTTAAAATTGTTGTGTTTTTGCACTAATGTTTGTTTCCTTTCAAATTTGTTTTTTAATAACTCCATGAATTTTTCATATGATTTTTCCTTTTGCAGAGCAATATTTTCTGCTAGAAATTGTTGAGCCTTTCCCTTTAATCTTGATTTGACAATTATAATTTTCTCTTGTTCGGACCATGATGTTAACTCCGCTATTTCCTTAAATTGTATGATAAAGAAATTGACATTACTTTCCTTTTGTCCATCAAATGATGGCAACATCTGCATAATTGGCAACGATGTATTTTGCTGCGCTTGATTTGCGGGCATCTGTATCTGGATCGCGTTATTTGCTACAGCCGAATTATCTGTTATACTGCTATTTACATGTACTTCCGGCTGTATATTATCGATAATTGGAGCATCTTGCCTCGATCTTTTACTTAATTGCCTATTTTTATTCGGCGCCATGATTTGATACACTGTCATACAATTCTGACTCTATATTAAATATTTATGCTAATACATACATATATATACAATCATATAATACATATTTAAATTATCATTTTCATGCATTTTCTTATCATTCTACTGAGTTATATCTCATTATTAAATTCATTGTTAAATTCAATATTACATTCCACTTATTATTAAATTCACTTTTATATTCAAACTCATTATTAAATTTAATGTTATATTCAAACTCATTATTAAATTTAATATTATATTCAAACTTATTATTAAATTTAATTTTGCCTCTTACTTATATTTTTTTTTTTTTTTTATGAAAATTAATTCTCTCCGAGCGTGACCACATACGGCACCAATTCGCGCGGCGACATCATGTCATGAGGTAAAATTGTCCTTATCAAAAATCACCTGTATACAGTGGCGCACCCAGAATATTCCTAAGGGGGGGGCCATTGGTGCACAAAATTTTTATGAAAGAGGATGACTCCTCGATAAATTTTCCGAGAAAAAATGATCAGAGGCCATATCAATTAACAAGGCGGTTGTCTTTTTTTGTACATTTATTTTTATCAAATTACTAACAATTCTTTAGTGCAGTGCAAGAGAATTGAATGATTAGAAGAAGTAGTAGTAGATATTTATACAAAACAACACAAATTAAGAAATAGATTAAGATAAAATTATTTGTTCTGGTCTGCTTATACTGTATACTTGTTTTCAACCACTCTCTCATGATTACATATTGTTATATTATTCAATTATGATCTATACATATTTATAAAACGAAGTCCAGCCTCCTGTTTTTCTTTGTAGCCAGAGCATTAATTATCTGGTCTGGATCAATTTCCACTTCACGGTGAATGTTCATTGACGCCAGTCCATTCAGTCTGGTTTCACTCATACTGTTTCTCAAGTAAGTTTTCAACCTCTTCATTGTGGAGAATGACCTCTCAGCACTGCTTTGAGAACTGAATCCTTATGATAGAAAAAATTTTCATGTTGACTGAACTTCTCCAAGGCCTTCTTCCAATTATTAAATCCTTTTGACACAAGTTGACCTGTAGCTTGTGTGGATCTTAAACCAACTTCATGGGGTGCAAAGAGAACACAAAATTTGCAATAGGCACTGTCCTCTGCCTTTGAGTAAGCTAGCCAGTTATGCTTACTCAACCAAGATGAGCAGAACTTCCGAGTGTGGTGAGGTTTTCCTTGACTTGATACAGCACTAGTGACAGTAGCAGGAAAACTGTAATTTGCATATGGTTCCCAAAGATTTTTTAGCGCTGTTATCCTATCTTCATCTGTGAGGTTAGATTTCTTGACATAATTAAAAATATCTGCAGCCAGAATTTCTATTTCAACTGTGTTTGGTATTGTGTTTTGTCCTACCTTTACCTCCTCACAAGCGTTTGAAGACAGCCCGGGGTCACGGCTGTTGCTTGCTTCGACTGCAGCCTCATCAATGTAACAAGAGCTCAGGGAAACGTCGTTGGGAACGTCACTATTTGCAATCTTACTTTTTTTTTTAAATAATTTCCCAGTGTCTGTTGGCCTAGCCCTTTTCGTTTTTCACTCATTGTCTTTTTTTTTTACCTTGCTCCTCAGTTATTCAAGAACAAAATTTGCTATATAGCCGAAATACGCACATAAACACACACACTGATCGTTAAAGATGCATTTCACTGTAAGATCAGTTGAAAGTTCAGGACCATTATTAAATTCAGCTATTCACCACGCAGGCCCTCGTTCCGAAACTACCAATTCACTGTTATCACCTTGTGTCGTAACGTCGCACTTTATTTCAACTCACAGCAACACTTAATTCGCGAAGCGTTGGCACGATCTATTTATTCACTTCCACAATTTTCTCACTGGGTAAACGAAATCCTCGAGTTTTCGAGCGAACAGCCGCTTCCCCCATAGAGTTTCGTCCAGAACAGAGCACCAGGCGCGTTTGGGTCACGTGATTTTGGACGAGTCCATTAGTTAAATTCAATCACAGGTAGAAACGTCTTAAGAAGAACGGGTTTCCAGAATTGGCGCCTTTAGTGCGAATTAATTTATAATTTGTACAGTACGATAAAGAGCTTTATATGTATAATTACATTCAGTGTAAGTGTTGGGATATGCTGGAATTGTTTTCTTCACAATGATTAAAATTATTTATTACAATAATGGTTGTAAATGTTTTTTTTTTATACTTTCTCGAAGGCAGACCTAGTTCTCCCTTGTGCTGACAGCGCCCTTCGCGTTTTGCTTTGTCAGCCCAAGGGGGGGGCCAGGGCCCCCTCGGCCCCCCCCCCGTGGGTGCGCCACTGCCTGTATAGGACTTACCTATGATGCCGCCACTAAGGGTGGAGCATGTAAGCTCCCGGTTCTCAAGCTCGGACTACGAACACACAAAACATAAAGAAATACACATGCTTAATTGCTCAATTTATTTTAATATTTTACTTAATAGATATCTATTGTATCTGGAGTAGCTATGCTATAATTAAATCAATTATTAAAAGACACATAATACTAACAATATTACATTAATATATATATATATTTACACACATAATAACTTTGACTTAAATATCTTAAAAACAGTTTCCTTTAAACAATCGATAAAGAATAGTTCTTATAGTTCAATATTACGAACTCGTTCATATGGTCTACTCATACGAACTGGTAGTCAATTAATTTAATAATCGTTAAAGGTGTGCCTTCCGTGCTAATAGTGACAATTGAAAGTTGGTTACCTTTTCTCTTTGTGTTACGTGCATATTCGTGTTATTTCAATGATGTAGGAAAACCGTTACACATCTAACTGCACTCGCTACCATTTTGTTGCTCACATTCTATAGACTCTTTTCACAAACCCAAGAAAACATGATGCTGACTCGTTCGAACGTTTTAAGTCGACTCACAAAACTTCAGGTGCGTCTAGGACGCTGTCGAAATTGCATCCGTGGAAAGTTCTAGAACATTCTCTCAAACCTTTTTCTTTTCACATTGTAGTGTCGTTGTTGATTAGTTGAAGTGAAGAAGGGGATGCGCTGCTTATTTATGTTTGTATTGCCATTGGCTCCCTCCGCAGCATTTAAATAGCTCATTAGCTAGGTTGGCATCCGCAATTGGAATTGGAAAATGGCTAGGTTGGCATCCGTAATTGGGGTGTAACATGTAATACAAATATTGTGTTACAAATTGCTTTGAAAAATGTTAGGAAATATTCAAACTATCCCATAAAATATATAAAAAATTTTCAGTAAAATATGTTTGGTAGTTTTTGAAGTAAAAATTAAAATAATAAGTACACCCATATTATGTGAAGAGATCACGTGACCCACTTCCAAATAAAATATGGCATCCATTTTTTTTTTCAGTGCAAAAATCGTGATTTTTAAAGTTATTTTAAATTTGTATTTAGTGTTTCATCCGTACTAAAACCGCTTTAACTGCTTTATTTTTGCGTATTTTTTGTGCATCTTTATTCTGCGCCAACGCAATTACAATATTTTTAAGTTTAAATGATCATCAAACATTGCTTATTTCTACGACGAAGCCTAATTTCACCGGATGCAGAATATAAACAAGTGATTGTAAGATGAGTTGTAGAAGAATTGCTAAAGTTTTTCACTCAAAATTATTTAGCTTTAGAGTCCAGAATAAAAGTGATATGAATGCCATATTCATTGCTTTTATATAGAGTGCCAGACGATTTATATTTCGATAACGTCATTTGAATAAAGTTCATTTTTTTCATGAATTTTTATGTTTTCAAATATAGTAAATTACTGCAGTACTGTGATAATTTAAAATATATCAGGGCTGAATATATCGCATTTTAGAGATCTTTAAATAAAATTGAATTTCAGTTAGAAAGTGTTTCATAATCAGTGCTTTATGCATGATTGGTCTTTTTTGTTATTTGATTTAAAACTGTTCGGGGAATGTTGATATATTATGTTCGAAGATAACTCCCCTAAAACTTAACTGATTTCTTTACAATGTGTTTATGTGGTGAAGATAGTAGTAAAGATGGCCTATAGGTCGAAAAGTGGTCAAGATACACGTAGATATGTGAAGATAAATAGTTTTCAGGTCGAGTGTGTTGCTGAAGGTGGTCTGAGAAAAATTGCACGCGCTGCCTCTAGTCTAGGCGGCTTTACTGATATATATTTTTCGAAGATTTGTCCTCTGGAATTTTTTCATTTTCTGCAATTTTCATATGTGGTACAAATTGATATTTATCAGATCTTGTTCGAAAATGAACGTAGTCGACTAATTATTGCGCATGCTGGCTGAACCATCTTTATTGGCATGCGCATTGTTTGCCCATAAATTCTCTAATATCTAAACGATTTTTAACACTTTCCAACATAGTTGCAAAGTGTTTATGACTTTGTTAATTCTGTCTGTCTGTCTGTCCGATAACTGCCGTAAAAATGACTTTATCAAAATGACTTTTTAATATGTTGTTGAGAGGGCCTGTGGGACATATGGAAATGCAAAAGTATAATATCACCCAATTAGTTTTGGATTTAATCCGAGTTGAAAAAATGACATACATTGAACCCTAAGGGACCTAATTTTTCAAACATTTTTATAGCGGAATTAAAATTCACAAATTGCTTCTAAAATGTGTAAAAAAAATTCATCAAAATATGTAAAGAAGTTTTTAAATAAAATTTGAAATAATAATTACACCCATATTATATGTTGTCGGACGACCTGGGGCTTTCACCCATATTATATGAAGAGATCACGTGACTCATTGCAAATAAAATATGGCATCCATGTTTTGCCGCTTATTGTAAATCGTGATTTTAAAGGAACGCTTATATTAATATTTATGTTGCATCTATCCTAAAACCTCTTTATTTTTGCATATTATCTGTGTATCTAAATTCCATGCCTATGCCATTACAATATTTTTTTTTAAATGATCACTAGACTTTGATTGTTTTTACAACAAGGATTAATTTCAACGTATGCTGAATGTAAACAAATCAAGCCGCTGTAAGATGAGTTGTATAAGAATTGCTGAATTTTTTTAATGCAAAATTATTTAGCTCTGGAGTCTAGAATATAGCTGATATGAATGAAACATTCATTGATTTTACATAGAGAAGTAGACGATTTTATAATATTGCCCTTTTCGATGAAGTTTTAAGCATGGAGTTAGAAAATACTTTTACCTCCGTGATTTTGGATGTAGAGTATAAATTAAGGTTTTAAAGGCCGAGTTCGTTACTGATTGTGAATGAATTAAAATTGCTGATCGCTCTTTTACTGATAGTTATGTTTCGAGGATAAATCCTTTGAAAGTTAACTAAATTGCTTGAAAGTCCTTTTTAATTCATATTTAGTGTTGTATCCGTCCTAAAACTGCTTTATTTTTGCTTAAATTCTGTGCATCTACATCCTGAAACAACGCAATTCAAATATAGTTGAGTTTAAATGATCATCCAAATTTGTTTATTTCTACATTGAAGCCTACTTTTCACTTATGGAGAATGTAAATACCAAAATATGTAGAATGAGTTGTATAAGAATTGCTGCATTTCTTTAACGCAAAATTATTTAGCCCATGGAGTCTGCATTATAGCTGATATGAATGAAACACTCATTGATTTTATAGAGAAGCAAACGATTTTTTGATAAAGTTTTGAGCATAGAGTTAAATTACTTGTACCTCCATGATTTTAAGTTTTAAATAAAATTAATTTTATAGTAATTTGATGAATGGAATGAATGGTTATGAATGAAATGCTGCTTTTATTTAAAGAGCTAGCCGATTTATATTTCAATGAGGTCATTTGAAAAAGTTCATTAGTTTTCGATGAAGTTTTCAAATATCATAAATTATTGTAGTATTACGATAATTTGAAAAATATTACCCATGAATATATTGTATTTTAGAGATGCTTAAACCTGGCAATTTATATTTTAATGCCGTCATTTGAATGAAGTTCATTTTTTTCGATGAAGTTTTAAATTTTCAAATATAATAAATTAATGTAGTATTGTGATATTTTTAAAAATATTAACGAGGAATGTATCGCATTTTGGAGATGTTTAAGTAAAATTGCATTGAAGTTGGAGAGGGTTTCATAATCAATGTTCTATGCATGATGGATTTTTCTTGTTTAAATTAGTATATGTTGTGTATATTAATGTTTTACTGTTCGAATTTGATTTTAGAATTATATTTTGATTTCCGAGTTATAATTTTATTTTCGAAATGAATCTCAATTTTATGTTTAATAATCTCTAGTGCGCATCTGCTCTAATGATAATCACTAGTGAAGTGCAGCTGTATATATTACTTCCCTGCTCCCTCAAAAGTTAAGTATTCGCCTAGCAGCCACATCAGTTTGACTGACTGTCGCGGTTTAACACTATAACTGAACATTGTAAGTGAAAGATTACATTCCCACCTTGAAACAGCCCACTTTGAATTGGTTTGAGTGCTTCTGTTTATTTTTGCATGGGTGTTTCAGTAACAAAAGTAACATTTTATGTTTTCTTTTCATTTTATTTGTCTATGAGGCAACGCCACAATGCCTAAGTCACAATTCTCTGACGCCAAAACATTTCTTAATCTCGGGTGAGGTGGTTTCTTTGTCTGTTTATCCTAAGAAGAAGGCTGTTTATTGCCTCTAAAACTAATTTGCCCCTTTTTAAAATAGCTGCTGTACTTCTGGAATTTAATTTTAAGTTCATATATAAAATTATTGCTTCAAATACATTTAATATATATTAACTAGTAATAAATCCTATGAAAGATAAAGAAATTAACACACTGTAAAAATTAAGTTTCAACTTGTTTATATAAGTTCTATTTTATAAGTTTTTTTTATACAAGTTTTATTATTAATGTAAGACAATTTGCAGACAAGTCGTCTTAATCGAATATTGGCTTAGTTACTTTATGTTCTATTGTTGCTATAAGTGTTTCACAAAGAAAAGTATTATACAGTAAATTTGAAACAGATTACAGGACAAAATATCTTTTAAACGATTAGTCAGAGATCCATGGTTGCAAGAAATGCATCAAATAAATTAGACATTCAGACTATGTCAGCTTTACTGAGGTGACACATTTTAGCAAAAAGTACAAAATAACACTTTTATACGGACATCACCGAAGAATTTCCCATTAACAAATTGTTTCTTATTTTTTTTTTTAATTTTCGAAAAGGAATCGGTTGTCTAGTCTAATATACAAAATTGGCCGTGAAAAAATTCTCAATGTTACAGAACTTGAACCAATTCGACAAAGTTAAAAGAGTTGACATCAGAACTTGAATTTCAGAGATTGAAAAAGAATTCAAATTTATTAGATAAAATTTGCATTCAAAAACTTAATGCGTACGTATCTTTAATAAAATCTTTACGCAATCCCTAGTTATTCATCGAAAATTTTAATCAATGGTATCTCGGGTAAATCAATATGTACAATATTCTTTGTGCGAAGGATAAAGAAAATTTGGGCCAAAGTATAAAAGTACGAATAATACAATAATGAAGCATACAGCTAGCTGTTCCGAGGATACACACTAGATCCCCTTCATCAGTGCAAGAGAGCCAGCACCCCCGAAGTCCAAAAGAGGTATGAGGGAAGAAAAAAGCAGGGCGCTTATACAGTGTCCCCAAAAGTTTGAAACGCGCTTTAATTCTTTACCTGTTGGAGATAAGTGGGTAATGTAAATTAGAAAAATGTTGAAAGTAAGGTAGGAAATAAGACTACCTTAATGAAATAGTCTTCTCATTAATTTTCAAAAAGTTACACTTTTTAAATTTTTATACGATCCCCTTAGAGAAAATTGGTCAATCAGAAAATTTTTACTTTTTAATGCAACTAGATCATTAAAAAAAACCGCATATCTGTATCTTTAAAATTAAACCAGTTATATTTAATTGAAAATTGAGCATTGTGAATGGGGACCCTATATCAAATTAGAAATGTAAATGTGTGATATATCTCAAAAAAGATAAAACTGGATAATAATACATACGGCACCCAACCGCGTAGTGAGTACCACTGCTTTATATGATCTCTGTCTGTGTAATGCTTTATTTAGATGCCTTTGTGATAAAAAGTTTTGACACATAATAAAACATTTTTGATCTAAACAATTTCCATCATCAATTTGTTTATGATCCCTATTTTCACTGATAAAACATCCTTTCACATGGTACGAAAAATTGGCATAAGCAGATATTTTTCTTTATCATAATTCAGTTGATTTTATAGATACAGATATGCGGTTTTAATGATCTCGTTGTATTAAAAACAAAAATTTTTTAATTGACCAAATTTGTTTAAGGGGGTCGTATAAAAATTTAAAAAGTGTAACTGTTTGAAAATTAATGTCTGGATAACTTCATTAGCGTAGTCTTATTTCCTACCATTTTTGCAATTTACATTGCCCACTTATCTCCAACAGGTAAAGAATTAAAGCACGTTTCAATCTTTTTGGGACACCCTGTATACCTAAGAACCGGAGTACTAGAGAGCCAATCAATAAGTAGTGTGACACACATTTAAAGAATAAAACTTGAAGTTGAACTTTTTGATTATCATTAATCTCTCATATCTCTACATGGCCGTAAATTCGTACATACTGGACTTATTATTGGAATTGTACATTGTTGTGCCGCAATTAAAACCCTCCAATTATTTATTTTGCGTGAGTTCTGTAAAGGAATTATTAATTATTATAATACTCATTGACTGCACCATTTTAACATTAACAATAGCATATTTATTAAAAACATAAAATACTTATTAATTTCAATTACGATAATTACATGCTTATTAATTATTTAGAAAGATAGCATCTGAGACCAGTGATATTACGCCTAAAGTACCTTTATAACCTGACATTATTTGAGGAACACATGCCTTCCATTTTGTCTTGGACTTTGTCACCGCCACATCTTCTGCCGAACTTATCACCGAAATAACTCGAAGTATTCTTTCACCGACTGGTAATATCGACGAAAACTTTGTACTCATGGCGGTCACACCCGCACTTATTTCATTCTCTTAGTATATCAAGTCATCTCTGTAGTATCTGCACAAGTTATAATGTCGTCCGAGTATTAGCACAAGTATACCAAGTCATAATGTCGAAGTTATCTGCTCAAGTCGTTATTAAGTCATCTCTGCTGGATTGTTTTCTCAAGTCACAGGTTGTGGCTCTCTTTTTCTCGGGGGTGTCATTTCTCCCTTGCTTTCATTTGTAGCATTGCCAGTGACACAACAATAACCCTTTTGCATTGGATAATCTTTATCCAATGGCATGGTATGTTTTGTACACAATAATTTTGTACACAATTTTGTACACATCCAATGTTTTGTACACAATAGATTACACATATAAACTTGTCTCATCAAAGTGTGAGATCTATTTCTGGTCTCATAAGTAGTATGAAGAAAGGTTAATGAAAATATCTCGAGTAATTTTGATTGCTGGATAATGGCAATTTTTCTGCTAGACTAATTGTGTAATTAAAAATCATATTTTAATTGAAACTTTTTAAGTTATATTTTGTTTTTAGTAGAAAAAGTGTTACGTAATCAAAATCTGCAGACGATGATAGTCTACCTTAATTAAAGCATTTCTTAGAATTGGAAATATGAGTCTACAAGCAATAGTTAAAGATATTTATTCGTACAATTTTTTTTTTAATATTCTGTATAAATTGGATTAAAATGATCATTTTCCATATGCATACTCAACTAAAATACAGTAATAAAAAGTTTGACGTATTTCAGTCTAACACAAAAATTTATTTTACTTAGTTTTGGGAACTATTGTATATTCTCATACCAACAGCAGTTTTTCATTAACTGTTGCAGAAAACATTTCACCTTCTCCTTATTTTGTTGTGCGCTTCTTTCGCATGAAGGTAACGTCGTGTTAATTTCCTCCGCTAAATTTATCTAGTTTACACAGCATTATAAAAGAGGTTTATAAAGTGTTGTGCTGAAAGGTAATATAAGAAGAGGCAACATAAAATAATTTTAGAAGATATTTTGTTACGGTATGAGTTTTGGAGTCTTATGTTAATAAAGGAGTAAAGTATAGAGATGAAGCATAAGACTGTACATGCAAACGTAGGATGTCTTTTTCCGTATTTTAAGTTTTGGAAAGTTCGATTATAAAACTATTTTCAGAATCCATATTTTATACAGTGATTGATGAATATTTTATACAGTGATTGAACTTCTGCATCTTATATGCTCTTCAACACCGATACCTGATGCAACGGTAGTAAGTCAACTAAGCTATAGTAATAAAAAGTTCGATGTACAATATGGCCCAAATTTTCATACCTCAAAAGCGTTCACAAATTCAGTAATGTATTTCAGTAATGCAAATTTTTACATTCTTGAAAAACAGTTTTTGTGCTTTCGACCCACTGTACTTGCTAACTATCGCGTGTTTTGTTTCCTGGAAGTAGATCGTAAAAAACTGTTTGTGTACTTGCAGCTTGTGGTAAAAACCTTCGATAAAAGTTTAAAATCGCTAAAAATCTTCATAAATCTTGTACAGTTTTAGGTAGTGGAAAATTTTGTATGGTAGCGACTCTGTCTGGTAAAGGGAAAATGCCTTCTGCCATAACGATCAAGGAATTTTACTTGAGATTGGCCAAAAATGCCTTTGGAAGTATTTATTACTATTCCATAGTTTCACTTCATTTTCTTAAGCGATTAATCAATCGTCGATATATACAAAACAAAAATCTAAATCATGTAAGACTTCGTGCATGAATCTTTGAAAGGCTTGAGCTGCGTTGCAAAAACTGAATGCCATGGACAGAAATTCAAATAGTCCCAACGGCGTTATCACCGCTGCTGGCACATCATCATGTTCCACAGGAATCTGGTAGTATGGTCGTATCAAATCGAAATCAGATAATACCTATATATTTTCGAGGTTCTGTACTGTAACACAATATTTGTATTACATGTTTCCACCCCAATTACAAATGCCAACCAAAATAATGATCTATCTAAATGCTGCAGAGGGAGCCAATGACAACAAATGCATACATAAACAGTGGTCATCCCCGTCTGCAGCAACAGCGAATGGTAGATGTGGTAGGGAATGAATGGGGGAAAGAAAAAAGCGCCCCAAAGCCGTATTCAAAAAAACTTCAGTCGACTTAAAACTTTCGAACGAGTCAGCATCATGTTTCTTGGTTTTGTGAAAAGTGTCTATAGAATGTGAGCAATAAAATGGTAGCTTGTGCAGATATGAGATGTGCAACAGTGTGCAGACATCATTGAGATTGCACGAATACGTACGTAACACAAAGAGTAGAGGTAAACCAAATTTCAATTGTCACTAATTAGCACGGAAGGCACACCTTTAACGATTATTAAAATAATGAACTACCAGTTCGTTTGAGTAGATCATATGAACGAGTTCGTAGATATTGAACTAAAGGAACTATTTTTTATCAATTGCTTAAAGGAAACTGTTTTAAGAAATTTAAGTCAAAGTTATTATGTGTGTAAATATATGTATTAATGTAATATTGTCAGTGTTATGTGTCTTTTACGTGTCAATTTCTTTTTATGTGTCAATTTCTTTATCATACAATTTAAGGAAATAGCGGATTTAACATCATGGTCCGAACAAGAGAAAATTATAACTGTCAAATCTAGATTAAGGGGAAAGGCACAACAATTTCTAGCAGAAAATATTGCTCTGCAAAAAGAAAAATCATATGAAAAATTCATGGAATTATTAAAAAACAAATTTGAAAGAAAACAAACCTTAGTTCAAAAACATAACAATTTTAACAATCTGAAATATTTACCAAATATGACAATTAAGGAGCTTGCACAAGAAATCGAAAACCAAGCGATAATTTTTTTAGAGATAGATGAAACAATTGATGCAAATGTACAAAAAATTATAGATAAAATTAAACTTACCAAATTTTTACAGATAGTCAGAGAAGATTTAAGAACAGAAATAAAAAAAAATGACCCGAAAACCTTTGACGAAGCAGTGAGAATAGCTGAGGTAATAGAATCCGCATTGGAGGAAGATAATGATTGTGTAAATAATATTGAAGTAGAAAATAAAATAATTGAGAATGTGGAAATAAATCATGTAAAAACTGAAAATACTGCAGAAAAGCCGCCACAGAAATTTTGTATAGCGTGTGGTCGTAACAATCACTGGATGTCAGAATGATTTACTTCAAAAAGTACAAAATAATTTAAAAAGGGCATTCACAAATGAAAACAGCAGTCAAGAAACCACCAATTATCAACAAAGACCCACTAATCAAAATAATTATGCACATTATAGTAGATCAAATTTCAGAAGAGGTAATTACATAAATAACCGGGGAATACGGCGTCGAGCAGGAAATAACAACAGACAATTTCAGAGTAATAATAGAAGACCAACCATATCAAAATAATAGGCGACAGTTTGAAAGCAATAATGGCCAATATCAGAATAATGAATATTTAAACTAAGAAAGGGACCTCGAAATAAAAGACAAATAGAAAGTTATAAGGCATCAAATAAGGATTCGAGATCCCATAATGTTGCAAGCAAAATTAATAATAAGGATGCACAGAATTTAAATGAACATTTACTTAATTCAACGTATGGACAGAGTGACGCACTGCCAATGATCAATGTAAATTTAGAGAACATAAAAACAGTGGCTCTCATAGACAGTGGCGCAAGTGTCAGTTTATTATCAGATCAAATATTTCAGAAAATCAAAAATAAAATCAAAATTAACTATTTATCTAGACAAGTTAAAATTCAAACCATGACTAAAGAAAACATACAATTCTCAAAATGCATAAGCTTCAGGTTTAAAATTGAAAACAAGAGATGCAAAAATTCATTTTTTATAACTAAACAATTAAACAACACCCCCTATGAAATAATCTTAGGATTTGATTTTCTCAGAAATCATCATGCCATAATTGACACAAATAAATTAACATTAAAATTTGTTAAAGAATCCATATATATCCCATTTCAAAACAAAAATCAGAAAAAAGCACAGGAACCAGAAAATAATCATACAAGAGTGGAACATATTCAATGCTTAAATGCAAGCTTTTCACATAAAATTAAATTACTTCCCCAAGAAACAAAATCAATAAAATTAAAATTAAGTGAAAACTATTTTGAAGATAAGGATGTATTGTTAAATATTACAAATTCATTAAAAGATTTACACGCTGAGTATTCTTTACATTATGTAAATAATAGAAAATTTATTTCTACTCTAATAACAAATAAAACAGAAGAAGAAATTCAACTTAATAAAAATATGGTTGTCGGAACTGTAACACCGAATTTGAAATTTTTGAAGAAAAACATAATGATGATAAAATTTTACAGGTCAACAATATAGAGAGTTTAAATAACCCACAAAAATTGGACATTTCAGCTTTACGAAAAGCGGAATTAACACCGCAAGATTTTAAACTGAATCATTTACAAGAGAATGAAAAACATATATTGCTTAAATTACTTTTACAAAATTATGATGTATTTTCGAAATCATATAAAACGCTGGGATTGACAGAGGAAATAGTACCGGAATTCAATTTATTACATCAGTACCCAATTCAATGTAAACCTTATCCCTTGCTAAAAATGTTAAAACCTGTACTCGAGAGTGAAATAAAACAATTGTGTGAAGCAGGAATAATTGAAAAGTCTAGTAGTAACTATGCGTTCCCATGTCTATTAATTAAGAAAAAAATAATTCTAACAGTACTGATGCCAATAAAGTACAAAAGTATCGTCTAGCCGTAGACTATAGGCTCTTAAATCAGATTACCGAATTACTGCCCATAAATATTGGTAAAATCAGCGACATTCTGCACAACATCGCAGGCCACAAATTGTATACGGTTATCGACTTGAAGTCTGCTTTTTTTCAAATTAAAATCAAACCTGAGGATAGTCTTCGATTAAATATCATAACAAATGATGGCTCGTACAGACCTAAAAGATTACCTTTTGGGGCAAAAAACTCATCAGCCTATTTTTCTTTATTAATGATGAAATGCTTAGGAGACTTACAAGATCAGAAAATTGAATTTTATTTAGATGATATTGTAATTGCCGCAAATTCATTCGAAAAAATGTTGGAGAAATTAAAAATTGTTTTTTCGAGATTAGGTAAATTTGGTTTGACTATCGATCCTTCAAAACTACAAATGTGTGAAGATAATATTAAATTTCTAGGATTTAAGATAAGTAAAGAAGGCATAACACCTTCAGACGATAATGTACAAAAAATAACGAATTTCCCTGTGCCAACGACAGTAAAAAAAGAAAATCATTTTTAGGTTTATGTAATTACTTTAGGCAGATCATACCAAATTTTTCTGAACTGTGCAATCCATTAATTGAGTTAACAAAGAAAGATAAGAAATTTATATGGACGGAGAAATGCGAAGAAGCCTTTGTAAAATTGCAAAACGCGATTTTATCGAAACCGGTAGTCAGGGCAGCTGATATGTCAAAGCCGTTCTATTTATCGACGGACTGTTCAAAAGTAGCCGCGTCAGGAATTTTACTTCAATCAGTGAATGGAAATTTTCATCCTATCGAGTATTATAGCAGGAAACTTTCAGACAGTGAAAAGAAATATCGGAGCATGAAGCTAGAATTGTTAGCAATTCATGATGCTATAATACATTTCAAAGATTTTTTATATGGTACGCATTTTACAATTTTTACTGATTCTAAAGCATTAACACACTTCATTCATTTGGAAAATCAAAATTCTGATTTAATCGCAAGATGGTTATTAAATCTACAACAATATTCATTTGACATAAAATACATTAAAGGACAAGATAATCCCAGTGATTTTATGTCACGTCAAATTTTTTCTGAAAAAAAACTAAGACTAAATTAATAAATAATATTATTGCTAATGACAGCGCTATAACAATAGCCAGAATTTTAGAAGAGCAAGCAAAAGATAGAGAGATAAAGAAAATTATTAACGGACTGAATGCAAAATCTAAGCAGCCAAAATATGTAAATAAATACTATAAAGATGTAAATACGGGATTAATTATGATAAAGACTGCTAGATATATCAGAAATCCTATGCAAAAGGACAGAATTCTAATACCTCACAGTCTAAAATTCGCAGTTATTGAGTTAGCTCATACACCACATTTTGAAATAGAAAAAACCTATCAAATTCTGAATAGAAAATATTACTGAAAAGGGGCATACAGAGATGTAAAAAATTTTTGCGCATCATGTGATGCATGTTTATGTTACAAAAATAAGGCTATAAGACCTATGGCATTACAACGTGTGCCACGTCCATGTAAACAAAATCACACGGTGGCATTAGACATTGTAGGGAAGCTACCGAGAAGTAACGGACAGCACGAGTACATCATAACGATGATAGACCATTACTCGAGATTCCTGGAGGCAGTACCCGTGAGAAATATTACAACTGCGAGTGTTTTACAGGTCCTAACTAATTATATAGCTCAAAATGGAGTTCCTATGTGGCTGCTGACAGATAATGCTAGACAATTTAAAAGCGAAAAATTTAAAAAATTCGTAGAGCAACATGGTATAAAATTAAAGTATACTTCAATTTACAAACCCAGCTCAAATGCAATTTTAGAAAGAAGCCACTTGGCCATAAAAAATTCTTTAGCAGCAATGTCAAATCAGACATTCAATTGGCATAAAGTATTGCCATATGTAAAGTTATTTCATAATGCGACACCCAGCGCAAATATAGACCACAGTCCCGCTATCTTGTTTCTCACAAGAGATTTGAAATTACCCGAAGAAAATAATCTGGAAATAGCGGACCCTGATGACAGTCCGATTTTAACTCAAACAGAATATGATAATGAGGTCAGTGAAGCACTTACATTAGCGGAAAAAATTAATAGGTTTACGAAACGAAAACAAATTCAAGCCCAAAGTCGCCAAGAAAGAATTTTTAAAAGAGTGAGATAGCATAAATTATTAAAAGGCCAAATTGTATATTTAAAAAATTTAAGGCCCACCACAGCATTACAAAAAAAATTTCAAGGACCTTTTCGTATAATGAAAGTGATCCGTAACAATAATTACGCTATCACGCCTATGTACGATCCAAATAAAAAATGGATAGTTGTTCACGCGAATAAATTATATAAAGCAGAACCGCGTAAAAAATATTTACAAAATAATGAATTACGGCGAAATGTTGACAGAACTCAATCGCAGGTAAACAAAAATAGCGGCAAGAAGAATCAAAATAATGTGAGTCCTAGGAGGTATAATTTAAGAAAAAAAAATATAAAAATTTTTTTTTTTGTTAATGTAGAGTATTGGTTATGAATGTATTGAAAATGTATTTATAAAAGTGTAATAATTACATAAAGGAGGATTTTAATGTGAGGATACAACAAAAATAAAATGTAAATAAATACAAATTTATGTGAAACATAGGCATAATAGAACAATAAATATCGGAAAAAATATGTAGAAGTGGTAAATAATACATACAATACCCCTCAATGTTCTAAAATAAAATAAACTAAGGTGTGTTGTAAGAAAAAGAGAGAGAGAAATAAATAAATTTCACTTACTTTCAATTTATATTACTTGTACTGTGACTGATGAATTAAGGGTAGGAGTTACGGAAGAGAGAGCGTGCAATTCAAGAATCTTGATGGTGATTTGTCTTTCTTGACAACAGATGGTTTTGTTTCCAATGGTAAAATGCTGATGAAGGGTATACACTGTCGTTTTCTTGTGCGGATTTTTGAAAAAATTGTATAACATAATTAATAAAATGCAAAATAAACTGGATGGAACATGGTAAAAGCAAGTACATAATATTCAAAATCATAAAATTATTAATTAATAGTTTATAAAAAGCCGATAGATTACAAGCAAAATCATAAATAAATAAATAAATAAAATTTTGAAGTCAAAATAAACAGTCACAGCTGATGTAAAAAAAAAATAATAGTAAACTAATAAATATATATTGCATAAATAGTGTATACAGACCTTTTACAAAAACACGCAATCTGAAAAACAAAATAAAAGTTAATTACATAAATGAGTTAATAAAACTTGAATAAGTAAGATTAGTTTCCCATCCTTCACAGTCAGCGTAAGAAGTCCATATGGGCATTGTACGGCGAAAGCTTGTCCCCTGAAAAATAGATAGCCAGGCTAAAAATAAACATCGGAGAAAATCTCCCCTGCATAGTACGAGAATAATACAAAAAAATTTCTATTGTAAGCATACAATCAATGTTTCAAAATTTAAAATTATAATTGCAGGCAATTATAGTTATTTAAAAATACCAGCCGGTAAAATAAAATACATTTGGAAAAGACATTAAATTGTATGTAAATGATAAATGATTGAGTATTATTAAGAAATTATTGCATTAATTAAACATCACAGTAAATAAAAATAAATAACAAATAAAATTAAATTTGAAAGAATGATATATAAATAAATAAATATGTAATGTTATGCTGAAATGGGAACATAAAGTCAATTACATCAATAACATAACAATAAAGCATAGTATATGTATAATACTACATATAAATAAAGGAATCCAATAAATTAAAACTACATGAAATCAAAATAATAATTTAGTCAACAGACAGATCTGTGTTAAGGGCATAAGAGAAAAAAAAATATATATATATCAAATTAAATAGAATTAACAACAACATATGTAAAATAAATAAAAATATAATGCAAAGAACTTGAATGAAAAAAGTGTAATAAAATTCCTTAAAAGATACAGCCGAAAATACACGTCAATGTAGAGCGTACAATCACCATCGGACAGTCTGAAAACCCGCGCTTGAGAAGAGGATACCGCCAAAGTTGCACGATAACGGTTAAATCTGTAGCGATACATGTAAAAGGCAGTTAAATCTTTTTTACGTAAGTTTGCGCTCTGCAAACAATGAAGACACTCATTCAGGGTCGCCGTCTAGGTCAAGGGATACGCAGTTGCCAGGGAAACGCGTTGAGGGGAACAGAGGAAATCTATGGGTCAAGCGAATTTTTTCTTTTTTTCTTTTCTCCCCTTCCTCCCGCGCAGTTGTTTCACACGAAAGGGCAGCGGAAGAAAAAATTTAAAGTGCATACTTGTCATTGTGGAGATGCATAATATTTTGGCGTAGCGAAATGAGTATATATATTTGATATTTTAAATGCCGAGATGTAATATGATATAAATATGGTGTTCAAAATAGCCATGATTTATACACACAAAAAGTATATAACATGTTAATTATAGTAACAAATGAGAAATATATACAGCTAAAAAATTGTCTAAAAATTATTTACGTCTGTGAAAAATAAGAAATCAAAGTAATGAATTGCGTATATTTTAATGTAATGTTGTGAACTTGTATATAAATAGAAGTGCAAATAACAGTTATAATAGTCTTCATGTGAAGTGTACAATAGACTGTGCTATGCAACATAATGAAAATATAAATATTTAAGTACCGGAACTTTGAAAGTAAGAACTTTGAAAAACTTTTCACAGGATGGTGACTCATTCTTCCGTGATACAAAAAATATATGCTTATAAGATATATAGTGTGCCTTCCGAACAGTGATAATTTCTTCATGTGCATCAATATATGTGTTACCAAGTACGATATAGTGTGCCTTCCGAACAGTAATAATTTCTTCATGTGCATCAATACATGTGTTACCAAGTACGATATAGTGTGCCTTCCGAACAGTACTAATTTCTTCATGTGCATCAATATATGTGTTACCAAGTACGATATGGTGTGTCTTCCGAACAGTGAGTTCCTTCATTTTAGTGACATGTCGGTTGTAATGCACCGATGTATGTATTCCAATGTGACAATATTGAATTTTACGTGCTGGTGATATACTTCTAATCTTACAGTGTTTTCCTTGAGGGTCATACTCATTCATGTAGCAGATGTGTGTGCAGTGCTTCAGATCAACATTTCCACAGTGGACGCAATGTGTACACATATGTATTCAGTGCAATGTTTACCGTGTGCTGAATTTTTCTCTCTGCAAGGGGGGATATCATGTAACACAATATTTGTATTACATGTTTCCACCCCAATTACAAATGCCAACCAAAATAATGATCGATCTAAATGCTGCAGAGGGAGCCAATGACAACAAATGCATACATAAACAGTGGTCATCCCCGTCTGCAGCAACAGCGAATGGTAGATGTGGTAGGGAATGAATGGGGGAAAGAAAAAAGCGCCCCAAAGCCGTATTCAAAAAAACTTCAGTCGACTTAAAACTTTCGAACGAGTCAGCATCATGTTTCTTGGTTTTGTGAAAAGTGTCTATAGAATGTGAGCAATAAAATGGTAGCTTGTGCAGATATGAGATGTGCAACAGTGTGCAGACATCATTGAGATTGCACGAATACGTACGTAACACAAAGAGTAGAGGTAAACCAAATTTCAATTGTCACTAATTAGCACGGAAGGCACACCTTTAACGATTATTAAAATAATGAACTACCAGTTGGTTTGAGTAGATCATATGAACGAGTTCGTAGATATTGAACTAAAGGAACTATTTTTTATCGATTGCTTAAAGGAAACTGTTTTAAGAAATTTAAGTCAAAGTTATTATATGTGTAAATATATGTATTAATGTAATATTGTCAGTGTTATGTGTCTTTTAATAATAGATTAATTATAGTATAATTACTCAAGATACAATGGATATCTATTAAGTAAAATATTAAAATAAATTGATCAATTAAGCAAGTGTATTTCTTTATGTTTTGTGTGTTCGTATCTCGAGCTTGAGAACCGGGAGCTTACATGCTCCACCCTTAGTGGCGGCATCATAGGTAAGTTCTAGAATAATACTTTTTTTGATTAGAATAAGTTTACCTTATGACATGTACAAAATCGTGTATGTGAGCTATGGGATATCTATCTGGAATTGTTACTGCATTTAGCTTTTTGTAGTCTCCGCATACTCGAAATCGACCGTCTTTTTTCGTTACGACGTGTATGTGACTTACCCATGGACTTGTTGATAGTCTTTAAATGCCTTCTCGTTGTAGAAATTCGAATTATTTTCCGACAACTTTTAGCTTGTCTTGCTTTTACATGAACTGGAGCCCTCTAGTTTGAATACATTGAGTTGTATTATGCTTTATGACTTGCAGGTAATTGGTTTGCGTTAAACTTAGAAATTCACTTAGCAAACAATTACTCACTGTTACCCAAGTGAGGGTATTTGCATCGTGTCTCCTTTTATGCTGATTTTTGTATAGCTGTCGATTAGTCTTTGATTTTTCAATCAGTCTGTTTTCAAATTCAGTTATTTCATTCCAAACTTTTTGATTTTGGGTCCGTTTGCTGAGTATAACGGGAATTCTTTATTTTCTGTGGCAGTATGCCTATTGCCTGGAAGAACTAATATCATAGCGCCGAAAACTTTATCAACTAGAAACTTTATATGAGATAGCTTGTCATATAGGAATAAGCGACTGTTTTCAAGGCATCTATGATGCATCGTCGCTGAAATGATAGAGCCACCTAATTTTTCGTTTGAAATTTGCACGTTTTTGCACACTTGCGACCTTGTTCTTGAAATTCTGTTTGATACCAACAGACATCGTTTTCTTCTGGATTCCGATTGATTTCTTGTTTGCGCTTGATATTTTGAATTTGATCGAGTTCGTGATCGAGAGTGAGTTCGTTATGTGGATCGTTCAGCCGTTTGCAGTTTTTAACACTTTACAACGTAGTTGAAAAGTGTTTATGACTTTGTTCATTCTGTCTGTCTGTTTGAGAGAATCAAGAGAGACCACGTGAGATTATCTGTAAAAGATCACGTGACCCACTTCAAAATAAATTATGGCATCCATCTTGTGTCAAAATCGTGGTTTTTAAAGTTGTTTTTAATTCATATCTAGTGTTGTATCCGTCCTAAAGCCGCATTATCTTTGCTTAAATTCTGCGCATCTACATATTGAAACAACGCAATTACAATATAGTTTTGAGTTTAAATGATCATCCGACTTTGATTATTTCTGCAACGAAGCGTAATTTTCACTTATGGAGAATGTAAATATCAAAAGATATAAAATGAGTTGTATAAGAATTGCTGCATTTCTTTAACGCAAAATTATTTAGCTCATGGAGTCTGCAATATAGCTGATATGAATGAAATATTCATTGATTTTACACTGAGAAGCAGACGATTTTTTCGATGAAGTTTTAAGCATAGAATTTAATTACTTGTACCTCCATGGTCTTAGGTTTTTAAATAAAATAAATTATTATAGTATTGTGATGAATGAAATGAATGGAAAAAGGTTTATGAATGAATTGCTACTTTTATAGAGAGAGCCAGACGTGTTATATTTCGATGACGTCATTTGAATAAATTTCATTTGTTTTCGAAGTTTTCAAAACTAATAAATTATTGTAGTATTATGATAATTTAAAAAATATTACCGAGGAATGTATCGCATTTTAGAGATGTTTACCCAGGCAATTTATATTTCAATGCTGTCATTTGAATGTTCATTTTTTTTCGATGAAATTTTAAGTTTTCTAATATAATAAATTAATGTAGTATTGTGATAATTTTAAAAATATTACCGAGGCATATATCGCATTTTAGAGATGTTTGAATAAAATTGGATTGAAGTTGGAACGTGTTTCATAATCAATGCTTTATGCCTGATTGATCTTTCTTGTTTTTAAAGTTGCCTTACTGTTTTCGTCAGGTTTGCAACTTGAGCTTCTAAACGCAAAATATGACTATTCTCTGATACTTCTGATACTGAAAGTGAAGTTGAAAGAAACATCACAGATTTTGTCCGCCATTTCTGAAATTATTTTCAGTGGTTCTGAACTTATCGATAAAATTTGTTGTATATGTACAGGTAGCTGTTGGAAGAACAACGTGCGAAGTAATTCCTATCTCCTAACTACAATTCTTGCAAAAGGGTGCGATGTTTTGTGGCTTCAGTATCTGCAAAGTGCGAAATGATTCGTTTTTTCAACATTGGGTGCGGTTCATTATCTGGAGGTGCGCGAATCATATCTGTGACATGTGTCAATATATCGCAATCTAGTGGTGCATAATCAATGCTTATGCATGATTGATCTTTCTTGTATATATTTAACTTCGCAGCGACTTTATTCAGTCTAGCTTGCTGGATGAAATGACTTCAAAGATCTAGGGTTTGATTAAACGAAATAATTTATTATATACAGCATACTTTTGTAATAATGTTGGTGGATATAGACCGTATGCAAAATTGTTTTAATTTTAATTTTTCGCAATCTCATGCTTTGCTGAGCTTTTGAATAGTATTACTTCTGTAATTTCTACTTAACCTAATGGCTGCTGTAGCAAAAAAAAATCTCAAAGGACCTTGAAATGGCAGAGTCAGTGCCAATATGAAAATCACACCAAATTTTTTTTTCAATTTCCGGCTTTCTCCTTGGCCACTTTAGTAATGCCGCTTGGCTATCTCATTTCAGTGCGCATGAATATGGAAGAGCAGTTAGACGGCCCAAGACAGGACACAGTGTCACTGAAGTTGCGGTAGCAATAGACACTTCCAAAAGTGGCATTTTTCCATTAAAAAAAAGTTACCGAGTCGAGAGAAACAGCTCTGCGAAGGCATGGTGATGGCCGTAGAAGGAGCCCAACAACTAGGGATGACAGATATATATTGCGGGACAGTTGCGGGTTCGAATCCCGCCAGAGGGCATGGATGTTGTCATGTCGAGGCCAAGTCAGACTTCCGCTCTTCGGGGAGCCTCTATAAAAAGTGAAGCTGCAAATCTCCTCCCCTTCGCCATGGGATACCCTGGGGGGATCTTGTGGACGTGGTGCGTAGGCCCTCCTTCACACGGAGGAATTAGTAACAAACGAACGAACGAAGGAGCATCGTTATTGGGGTCATCAAGAGTGGTCAAATGTGAGATTCTCAGACGAATCTTAGTTCTCAGTCAAGAGTGATGCTAGTGTAGAGAGAACGGGAAACTGGTTACCATCAGCAGAACGTCGATAAAGTTGATCGTTATGATCGAGGATTCATGGTATGAGTGGGCATTATGCACAATGCCAGAACATCTCTTCACATCTTTGCAACAGGTTCCGTTCCGTTACTGTACTGAGACTGTTACTGTACTCTTGGCCACATAATATTTTCAGACCACGATTGACCGCGGTGAAGTGAAACCGCGAAAAACAAAACCTCGGATATAGGAAGCAACTGCATAAGTAAATTCTAATAAAATTGCCGCATCATCTGTATAAATATATAAATTAACTTTTGGGGTTCTATTAAAAATTTCACTGAATTATTTAATAAATATCAAGTTTTTAAGCAATTTCAATATAAAAGATTTGACGTTAACTTTTAATTCTAATTGCATTATTTAAATTGCACAAAACGTCATAAAAGATTTAAATTACCAATATATTAAAAATTAATTATTGGTAAATTATAATTACCAATATATTAAAAATTAACTACCAATAAATTAAAACCAATATATTAAATTAACAGTTAGAAAATGGACAATTGATATATTTTTGATTAAATAGCTAAACGGGAATTTCTATTGCAAAAAATGACTCACAAATGGCTGGACTTAGTTATATGGCTAAGTTAACAATATTGAGGGAAATATGAGATTTATGTTGTTATTAATATGACTTGCAGAATATGACATAGTTACTTAAATATTTAAGTTAGAGTTATTTGGACAATCATCAAGACCATTAAGACGCATCATTACGGCTTGCCTGTGACTGAAGTCACTTAACCCAACATCGAAAATAGCAAATGTCGAGTTAGTATAGCTATAGCAATATATTTTGGTATGTCTTGGTATGCTTACTCCTGTTGTGGACAACAGGACATTGCCTCCACAGGAGTGGACCTTCGGTATGTCCACTCCTGTCGGTGCAATGATGCGATGAGTATGATGTTAGATGATGGTACATAATTGTCCTGTATGGCGGAAACCTGCATAAGCTGAAAGAGGGTGGGCAGGGGCAAGAAACACTTGAGATCCGAACACAATGAATTGTCATGTTATGACGACGAAGGCTATGCTTTTCCTTTGAAATCGGTTGACAGTTTGAATTCTGTTTTGGATGTTACTTTAATCGTAGTTTTATAAGTTCTAATTATATTAAAATAATTCTAAATTGGATCTTAATACCATAATCATTATTATAAAATATAATTAAATAATTAAAGTGGTATCACGTCTACTTCAATATTTAAGCATAAAATTAAAGATACAAATAATTGATAAAAATGTCATTTAATCAAATAAAAATCATCTTATAAGGCGTACAAATATTAAAAGGCCAAAGCATTTTCGCGCATCAACCTACCTTTCATTAGAGACTATATGAAAAATTACCGTGAAAACAAGCTTATATATATAAACCAAATCGGCAGAAAAAAATTTGCATAAATCAACTACGGAATAATGATAAAGAAATGGTATTATAAGCAAGCTATTAAAGATTAAACAATTACAAAATTACAATAAAAAGTGTTATAAACGGGAGATTTAAATTTAAACAAAGAAGACAAATACAAAAGAAAAGACAATGAAAAAAACAAATAAAAATATAAATTGTACTTGTTTAGAAAAATAATATAAAATTTATAAAAATATAAACTATACTTGCATATTGAAATCGCGAAACTTAATGAACTTAAATCTAATCCCGGCTTAGTTATTTTATCAGCTAATAAGACCAAACAACTTGTTCTTGCCAATCAAGTCGATTATGTAAATTCCATGCAGAAGTGTATTGCCGAGATGGATTGCAATCAAGTTAAAAAATTCCCGATTGCGGTTATTAATGCTAGGACCGCTAAACTTAAAAAGTTCGCCAATCTTCCTCCTAATAATAAATCTGCTGCTTTCCGCACTTCGCATGAATTTCCAAAAATTTTTGGATAAATTAAATAACATAAAATTAATCATCCCATACGTCCCATTGTTTTTAAATATAACGGTCCAACTTATGTTTTAGAGAAAGCTTTAACTCTTACTTTCTTAAACTGTTTTTAATAATCATGGCTGTTCTATTAGTTGTACGGAAACTTTCATTAAAGTTTTGTTTAATACTAAATTTTGTTCCAAATAGCACTTCCCATAGTTTTGACTTTTTTTCTTTATTTCCTAGTATTAATGTTAATAAAGCTATTGATATTATAGCTAAACAACTTCAAAATCAAAATTACACAATTCCCTCTATCGACGCAATAACTTCTGCATTGAAGATTGTTGCGGAGACCGATTTTGGTTTCCGCGACACTTTTTACTTGCAAACTTCTGGTGCCCCTATGGGTAGCTCTTTATCTGGCATTTTTGCTGAAGCTGGTTTGCAGGAGCTCGAGAACGTGATTTTACCTTTTTTAACTCTTAAACCTATTCTTTGGTGCCGCTATGTTGACGATGTGTTTATTAGTTGGGATTATGATTTAGATGATCTCCTTAATCTTTTGGATAAAGTTAATGATTTTTACTCCTCTATTAATTTTACCATTGAGTATGAGTATACTTTTTCTTTGCCAGTTTTGAATGTTCCTGTTTCTTTAACTCACTTGGTTTTCATACCTCTATTTTTCGTAAACCCACGTTTACTAATTCTTGTTTCCCTGCTAATTCATCGCATCCTATATCCTCTAAAAAAGCTTCCTTTAACGATTATTTTAATCGTGCTTTTAACGTTTGCTCTCCTATTTAGTCTTAAACTAATGATATTAACTTTAGTCTTGGCCATGAAGCCGCATATTCTTTTGAATCCATTTCTAAAATTTTCGCTCATATTCGCCGTAAATTTATGCAACCTAATACTAACTTGTTGCTGTTGTTGACCTTATGCCATATAAATCTAGTCTTCCGTATCATCCGACGATTTTCCGCCCCCTCATTCAATTTTACCATGAATTTAAATTTAAACCAGCTCACTCGAATATTACTACCTTATTCAAACGCATTCGTACGGATAAGTTTAGGGATGGAAATAACTTTAAACGTCATGCTGGGATGTACGTTGTACCCCTTTTAACGCCTGATAATGACTACAAGTTATATATTGGTAGTACTAAACGTACTGTTGGTATCCGTTTAGCTGAACATACTCGTGACGTCAAGAATGGTATATTTTCTACGGCTCTTGCCCAATGTGTTGTTAATGATAACTTTCAAGACTTTTTTGAAAAAAAATGTCCTTCTAATTCGTTGCAATAACCTTCGTAATATTCTTCTTTATGAATTCTTGTTTATTTATATGTACCGTGCTCTCCATTTGTAATTTTCCTCCTGTGCAAATTTTAAGTTAAGCTTGCTGACTCGTTCTCGACTCTATGCATGTCAAACCTCTACACAGTTATCTGTGACGTTTCATTTTAATGTAATTTATGCCTGGCTGAAATCTGGGCTGGTTTCACTGTATTTTCTTTTGTATTTGTATTTAATACATGCTTAAAATTAAATCTTCCGTTTATAACACTTTTTATTAACACTTTACAACAAAGTTGAAAAGTGTTTATGACTTTGTTCATTCTATCTGTCTGTCTGTCTGTCTGTCTGTCTGTCTGTCTGTCTGTCTGTCTGTCTGTCTGTCCGTTAGCACGATAACTGCCGTAAAAATGAGTTTATCAAAATGAAATTTTAGTATGTTGTTCAGACGGTCTGTAGGACCTATGGGAATATAAATAAATAATATCACCCAATTAGTTTTTTATTGAACCCGGGTTGAAAAAATGAAATACATTGAACCCTATGGGACCTAATTTTTCAAACATTTTTTAAGTAAATTTAAAATTCACGAATTGCTTCGAAATTTTTAGAAAATATTCACATTATCCCATAGAATATATAAAAAAAAATTCAGTAAAATATGTTAAGTAGTTTTTTAATTAAAAAAATTATTTAATATAGGGAAAAAAACAAATTCAATTAAATTCTGACTTTGGGATATCTTCCAGAAAGAAAAGAGAGAGATATTATATAATAAATATCTCTCCATTTGTTTAAACGTTTTGCATATGCGAGTGGCTTCATATTTTAAGATAAATTTGGTAGATAACAATTTTTCATTTTTTTAAAATTTTATATAACTCTTCATGATAAATTTAATTGATGGCATTTTAAATGTACTTTCCTACGTCCTAGAAAGTTAAAATTTGGTACACAGCTTAAATTTGTTGAACATTTTATTCGACAAAAATTTGATGGATCTTTAAATATAGATTATACATTTTTTTCGAAATGGCCTGAAAATAATCCCCGTTCACTTCTATAAATCATTGGTGTAATATTGTTAAAAATTCTGATGTGGACAGCACATGTCTTTCTCTGCAGACTCATATTCGTTCTCTTTATTTATTCAATGATAATTTGAGTTTATCTGCACAACATAAGTATTTTAAATGACATTGAATTTACACGTTAAACTTAAATTTGGTTCTCATTTGATAGCTGGACTTATTGTCAAAGGTGGCGTAGCGAAAACGCGAAAAAACTAGAATATCTCAAGAACGGCTAGCCCTAGAGTAATGGGGTTAGTCTTATTCTTTTTGTTGTCAAAAATCACATATAAAATAGGAATTTAATTGATATAATTGAGCACACGTAGTCTTTTATTTTTATATATAACGATTTTTGCTGGCCATTTCGCAAAAATAGCCCGTTCCTTTTTCCCGAATCGTAGTAGAATAACCTACAAATGATTTATATACAAAATTTTGTTAAATTTGGTATATAAATCACTTGTAGGTTATTGAAATATTATACTCCAAATTTTGTTAAATTTGGTTCATTAGTTTTTAGCTAGAGTGGATAAAGGCAATTTCTGCGGCCATTTCGCAAAGAAGGCACATTCTTTTATTACGAATCGTACTATAATCTAATGAACATCAGGATTTCCCACAAAAAACATACCTACCAAATTGTATGAAATTCGGTCCATTAGTTTTTCAATTAGAGTGGATGTAATTGATATGTGATTCCTCACACGTCAGGTATTGACGCTATATAGACCGATCTCGTAAAGTGGAGTAAATAAAGAAATACATAATACCAGTAATTAAAATGAAGAGGCTTAATTTTAAACAATAACAAAGAATTTATTTCATTAAGATAAAACCTTATTTAATAACTATTAACATCTGGTAAATTTCATATACCAACATCTTTAGTGTAGTACATTAAGACAATCAAATCTCCTCATTCTATGATCATAATATGAGCATTACAATTATTAACCCATTAATGTGCATTAACTCACTATTCTTACTAGCCTACGTCTTAATGGCCCAGGTTAACCTTATTTAGGAGGGTCAGAGAGATAATAATACTCAAAGTGCAAAAATATGTGTAGAATTGTCCTACCTCGATCATCACTGCCGATGTCGGACTTTATGACGGCGCGCTCCGGCTCTGTCCCGAGGGCTCGCTCTCTCCGAGATCCGTCGCTCTTGCGACCTCTTCTTTTCACTCACAAAATTCAAGTCCCCGATTTCAAAAACTTAAAGTCCAAAGTTGCTCTCTGTCTCTACCCCCTTAACAAGGCGCCCCTGTCCATAATTGGCTAAGTAAATTAAGGGCTACGCCCTTCAGGCTATATTATTGGTCAAGGCCCCCCTGAAATATGAGATATGCAGTCTCCAGTTTTAAAATCGTTGAAAGTTCTCACGAGAATTTTCCCAAGGTTCAAGTGATATTAATTGACTCTGGGGTCAAGAAGTTCAACCCCTTCCGTTTGTTGTAACACCTAATGCTGACATGAACTTGAGAAGCACCCTCTCTTTTCGAAATGAATGTCCGGTGCAGCTGCGTTCGAGGGAATGTTACAAAAATTGCCTCACTTCATGAGGGACCGTCTTCTTAGGTCCACTTCCTTTTTCAAAAGAGCAATGTTATATTGGGAATTGAAAATTACAATATAACAATTACCCTTCTTCCCCCCCCAAAATTTTGGTGGGAAAAAAGCCAATTACAAAAGTGCCAGCTCATAGTTGCTGCATGCGTGTCCACTGTGTAGTCCAACAACTCGTCTTGCTCTCATCTGTATCTACTGTAAAAATGTACTATATACACATACACAAATCATATTATCATATATATACTCTTATATGCCATCAAAAGAACACGAAAATACTATACAAAATACAATTCTCAATGTGTCTGAAAATGACGATATCTGTGTCGTTCAGTTGTACTTATTATCGATTAAAAGTCTATTCATGTAAGCACACGTTCGTCCACTGGTGATATGTCTTTTTTTTTTTTTTTTAAACAATATAGTTCCACACAAGTTCAAGGTGTATATCTGTAAAATTGTTCACTTATGATAACCAAAGTCACTTTGACCGTAACTTGGATAATCGTTGGGATCAGGGACTTACGCATATGGTCCCTAATAATATCACTATGTCCCCTTGTAGTTATGGTGGAAAGTGTAAAATATCTTTCCTTTGGAAAAAAAAAACACTGATATCACTGCACCCTTGGAAACCGCTGAAATGTAAATCGCTCCACTGCTGGAACTCGTTGCAGAACTGGATCGCTGTCTAACTGGAATTCGCTGAACTGTAAGGCGCTGAACTGCTGGAACTCGCTGAAGGATTGGACCGCTGTCTAACTGGAATTCGCTGAACTGTAAGGCGCTGAACTGCTGGAACTCGCTGAAGGATTGGACCGCTGTCTAACTGGAATTCGCTGAACTGTAAGGCGCTGAACTGCTGGAATCGCTGACCAAATGATAATCTTTGTGCACCCGGAATCGTTGAGCACTCGGAATCTCTGATCAACAGGAATTGCTGACCATTTGAGAATCGTTAGGCAACCGGATCTGTACGCTGTCTCATGTTTTGTTTAGGACAATCAATACATATACATTACACTCAAGCTTATTAAAATACTCTCTTCTCTTAAAACTCCCTTAAGTATCATTTTTTTATAAATTCAATTTCTATAATTTTAATTTGTCACCCGGCACACGAAACATTACAAAAAAAAACTCTCTTTTTTTTTTTTTTTTAAACTCCTTTAAATTTTTTTACATTCTCAAAAATTGCCCCATTGAAATTTCTACACTTTATCTACTTTAAATCCTTCCATATAATATATACATTTTCTATTCAAATTTGATACTCCCTTTAAACTTACATTTTACAAATTCCTACTATTTATTTATTTTACATTTCTCTACCTTATGTATATATATATATATATATTTTTTTTTTTTTACATTATATACACTTCTTATCTAACATCCAATCCATCATGTGTTCTGAACCGGACATGCCATAAATATAACTCATGTACATATTTATAATAAAATACTTAAACAATTACACTATCCTCTCAAATACTATCAAAATAAGACTTATATAACTCCAAAAATTTCCGCAATATACTTTAGAATTTTCCTACAATCTCTGAGATGACAGAAAAACATATATAAATATTTAATTACCATCCTACTTAAATTCTTATAACTCCCCTGCGATTCTATATTACACTATCCATAATTATACATTTTCTTTCACATATCCCCTGATTTAATCCAAATCTTATACTTGGATACGGAATTTCCCGAATTCCTTACATTATTCACTTTCCCACTTAATGAAAACATACTTAAAAATTTTTTTTTCGTAAATCTTATCACTCACTGAAATTCTCTCAATGCATACATAATTACAAATTTTCTCTCAAATATCCTCTAACTCAATTCATATTCCATACTTGAATACCAAATTGTACATTTTCTTTTCTTATATCCGCTGTAATTGAATGCAAAGTCTCCTGAATTAATTCACTTCTCCTCTTTCCTTTTTCAACTGCCAAACTTTTGTGTATTTTATTCTAGCATCTATATTCCCTGTTCAAACAGAAAAATCTAGCCCCCAGAGAAAATCTCGTAGTGGTATACAAGGTCAACATGTCCTTGTGCCATTGTGTCATTTTCCCGGGATAAGCTCCCCTTTCTGGCCTGGAGCTAATACGGGCATTTCTCCGTGTGGGGTCCTCTCCCAATTAGTCGTACATGGCTCGTACATGTCGCCTTTTTGAAAATGGTCCATCTCGTCATCCGCCATTCTGGCCAGTGTTCAGTGGCTTATGGATTGTGTGATGTGAAAGTGCTCTACCGAGGCCCCCAAATGGATTAAAAACTCTGGAATTACACGGATTACCTCTAGGATTCTCACTTTCATTCTCTGGATTAATTAAAAATGCGGTTAGTGTTATTTTGTTCTTACATTCTATTTTATTATTATTATATCACGTTTATTCCCGTCACTAGCATCTAAATCCAAAATCTGCGTCGTCTAGCCTTACCTTCGAAAATGTGTCTCTCTCAAAAATTTTATATGTGCGACCCTATCAAAATATATGTAGAAACGCTTTTTTTTTTTTCCAAATGCTTTTTATTTAATCTACAATTCGCGTGTGTTTATTAAAATTATCTATTCATTTTAAATTATAATTTGCGTATAATTTTCATTACCATTATCTTTTTTCTTTGAACTGCCATTATGATTTTTAATTAAAATTCTCTATCCATTTTAAACTCTAATTTTGATTTTTAATTACCCATTGTTTAGTTATTTGAATTACAATTTTTTATTTTTTTATTATGAATTATTTATTTATTTAAACTAGAAAAAAAAATTTTTTTTTTTTTTTATTTACCAATTATCTAATTATTTTAAACTATAATTCTATAACTCCTATTTCCTCACGCGTATTCATCCAACAATGGTTGATCAGTCCGCTAATTAGATGAAGAGCGCGTGGAGAAAGTTTACCTTTGTTTTAAAATTTCACTGTTCTTTGAAAAGAGTTTTTTTTTTTTTTTTTAGAAATTCAAAATATCCCTTTATTTAATATTCCTAATTATCTTATCCATCGAAATTTTTATTGCCTGGAAATCAAAGTTCTCTTAAAAAAAAACCTTCTTTTTATAGAGTTATAACGACTTTTTATAGAATTCTAACGATGTCCCCCTTTTGCTTTTTTTTTTTTTTCATGAAATGTGACGTATCTTCTCTGTTATTTATGTTCTTTCCAAAATTTGAATTTAATATATCCACATCTTTAACCTATCATCCCTAAAATTTCTTTTGTCCTACAACGATACTTGTTATTTATTTTGTAACAATTATTTATTTTTTTTAAATCACAATTTTTATTCATAATTCCCAATTATTTATAGTTCCATATCTATTTAAACTTTCTTGTTCATTTAAACTTTCAACTAATTAATGTATGATTTACTTAAAATTTCCTCAATTTTTTTTTTTCCACAATTTGTTTACACTTTCTTAATTAATGTAATATTTATTTACATTTCTTTAATTTATAATTCAATGTTTATTTAAAATTTCCTTTATTTACAATCCAATATTTATTTAAAATTTGCGTTCCATATTTCGCGTTGCATTTTGTGAATGGCGATTTTTCTTTGTTACTAATATTTTCAAAATTTTGAATTACGGTTTGTCCGCGTTCTTACCTATGTTTAAACTTCTTTCGTGTTTTAATTGAATCAATTTAAATTTGAATTCTTTAAAGATCTCAAATCATATCTGTGTTTCGGCCTAACCGGTGTTGGAAGAAGTACTGTGTGTGAACAATTTGTACTGCTTATATCGTCCCCTTGTAAATTTTGTGCTGATTCATCCTTCCTTTGCGTGCTTCCCCGATCCATTTGTATACAACCCCCAACTATTTGTGTTGGTCCCTCTTGCGCATCTCGTTCTATTTCCCCCGCCTTTTCATTCGTGTTTGCTTCAATTTGTGTACAGTCCCCCTGTTCTGAAAGTTCCAAATTCTCGTGTGTTTCTAGCGTGCTATGTCTGCCTGCGTCCCCCCCTGCTGAAAGAATGTTTGCGTTCGGAGAGTCTTTTGGAGGGATGATTGCATTCTCTCGTGCGCTCTGAGTTGTTTCGTTTTGTACTTGTGCGGTAGCTGGTTTCGCGGATCCAAGAGTAAGAGTGTTTTCGTGCGTATGGTGTGGTTTCGCGTTGTGTGCACTGGTTTGACAAGACTCTCTGTACTGTCCGTTTGCTATTTCCTCTTCCAACATGATAAACGGAATATTCTCATTTTGACCGTGGTCTTTCTTTAGTTCCGGTTTTGGTTCAGAGTTTTGTGCGTTTTTAGGAGTGGGGAGAAGAGGTGACTTGTATTTGTTTATGTACGGTATTTTTAGATGTGGCTTGCGGTCGGGAAGAGTCCTCAATCTATTTATGTGGGCTTTTATGATTTTAGAATTTGGTTTGTCACACAGTTTTATTTCATATATAAATCTATTTATTCTATTAATTACCCGATAAGGTCCCGTGTGGTTCCCTGTTCTATATTTATTATTATTGTTTTCCATGAACACCCTGGACCCGATTTCCAAATCCCTGAATTTAGCTCTTTGGAGTTGTTGACTTTCTTGGCGTTCTTTCGCGAGAATTAAATTTTTATTTGCCTCCTTGAATGCGTTATTCATCACTGTTATTTTTTTTGATATGTAATCCTGATATGTTGTTTCTGTATTATTTTCTGTTACATTAGTTTAAAAAAAAGTTGGAAGGTCTCTTCCAAAAAAAAGAAAGTTTGGTGTTTCTTTGGTGCTTGAATGTACTGTCGCGTTGTAAACAGCTACGTGGCATTGTACTGCAGTATCCCAGTATGGAGAATTCTCCGCTAATGTCGCTAAGGTGTGTTTCAATTGTTTGTTAGTAACCTCCACTATACCGTTAACCCATGGCGAACGTACCGATGCTATTCTGGCAACTATTCCGAGTTTCTCTGTCATAATTTGATGTATATTAGATGTAAATTGAGAGCCTGCGTCCGATAACACTGTCTTAGGACATCCCCAATTCATAAAGTAATTTAAGAGTCTATCAGCAACCGTGGTGGCCGTTATATCCGGGATTGGAAACATTTGTATATGTTTGGAGAAATGGTCTACCACCGATAACACATATTTATTATTTGAAGTGCTAGTTTGAAATGGTCCGCAAATGTCTGTTGACAAGATTTGCACGGGCCCATCAGGTATAGGGTTTCTTCCCAGGGGAACGGGCTGATTTTTTCCCTTTTTCTTTCTACACTGTTCGCAGGATGTAATAAAATTTTGTGTGTCACTGTACATACCCGTCCAAAAATATCTGTCCGATAAAAGTTTATAAGTTTTATCAATCCCTGCATGTGTTACGTGTGTAATCGCTAAAATTTCTTTCTGTAAATTTCTGGGTATAACTATAGTTTTGTTCAAATTGTCTCTCCAAGGTCTGTCCTTCCAGTTTCCTACGTGCATTAATAAATTAGTTTCCTCGTCAATATATAATGTGTCATAATGTTTACTCTCTTTAAAATTCCGATTTTGTAAATTTTCTCTGATTATTTTTAATTTTGGATCTTTAATTTGTTCGTCTAAAATTCTATCTAATGCCGGGATTTCTGTTATTGTGTTTATCTGTGCAATATAGACACTATCCTCATTCACATATCCATTTCTTTTCATCGTGTTTTCTCCCTTAATTTGTTCTATCAGGTTAATTTGTCCCCTTGGATTCTCAATGTTTTGTTTTCTCTCGTTCTGCTCTGTTTGTTTACTTTCAAAATCATCTCTACTTAAAAAATCCGCTAATAAATTATCTTTACCCGGGACGTGAATAAATTCATAATCGTATTCAGATATGTCTAAAAGCCACCTCTGTAATACGCTGGGAGGGTTTTGTATTTTTAAATGCTGTCCCAAAGGTAAATGGTCAGAAAGCACAAAAAACTTTCGTCCGAAAAGAAAATTCCTAAAAAATTTCATTCCCTGATGCATAGCAAGTAATTCAATTTTCATGGCCGGGTATTTTTGCTCCTGTATCGATAATTTCCTGCTAAAATATGCAATCGGTTTTAAAATCCCATCTCTGTATTGTAAAAGAGCGCCTCCTATGGACTGAATGCTGCCATCGATATTCAGATAAAAGTCTTTGTCAAAATCTGGCTGTATGAGTAATGGTTTCTTGAAAAAACATTCTTGGAGTGCCTGAAATGCTTCTTCACATTTATTATCCCATTTAAATTTATTATCCTTTCTTGTTAAGTCTGATAAAACCGCGGTTAATTGAGCATAATTTTTTATTGAATTTCTGTAAAAATTACAAATGCCTAAAAATCTTTTTAATTTTCTTAAAGTTTTTGGTACTGGAAATGAAGTGATTTTGTTTATATTTTCATCTGTTGGTGTAATGCCTTTTTGACTAATTTCAAATCCTAAATATGCTACTTTTTCTACAAAAAATTTACATTTGCTGGGTGTCAGGGTTAGGTTGTATTTTCTTAATTTATCGAATACTAATTTTAATTTATGTATTAATTCTGAATAAGAGTTAGCCGGGATTATTATGTCGTCGATGTAAGCTTGTATGTTTTCCTCTCTTAAGTCCGCTAAAATGGTGTCCATAACCTGTTGAAAAATTGGAGCGGAGCTTACATGTCCAAAAACGAGTCTTTCAAATTGGTAGTTGCCATAGGGCGTTGTAAATGCAAATAATTCTTTTGTGTCTTCAGGTAAAACCAATTGGTTGAATGCACTATGAAAATCCAGTTTCGAATAGTATCTATGTCCGGCTAATTTAGTTATAATTTCATTTACACGGGGAATTTTGTAAGGAAAAAGAGTGGATATGTTATTAATTAATCTCAGATCTAAACATAAACGGTACTCTCCACTTGTTTTACGCACTAAAATCATCGGCGATGCAAAATTTGATTTTGTTCTGGCAATTATCCCTGCTTCTTTTAACTCTTTTAATTGATATTTTGCGGTATCCTGCAGTGCGTACGGAACGTCGTATGGCCTGGAACGTATTGCGTGGTCATGTGCAAGCTTTATCACCGGTTTTACGATGTCCGTCGCTCCTAAAGTTTTTAATGATTTTGAAAAAACGTCCGAATATTGCATTACAAATTTGAGGAAATCTTGTTTAATGTTTGGGTCCATGTGGTCAGTATTAAAATCTTCTGTTTTCAAATCTTTTTTTCTTTCTTCAATTATCTCCGGTTTAGCCTGTATTAAATTTATCATCTCTTCGTATTTATGTGTCCGTTCACTAATTTCTGGTTCTTTAATGTCCTGTTGTTGTATCGTAAAATCTGTCGTAATGTTTCCTAAAGCCATGTTTTTATTTAATGTAATTGTCGCATTCGTGTTATTCTGAACTTCAATTTTAAATTTGTTCTCATTCATATGGTATATTCCATAATTCATTATAATGTATGATTTTTCTTTGGGTTCGAACAAAACCTCTGTTCCATTTTCTAGACTTTCCTCACTATATACTACAACATTCTCCCTCGAATTCGGTTTGATTTGTACTTTTCTTAAAATTTTGGCTAGATTCGGTCTTTCCTGTATTATCTCATTTATTTGTCTATCAATTTGCCTATCAGAATTTAAAATTATTTCTATGTCGCCTATCTTCAGAATGTTTTTTTGTGTATTTAAAATGGATTGATTTTTCTGTAAAAAGTCAAAACCCAATACTCCCTTGAATTTTTGTGTAAATCTTGCTGTTGTGACAAAAAAAATATGTTTGAACTGTTTTCCCTGAATTTTAAATGGAATTTCCACAGTCTTTATATATTCAATACTATGTCCTGTTAAAGTTGATATTGTAACACTCCTTGACACATATTTAATTTTGACATTATCTTTAATTTTATTGAACAATTCTAATGATAATACACTAACGCTCGCTCCAGAGTCAATCATGAGTTCGCTTTGTATATTTTTAAATTGAGCTATTATTGTTGGCAATTCTGTTTTTTCAATTTGTTCTCCTACAGATGCAATCGTTTCCTCATGTTTTTCAGTACTTTCATCGTTATGTATCTCCAATTTCTTATTTTCTGTTTGTACAGGAATTTCAATTTTTCTCGGGAACTTTACCCTGTAATTTTTCTCTCTTTGTAAGTTATTATTTAAAGCTCCCACAATTAGTTTAAATTATCTCTTCTATTAGGGAAATTTCTGTATTCAAATCTTGTATTCATCTCTATCCCATTGTTTCTTTGCCCGCCCGATTCTCTGATTCTGTTTTGGTTTGACTCGTCCCTATTATATCGTTGTTCCCTAGAAAATCTACTTTGTGGAGGGGGTGCTGCATAGTAATTTCTGCTCTGTTGATAGTTTCCAAAGGCGTGGTTTGACCTATAATCGTATGTGTCCGGCTGGGAGGAGTAAGTTCTGTGGTCATCATACGGCTGGGTTTGAAATGAGTGGGGAGGAGACTGTATTTGATTATGCCACTGTATTCTCGCGTTGTTTATGTTTTGATTCTGTGTTTGCTTAAAATGATCAGCTTTGTATATTCGGCATTCTCTCATGAAATGTCCCTGTTTATTACAGTAGTGGCATGTTACGAGTTTTTTTGTTTGTGTCGTGGGAATTTGTACTTTTTCTTGGATTTTTAATGTGTTTATTTCTTGGGTAATTGAATTTAAAATATGTGCGTTAAATTCCTGTTGCTCTTTGCGGAGCGTCTCAATTTCTTGTCTATATGTAGCACTATTTACATTTGCCGTTATCGCAGCTAAATTTGCCTGTTCCAAGTTTGTGGCTATTTTTACAGCTTCATCAAAATTTTGTGCATTAGTTTTTATTATTTCTTTCTGGAATTCAGGTGTTACCGCCTCTAAAAATTTACTTAACCTTAATTTATCCATAATCTGTTGTGTCGCTTCACTGTGCTCTGTGTCGCCAATATAATTTAAAGTTAGTGTTGTTATTCTGTGCGCCAGCTGCTTAATCGTTTCTCCCTGTGTCTGTTTTGCGGTCGTGAAAAGGATCTGATTTGTTGTAATGTTCGGTTTTTCTGTAAAGAACTCTAATAGCCTATCCCTAAATTTTTCGAAAGATGTTTCCCTTCTTAATTCTTGTGACCCTATATAAAATTTTCTTGCATTCCCTCTTAACCGCGATTTCACAATTGCTAACTTTTCCTCCTCTGACCAATCCCCCAAGCTGCTTAAAGATTTGATCTGGTCAAAAAAAATTTCTACATCATTCTCTATGCCATTGCATTCCCCTAATAGGTGTATAAGTCCTGGTAACCTGCCCCTCGTTGCCGGATGATTTTCTCCGCTTTCCGTCATTCTAAATTTCACTTTCTCGCAAAAATTCTATATCTAAAATTATCTCCTGTTTTTACACCTCAAAATGTTCCCCCAAAATATTTAAATACAATATCACATAAATTCAAAAACATAATTCTAATCATTTCACTATCTACGCATGCAAATACTTCAATCCTCATAATAAACTCCTAAAATATTACACAAATATTTATATAATTCAAAAATTTCTTAAAAGCTTCAAGTTCCCTAATAATTATATTTTCACATACAATATGGCATGTCTCATTAAGAACACATAATGATTCACTATTTGCTTGCTTCTCATACTGTGAAATAAATTTTCTTAAATTTACTTATATTTATTTTAATTTTAAAATTCTTTCTTTAATTTAATCCTTATTTTACACAAAAAAAATTTTTATTCAATATTTTCATTTTTCATTAATTCCAAATATTTTTATTCTCTTCATTAAAATTTAAATTCTGGCATATAACAGGTCTAAAACAGCAAAGTCGCCAGAAGGGTGAAATAATTTTGAATCCAGGTTTGATTGGTCATGATCACCAATATGATAAGGGTGCAATAATTTTGAGTCCAGGTTCGAAACTGGTTTAAACGGCACCAAAATGATATGTGAGCAATAATTTTGAGTCCAGATTCGACTGGTCACGGGCGCCAAAATGATATGTGAGCAAAAATTTTGAGTCCAGATTCGACTGGTCACGGGCGCCAAAATGATATGTGATTCCTCACACGTCAGGTATTGACGCTATATAGACCGATCTCGTAAAGTGGAGTAAATAAAGAAATACATAATACCAGTAATTAAAATGAAGAGGCTTAATTTTAAACAATAACAAAGAATTTATTTCATTAAGATAAAACCTTATTTAATAACTATTAACATCTGGTAAATTTCATATACCAACATCTTTAGTGTAGTACATTAAGACAATCAAATCTCCTCATTCTATGATCATAATATGAGCATTACAATTATTAACCCATTAATGTGCATTAACTCACTATTCTTACTAGCCTACGTCTTAATGGCCCAGGTTAACCTTATTTAGGAGGGTCAGAGAGATAATAATAATCAAAGTGCAAAAATATGTGTAGAATTGTCCTACCTCGATCATCACTGCCGATGTCGGACTTTATGACGGCGCGCTCCGGCTCTGTCCCGAGGGCTCGCTCTCTCCGAGATCCGTCGCTCTTGCGACCTCTTCTTTTCACTCACAAAATTCAAGTCCCCGATTTCAAAAACTTAAAGTCCAAAGTTGCTCTCTGTCTCTACCCCCTTAACAAGGCGCCCCTGTCCATAATTGGCTAAGTAAATTAAGGGCTACGCCCTTCAGGCTATATTATTGGTCAAGGCCCCCCTGAAATATGAGATATGCAGTCTCCAGTTTTAAAATCGTTGAAAGTTCTCACGAGAATTTTCCCAAGGTTCAAGTGATATTAATTGACTCTGGGGTCAAGAAGTTCAACCCCTTCCGTTTGTTGTAACACCTAATGCTGACATGAACTTGAGAAGCACCCTCTCTTTTCGAAATGAATGTCCGGTGCAGCTGCGTTCGAGGGAATGTTACAAAAATTGCCTCACTTCATGAGGGACCGTCTTCTTAGGTCCACTTCCTTTTTCAAAAGAGCAATGTTATATTGGGAATTGAAAATTACAATATAACAGTAATATCCACACAGACACACAGAAACATACACAGATACACCCTTACACACACAGACGTCTTCCTAAAAGTAGTTTTTTCGTGTTCTAGAAGTCCCAAAACGTGTAGATACTTTGAAAATTCGAGTTCCGATCTTCGGCACGATTCCAATACTTTGAGTACATACACATACACATATATATTATCTGTGTATTATCTGTGTATCTATATTCCGTGCCTATGCAATTACAATAGTTGTGATTTTAAATGATCCCTAAACTTTTATTATTTCTTCAAGGAAGCCTAATTTTAACATATGCAGAATGCAAATATCTCAAGCGATTGTAAGATGAATTACATAAGAATTGCTGAATTTTTTTCACACAAAATTATTTAGCTCTGGAGTCTGGAATACAAGTTATATGAATGAAATATTCATTGATTTTGCATAAAGAATCAGATGATTTATATTTCGATACAGTTTTAAATATTTAAGTATAATAAATTACTGTAGTACTGTGATAATGTAAAAGATATTACCACTGAATGAATCACATTTTAGAAATTTTTAAATGAAATTACATTTCAGTTGGAAAGTGTTTCATAATCAATGCTTATGCATGATTGATCTTTCTTGTTATAATTTTGTAATTGTTTAATCTTTAATAGCTTGTTTATAATACTTATTAATTATTGTCATACCGCAGCTGATTTATGCAAATTTTGTCTGCTGATTTGGTCTATACAGGGTGTCCAGTGCTATCGGTGCCCAATGGCTATTTCTTCAACCGTTAGTCACAGTTATACACTTCAAATTGCAAAAATGCTTTAAATTTTTAAATCTATTACCTTACAAAAGTTTAAATTAATAAATTTATTTCTGAAAGAAATACCAAATATAAATTTTAATACAGTCCCCAGGTTCTATCAATTATATTTAGGAAGCTCAACCTCATACAATTTTATGCAAAATAAAAAAAAAATTATCCTTTTACCACCAAAATTGACCGACTTATAGCTGTTTAAATTTGGAGCACTTTTTGAGCTGAGAAATGGTCAACGGTCCCTGATTGGTTGGTTGCATAGAGAAATGGTTAATACGGTCCGTGATTGGTTGGTTGCCTGAAACGGGGCGTTTTTATGCGTGGAAAAGCGACTTAAGTCATAAAGTTTAATGATTTATTACTCGGTGAATTTTGGTCATAAAAAGAATATTTTTTTTTTATTTTGTATGAAATTGTATGGGGATGATTTTCCTAAATATAATTGGTAGGACCGGGAAATCGTATAAAAATTTATATTTCGCATTTCTTTAAGAAATGTATTTATTGATTTAAACTGTTTCTAAGGTAATAGATTTTAAAATTTAAAACATTTTTGCAATTGGAAATATACCTCTGCAACTAACGGTTGAGGAAATAGCCAATGGGCACCCATAGCACTGGATACTCTGTATATAAGCTTTGTTTCCACGGTAATTTTTACTTTCCTTATATACATAATGTATAAGGAAAGTATTGTGACGGGGTCGAAAATTCGAAATCGAGTTTTCGACGGGAGAGCACGTTTCAAGCATCCCTGATCACGAATCAAACATTTTTGAAGTGATGTCTGTGTGTGTGTGTGTGTGTGTGTGTGTGTGTGAAGGTATGTGTGTGTGTGTGTGTGTGTGTGTGTGTGTGTGTGTGTGTGTGTGTGCCAGTGAGACTGTGGAGACGATAACTGACGAACGAATGGACCGATTCGAATCAAATTTGGTACAAAAATCGCAATCCGTAAACACTGGAAGCTTATTGTTTTTATACGCAATCGAATGTTCAGAACCCTCCTAAATTGTCGAATGAAATTTTGAAAAAATCGTTAAAAAATCAAAACCACTAATAAAGTTACGCAAATAGACATTTCTTATGTAATTTTTTATTAGAAAACGATTGACATAAATTTTAGAACGCTAACATGAACCGTTCTCGAGATATTGAACATTTTTCAAAAAAATTTACAAAAAGTCATATAAAATAAAAAAAAATATTTCCTATTGAGAAACATGTTCACTTTTCATATGTAATACCATGCGATAAATTGAGTGACATCATTCTCGTGGATCTAGCTCGTTCCATTCATGAAAAAAGATACTTTGAATAATACTTTTGTATTTGAATGTCAATAGTCATTATTTATCTGCTGTAAGAATAACTTATTTCTTAGTGCATAACGCTTGGCGAGATTTTGGCGACGAATTTGACGGAATGTCGCCAACTTGGCGACTTTTTTGAAATGTTGCCAAATTAACGAAAATCTCGCCAAATGGATAAATATGACGCTAAATCAATGAAAATGATGACTAATTGTCGAAAATTCAATATCTTGGAAAGAATATTATTATCTACTATAAGAAAAATCTATTTTTTTACTGTAAAAGTATAAAATTCATTACATTATATAAGGAAAGTCATGTGTTGCCCACATCAGATTTTTCATATAGCCACTGATGAAGGGTATGGTGATGTCTGAAAGCTCTCTGGCCTTTTAATATTTGTGAGTCTTATAGGATGGTTTTCATTTGATTGACCTTTTTACCTATGATTTGTGCTTTTAATTTTATGTTTAAACTATAAAATATATTTATACATATCCAAAACTTAAAACAATTACCTTTTCAGGACTTTTTAAAATCTTAATTGACCTTGCCGGTATGCCTTATAAATCAAAAATCAAAAACAAATTCGCATTAAATGCTCTAACAAAATCTACTTCCTCTCTATTTTGCAGCAGGTATTCTGAATATGAAACTAACTACTCTTTAACGTCCTTTTCTTAAGTTAAGTTACCAGACCATAATAAGATGCATAAAATGCTGTGCTAAAAGATTGTGACGAAAAGTTAGCGGAAATTAAATTTGGAAGAAAATTTAAGTTGATGGAATGTTGTGTTTATGAGAATAAACATAAAATAGGTGTTTAAACAGAAGACTTTAGGCACAAGTAGAAAATACTTTTTAAGATTTCAGTTTTCTAAAAGTGTTGATGGCAAAATTGTTTAAAAAAATTGTTTTGTGAAAGCAACAAGTTTTATCTTATAATCTGAAAAAGTATTATATACAATATTATATTATTTTAATTTTGACTATTTATATTTGAGAAGGAAGAGGTTAATCGGTTTCATTCTAGTTCAAGTTCACTCTAATACTCAATAATTGTCATTTAAGATAAAATAGGCTGCAGTGAACGCAGCTAGCTGTCACTAAATATAGCAACCAGTTTTTATAGCAACCAGTTTTATAGTAATCAGTATTTATAGCAATTAAATTTTATAGCAATCCGTTTTTATAGCAATCGTGTTTTTGGCAATCGGTTTTTGCGAGCTCGTAAATTCGAAAGCAACCAACGTGGGTCGAAGTTCACTGCGAGCAGGTCGAGTGGGTATTATAAAGGGTGTCCCAAAATTCATCCAAGATTTGAATTTTGCGCCATTTGTGCGATAAAGTGTTGGCAACGAAAAAAAAAAGACAGCGTGATAGCTGACAGTCTAGGGTTGCTAAAAATGGAACGCTACACGAAAGAACAACGCGTTTTCATTGTTGCGCAATATTTAAAAATAATGAAGGTTTGCTATCGCAACATGATAATCCAGTTTTTTGTACCTAAATTGCAAGATATGGATGTGGACGACATGTGGTTTCGACATGTGGTGGTGCCACATGCCATACAGCCCGAGAAACAATTCAATTACTGCATGAGTCATTTCCTGGTCATGGAATTTCCCGTTTTGGTGATCAGAATTGGCTGCTTAGATCATGCGATTTATCGCCGTTGGACTTTTTTTGGGGTTTTTTTGAAGTCCAAGGTTTATGCCAACAAGCCCACGCCACCCACGCCTTGACAGGGGAATTGAGCCTTGTATCAAGGAAATTCAGCCACATTTATGCAAAACGGTCATGGGAAATTTCAACAAAAGAGTGCGTATGTGACAGCAAAGCCGTGGAGGCCATTTACCCGATATGCTATTCCATACATAACTCTATACTGTACACTTTATGAACCAATGAAAAAATTACATTTAGTTATAAACCTGTGTTTTCTTTCAAAATTACTTCTTGCGTGAATTTTGGGACATCCTATATAATATATTTATTCAATTTTTGTCATTTAAATTTGTGAAGGAAGCGGGTAATCTTTGCAAAGAAAACTTCAAATTTATGATAAAAATGTATTTGAATGATACTTTACGTACTTGCTTACAGAGCCGGAATATATGAAATATGATCGTAATCCAAGAGGTCCATGTTTTCAAAGGTAAAGTTTTACTTCTAGTTCAAGTTATCTCTAATACTCTACAAATGCCATTTAAGCTACAATTAGCTACAGAGAGAGCAGCTTGCGATCAATAAATATAGCAACTAGTTCTCATAGCAAATAGTTTTGCGACAACTGCTCTGGGCGCAAAGGTCACAAAACAACAAAAATGGATCGCAGTTTGAGTGGGTCGGCGTACTATAAAATATAATATTTTTTCAATTTTTGTCATTTAAATTTTTGAAGTAAGCAGAAGAAAAACCTCAAATCTACTGTAAAAGTTTATTTGCAAAGTTAAATGATTATGCACTTTCTTACAGGGCTGGGGAACATGAAATATGCACCCAATCCAAGAGGGACAGGTTTTCAGAAAAAAGAAAATTATTTTTCGTAAAATTTAAATCTGATACCCTATAATTGGCAGTTAAAGTAAAAAAATCTGATGTGGGCAACACATGACTTTCCTTATATAATGCAATGAATTTACTACTTTCACAGTAAAAAAAAATCTGATGTGGGCAACACATGACTTTCCTTATATAATGAAATGAATTTATTACTTTTACAGTAAAATAAATAGGTTTTTCTTCTAGTAGATACTAATATCCTTTCCAAGATATTGACTTTTCGACAATTAGTCGCCATTTTCATTGATTATCGTCATTTTTATCCATTTGGCGAGATTTTCGTTAATTTTGCAACATTTCAAAAAGTCGCCAAGTTGGCGACATTCCGCCAATTTTGTCGCCAAAATCTCGCCAAGCGTTATGGACAAAGAAATAAGTTATATATATATATATATATATATATATATAACTTATTAGATATTGAATTTTCGACATATATTATATAACTATTATTATATATTTATATATTATATAACTTATTAGATATTGAATTTTCCACAATTAGTCGTCATTTTCATTGATTTAGCGTCATTTTTATCCATTTGGCGAGATTTTCGTTAATTTGGCAACATTTAAAAAAGTCGCCAAGTTGGCGACATTCCGCCAATTTCGTCGCCAAAATCTCGCCAAGCGTTATGAACGAAGAAATAAGTTATTCTTACAGCAGATAAATTGGCGCTCAAATGCAAAAGTATTACTCAAAGTATCTTTTTTCATGAATGGAACGAGCTAGATCCACGAGAATGATGTCACCCAATTTATCGCATGATATTATACATGAAAAGTGAACATGTTTCTCAATAGGAAATATTTTTTTTCTATTTTATTTGACTTTTTGATAATTTTTTTGAAAAATGTGCAATATCTCGAGAACGGTTCATGTTAGCGTTCTAAAATTTATGTCAATCGTTTTCTAATGAAAAATTACATAAGGAATGTCTATTTACGTAACTTTATTATTGGTTTTGATTTTTTGACGATTTTTTCAAAGTTTCATTCGAAAATTTAGGGGGGTTCTGAACATTCGATTGCGTATAAAAACAATAGGCTTCCAGTGTTTACAGATTGTGATTTTTGTACCAAATTTGTTTCGAATCGGTCCATTCGTTCGTCAGTTATCGTCTCCACAGGCCTACTGACACACACACACACACACACACACACATACACACACACACACACACACACACAGACATCACTTCAAAAATGTTTGATTCGTGATCAGGGATGCTTGAAACGTGCTCTCCCGTCGAAAACTCGAATTCGAATTTTCGACCCCGTCACAATACTTTCCTTATACATTATGTATATAAGGAAAGTAAAAATAGGCTTTTATTATAGTAGATACTTATATTCTTTCCAAGATATTGAATTTTCGACAATTAGTCGTCATTTTCATTGATTTAAGGTCATTTTGATCCATTTGGCGAGATTTTCGTTAATTTGGCAACATTTAAAAAAGTCGCCAAGTTGGCGACATTCCGCCAAATTCTCGCCTAGCGTTATGGATGGAGAAATAAGTTATTTTTATAGCAGATAAATGACTATTGGCGTTCAAATACAAAATTATTACGCAAAGTATATTTTCTCATGAATGGAACGAGCTAGATCCACGAGAATGATGTCACCCAATTTATCGCATGGTATTACATATGAAAAGTGAACATGTCTCTCAACAGTTAATATTTTCTTTAATTTATGGGATTTTTTGATAAATTTATTTGAAAAATGTGCAATATCTCGAAAACGGTTCATGCTAGCGTTCTAAAGTTTATGTCAATCGTTTTCTAAGGAAAAATTACATAAGAAATGCCTATTTGCGTAACCTTATTAAAGGTTTTGATTTTTTATGCTTTTTCAAAATTTCACTCGAAAATGTAGGGGGTTCTGAACATTCGATTGAGTTTAAAAACAATACGCTCCCAGTATTTACGGATTGTGATTTTTGTACAAAATTTCATTCGAATCGCTGCTTTCGTTCGTGAGATATCGTCTCCACAGACTCACTGACACACACACACACACATACATCACCTCAAAGATGTTTGATTCTTGATCAGGGATGCTTGAAACGTGCTCTCCCGTCGAAAACTCGAATTCGAATTTTAGACCCCGTCACAATACTTTCGTTGTACATTATGTATATAAGGAAAGTACTAAAGAGTGGTGGTGGCTGGAGAGGTTGTTTTCATACTCTTCCTTGTTTCAGGGAAAGTTAATGTAAGTATTTTAGGAAATTCCTTATATGAGTAGTAAAGCTGATAGATTGTCTGTGTATCTCTTTTGCGGGAGGTTTTTTGGATTGGTGTAGGCTTTCCTACACCAACGGGATTGGAAGCAACTAAAGCTGATAGAACATCTGATGATTGAGAAAAACAATGAGCGTTAGAGGCCGATCGTCTGTTGGCGCCGATTGTTATTTTCAGATACAATAAGATCATGTTGCCATGAAGATATATCATGTCAATTACTCAACAATGCTTTAAATTTGTATATTGAATAAAACTTGCTTTAAGTGGCAATTTAATGATATAACACTTACCATTAAATAAGTATACATTTATCTATAAATGCATTTCCGTATCAGGATTTCCCCAAAATTCTCAAAGATTTTATGCTGTTAAACATTATATTTTCAAAATCAGAAACAAATTTGCATTAACTGCTGTAGAAAACGCTGCTTACTCTCTGGTTTCGTTATAAGTTTCAAACATATGAAGGTAACTACATTTTAATTTCCCTATTCTAAAGTCATTAAATTTCTGACCATCATGAGATTCGTAAGATGCTCTGCTGGCGGAAATTAAGTTTGGAAGGAATTTTATGTTGCTGGTATCGTGCGTCCATAAGAGTAAAACAGAAGAAAGGTGCGTAAACATATGTTACACGTAAATTGGGGGTAGTTATTTCAAGAATTTAGTTTTCAAAGAAGCGTGATGGCGAAATTGCTTTCATGTATTTTTTATTTATTTTTTCTGCATACATGGTAATGTATAGGGAAAGTATTGGAATCATGTCGAAAATCACAGGTTAAGTTTTCGACGGACACTTTTTGAGATTTCTAGACAACGAGCATCTATGTTTAGCGTGTGTGTGTGTCTGTCTGTGTAATATATGCATCCACTTTAACTGAAAAAAACTAATAGACTGAATTTCCTAAAGTTTTATAGGTAAGACACTTGTGGGTGACTCTGATTTTGAGTAGATTTTGGTACAATTTGGGAAAAAAGAACCTGCTTTTATTTCGAAATAGCCAGCAAAACTTATGTGTATCCAATCTAGCTAAAAAGCTACTGGGTCAAATTTCTCAACATTTGGTAGATAAGTTGCTTATGGAGAACCCTGGTGCTGACTAGATTTTGGTATGATTCAGGAAAACAAAACCTGCCGGTTTTGCGTAATAGTCGAAAATCGTTAAAATCTAAACAAACAAACAACTAAGTATGTTCAAATATATTAATGAAATGTTTGTTTTATGCGTAATTTTTGACGCTGAAAAGAATAAGAGCAACCCAATTACTTTAGGTCGAACCGTTCTCGAGATATTTTAGTTTGTTCACATTTTTTACTACGCCGCTTTTGAAAATACGTTGAGTTACCCAGAGAAAGCGAAAAATGAATTATAGGTGTAATTTTTGTATTATTTAAAATAATTATGCGTGTTATTTTGTGCAATTCAACACAATTTAATGAATTATTATAGACACAAAAAATGAATTTAAGTCTGAAGGGAAAGTCATATGCCGTTCACATCAGATTTTTTACGACATCAACCAAGTTTCATTAACATATACAAGGGAATATAGAATAAACTATAGATTTTGCTTTTTTGATAAATAATTGCCTAAAGTAAACTGCTCGGAATTAATTGCGCATTATGAATGGAATATATGTTTCCGGAATTTTAATGCTGGAATTGAAAGATAAAATTCAGATTAGGAATATTTTTATTTCTGTATGGGTTGTGTTTAGTGCAACTCATAAAGATATGCCTCCATGTTTCAAATCCATCAGTACAGCAAGAATAACAGTCCGCTCGGCTAATATTTCTTATTACCTTACTACAAAATGTTTTGGCAAAATCTTATCTCAATGAAATAGGTTTGATGGGGAAAAAACCGCCAGATTTATGAAAATCTGTACTAAATAATGAAATGTTTATATCGTTGCAGCAGTTAAACTATAAATTTTCGCTAAGGCGCCAAATATTAATGCACTTTATTCCAAAATCAAGAACAAATGTGTATAAAATGCTCTATATGTTTTCTATATTTTGTAATTGACTTTATACACAGGAATTACTTTATATATAGAAAATGTACTCTTCGTTGTCAGTGTGACAAGATGGGCAAAGTCGGACATTAGGATGGATGTGGACATGCCGAGAGCAAACCTCTGATTAAAATTATACCGGAACATACAGCGAATTGTCGAAAACTCAACAACATATTTATGATACATTCAATTACAGAAAATAATGAGTAACTTGTTTCGTGTTCATAACATGCTGTAAAAAGCTTGCAGACAATCCGGATACACAGTACAGTCCGGTACAAATTGGTGAAATGCCTAATATTAAGTGGTGTGTGTATAAATTGAGTGGTACAATTCCGACCAGCCAAACAGGTGCCTTAAACTTTGGGGTAGGTCGGACGTACTGGGCCGAAAGAAAGGAAAATACACGCACACACACACACGCTCGCTAACATACACAAACACACACACACACATGCACACATACACATGTACACACACATACATGCACACACACACATGTACACACAGATGCTCACACACACACACACACTTACGGACTTGCATCATCTTTCATTATGTAAACAATTATTTGAATTTCCCTTTTTAACATATGACCAACTTAAAATGGGTTCATAAAATTCTAAGAACTGAAAGATAAGGAGATAATGGAAACTAAATTTCTAAAAAAAAATTTAGTTTATTGAATTGTTTGCTTGTTGAAGTGATACTGTCTACAAACATCAGTAATATCGATTCAAATCTGATTCTGTACAAAAGTTTCGGTGACATAGTAGAACTCGGCTGATTCAATTATAACTTTGTACATAGCTTGAATTGATCATGTTTTAGGTCATGAAGAAATCAGAATTCTGAATTTCTATCTATGTACTTAGGTATCAGAGGTGAATGGTCTGATCCTTTTAAGTCACCGAAGAAAAATTAATTTAAAAAAAATTCCCCTAAAGATCGAAATTTTTATATGTTTATTATAATTTGTACAATAAATTTTACTGAACTGTCTTGTGATATCATTAATTTATATTTAATATTTTGGAAATAATATAATTTTGAATTTCTATCTATGTACTTAGGTATCAGAGGTGAATGGTCAGATACTTTTAAGTCATCGAAGAAAAATTAATTTAAAAAAATTCCCCCAAAGATCGCAATTTTTTATATGTTTATTATAATTTGAACAATCAATTTTACTGGGCTATCTTGTGCATTCATTATTTTATATTTAATATTTTGGATTTAATATTTTGAGTATTTTACTACTATCATGAAATACATTTTTGAGTTATTAAACATATAGCTACATGTCCTGCTTCGATTCGGTTTTTGGTCGTGAAAGCTATACGGGTAAAAAAGGTGAAAAGTGTTTAAACAAAAAACGGTACACGTGTATTTTATGATAATGTGTTTGGATACAAGTTTTCAAAGAAGTGTAATTCCGAGTTTCTTTTAGCCAACGCTCTATCTTTAAGCTACTCAGACTTTATTATCGGCCGATTTAAAATCGGCGTTCAATATACCAGGGTTTACTGAATTTGTGCTAGTCGTACTAGGGTCACTTTCAGACTCTTGAAATTTTGCCACTAACCTACAGTGTTGATTTGTTTGGGCGCTATTATAAGAACTTTGCTGTCCCCACCAAGAATTGAACAACGGATCTTCCCACTGGCCAGCCGCTGCTGTACCGTTGAGCTACTGGGACTGAATTACAAGCATTTATTGCCGAAATGGACTCTGCAACAGGTACTAATCAACATACAACAGACTGTAGATTTTGTTTACATAAAATCCTCAGATTTATGTTTAAATCTAGTATTTAATATTTAATCCTGTCAAAGACAAAGACACTAATGCGCTTAAAAACTTAGGTTGAAACGTATTTTAATTGGTTTTATTACATTTCGCAATTTAAGGTGCTTACCGTCGAAAATAGTGAAATTAAATACGGCTGAGTCAAGTTCTGTACAGTAGTGAATACCATGTACTACAAAGATTGAGACTTCTAATTCACAGATTGTCTTTTGGAGGATTTTGGAATATTTTTCGACCAACCCATTTTGCCCGCTCCCGAGACGAAAAATCGAAACCAGGCTCCGTTAAATTTTGATCGCGATTGATACCATGTGCAAAGATCAGCCTTTTATGTCACTAAGGGGGGGGGGGGAGGATTTCTAGAAGACCTGAAAATATTTTTCAAAATCACCCATTTTTCTCGCCGCCGGGGGAAAATCAAAATCCGGCTTGTAAGGATCTGTCTGTCTTGTGGTCGATTCCATATTTATGCAAAAAATTCAGATTACTACACCAATAGGTGGTCTTCTAGAAAAACTTATACTACCTCCCTTTTTCCAACCGGTAAGGAAATCGAAAATCCGACACCGTTAGTATCTTTCTGGCTGTAGTTTATTATTATTTTTGTTTATTTTTATTTATTTATTTTTTTTATTAAGTCGTCCAACCCACCCAAAGGGTATGGAGCATCTACAATGAATGGCCGGGAAAATTGAAGAAAAACAATGCACATATACATACATAGGCGACAATATTAACAGAAAAACAGTACATATAGACAAACAGAGACATACATAGAATAGACCTGGAACATCCAATACGAAGTGTTGGGAAAAGAGCAAATATTGATATAACAAGAAAGACCAATCATGCGTAAAGTACTGGTTATGAAACACTTTCCAACTGAAATGAAATTTTATTTAAACATCTTTAAAGTGCGATACATTCAGCGGTGATATTTGAATTATCACAATACTACAATAATTTATTTTACTTGGAAACTTACAACTTCATCAAAAAAAGCAATGCTATAAAATTGTCTGCTTCTCTATGTAAAATCAATGATATTTTCATTCATGTCACTTTTATTCCAGACTCCGGAGCTAAATAACTTTGTGTGAAAAAAAAATCAGCAATTCTATTACAACTCAACTTACAATAGTTTGATTTGTTTACATTTTGCATAAGTTAAAATTAAACTTCGTTGTAGAAATATTCAATGTTTAGTGATCATTTAAAATCAAAAATATCGTAATTGCGTTGACACAGAATTTAAATACACAGATAATACACAAAAATAAAGCAGTTTTATGACGGATGAAACATTAAATATAAATTTAAATAATCTTTAAATATTATGATTTTCACACTGAAAGAAAATGGATGCCATATTTTTTCTATATTTTGCAATGAATCACATGATCTCTTTATATATCATGAGTGTCATTATCATTTCAATTTTTATTTTAATAACTACATATTTTGCTGAGAGAGATTTAAACTCCTGTATGCAGTTTTATTAATTACTTTTCTACATAGTTTTGCTGTGTAACCTATATTATCTATTTTCATTTTGCATTTTGTTGTGGTCTTGTATATCTTGGCTAAGGACGTTTGTCCATTGAAAATATAACGTGAATTGTATTAAAGCTATTCATGATAAGAGAAATCCATTTCTCATTTTGTCCGTCTCTGTAACGCTTTTCGAAAATTTTGGTGAGATATCGGTAACTTGGCGACTTTTTTAAATGTTGCCAAATTGATCAAGCTCTTGCCAAATTGATAAAATGGCTCCAAGTCATTGAAATTAATTATGTTTTGAAAGGGGATAGTATTGGACTGATGAATCTGTAGTGTCTGTCTATCTGTCCAACAGTCCCACTTAACGACAAATTTGGAGATATTTTAAATGTCGCCAAATTGATCAAAATATCGCTTAATTTTCGAAAAATTAGCCAAGTGGATAAAAATGTCGCCGCATTGATAAAAATGATGCCAAATCAATGCAACTAATTGTATTTTGAAAAGGGATAGTATCGTAGTGACGTTCCTTTAGCGACTTTCTAAAATGTCGCTAAAATGATCAAAATGTCGAGAAATGAATAAAATGAGGCCACATGAATAAAAATGAATCTACATAACGAAATTTAAATGTTTTGCAAAATCAAGTTTAATTTCCTTGATAACCCCTGTCGCTTTATGGGAATTCATACTTTTTCTAAATTTGTTCACATACGGTATCAGAATTTTTTATTTTTCAGATCTGCCAGCGAAGATAATTTTGTATAGCGTGAACAGAGATCCTTATACATTCTTGTACCAGAACTAAATTAAATATTTTAATAGAATGTTTTGAATAATGAATGCCATTTAAAATATTATGAGAGTTTGCACATAATTATTATATACTATATGTATTCCGTACGAAGAACGGGTATACTGTTAGTATTAGATAAATGTTCAATAATACTCACCCTTATATTTCACCACTTTATATTAATTTTAATTTTTACTTTCCTTATATACATAATGTATAAGGAAAGTATTGTGACGGGGTCGAAAATTCGAATTCGAGTTTTCGACGGGGGAGTACATTTCAAGCATCCCTGATCACGGATCAGACATTTTTGAAGTGATGTCTGTCTGTGTGTGTGTGTGTGTGTGTGTGTGTGTGTGTGTGTGTGTGTGTCAGTGAGCCTGTGGAGACGATAACTGACGAACGAATAGACCGATTCGAACGAAATTCGGTACAAAAATCACAATTCGTAAACACTGGAAGCCTATAGTTTTTAAACGTAATCGAAAGTTCAGAACCCCCTAAATTTTCGAGTGAAATTTTGAAAAAATCGTCAAAAAACCAAAACCGCTAATAAAGTTACGCAAATACACATTTCTTATGTAATGTTTCATTATAAAACGATTAACATCAATTTTAGAACGCTAACATGAACAATTATCGAGCTATTGTACATTTTTCAAAAAAATTATCAAAAAGTCGTATAAAATAAAAAAAAATATATTTCCTATTGAGAAACATGTCAACTTTTCATATGTAGTACCATGCGATAAATTGGGTGACATCATTCTCGTGGATCTAGCTCGTTACATTCATGAGAAAAGATACTTCGAGTAATACTTTTGTATTTGAACGCCAGTAGTCATTTATCTGCTATAAGAATAACTTATTTCTCCGTCAGTAAAGCTTGGCGAGATTTTGGCGACAAATTTGGCGGAATGTCGCCAACTTGGCGGCGTTTTGAAATGTTGTCAAATTAGCGAAAATCTCGCCAAATGGATAAAAATGACGCTAAATCAATGAAAATGACGACTAATTGTCGAAAATTCAATATCTTGGAAAGAATATAAGTATTTACTATAAGAAAAATTTATTTTTTTACTGTGAAAGTAGTACATTCATTGCATTATATAAGGAAAGTCATGTGTTGCCCACATCAGATGTTTTCTTCTGTAACAAATTTTAATGCAGTTCGTTCCAATAATATTCATAATTTCAAACAAAAGAAAATTACATGAAGGGTTTTTATTCGTCGTCTCTTTTTTCGCCATGCATTCCTTGCATGTGAACGTAATTTGGAGTTAATGTTATTTTCTGAAACTCCTCCGCAGAGCTTAAATGTGTTTTTTAAAAGATGTTTCTAAAAAGTGTTTTCAAATATTCTGCTCAAAGTAAATTACGAAAAGGAAACGGAAATTACGTCGGGGAAAAATCTTTGTAGTTTTATGGAGTCTAGTGTCTAAGCAGTAAATCAAAGAAAGGATTTTAATGAAAAGGTTCTACATGCAAATCTATAGTGGTGTTTTTGCTCTCTATTTATAAACGAGTGATTTAAAAAAATGCACAATTATTTCTTTTATCTTACAAAATAAAGGAAGATGTATGTGTGTGTGTGCGGTCTGTACCGGGAAAGGTTAGCGTGGTATGTCCATGCAATCTGGGAGATAGGTACTTCAGGATTCGATTAGGTGCACTTCGTCGTTAATTTTTTACTTTCCTTATATACATAATGTGTAAGGAAAGTATTATGAAATGATCGAATATTCAAATTCGAGTTTTCGACGGGAGAGCACGTTGCGACAACCCTAATCACGAATCGAACATTTTTGAGGTGATGTCTGTGTGTGTGTGTGTGTGAAAGTGTGTGTGTGTGTGTAAAAGTGTGTGTGTGAGTGTGTGTGAAAGTGTGTGTGTGTGTGTGTGTGTCAGTGAGTCTGTGGAGACGATATCTCACGAACGAATGGAGCGATTCGAATGAAAGTTGGTACAAAAATCACAATCCATGAATACTGAAAGCCTATTGTTTTAAAATATAATCAAATGTTCAGAACCTCACTAAATTTTCGAGTGAAATTTTGAAAAAATCATTAAAAAATCAAAACCTTTAATAAAGTTGCGTAAATAGGCATTTCTTATGTAATTTTTCCTTAGAAAACGATTGACACAAACTTTAGAACGCTAGCTAGCATGAACCGTTCTCGAGATATTGCACACTTTTCAAATAAATATATCAAAAAATTTCTATAAATTAAAAAAAATATATATTAACTCTTAAGAAACATGTTTACTTTTCATATGTAATATTATGCGATAAATTTGGCGACATCATTCTCATGGATCCAACTCGTTCTATTCACAAGAAAAGGTACTTTGAGTAATACTTTTGTATTTGAACTCCAATAGTCATTTATCTGCTGTAAGAATAACTTATTTCTCCGTCCATAACGCTTGGCAATATTTTGGCGACGAATTTAGCGGAATGTCGCCAACTGGGCGACATATTTAAATGTTGCGAAATTAAAGAAAATGGATAAAAATGACGCCAAATGGATAAAATTGACGCTAAATCAATGACAATGACGACAAATTAACGAAAATTTAATATCTTGGAAAGAATATAAGTATCTACTCTAAGAATAACATATTTTTTAACTGTAAAAGTAGTAAATCTATTGCATTATATAAGGAAAGTCATGTGTCGCCCACATCAGGTCTTTTAATTTATGATTAGTTTTTAGCTATATTATATTTTAGACCGATTAAAAACGATTTTTGGCGATATTCACAAAAGTCGGTCCCTTAGCGAGATAATAGCACAGAGTCTCTTCTTTTGACACCATCAGAACTGTAATTATCTTTAAAACAAAATTTGAACGTAGTTCATCCGATTAATAGACGAATTTTATATATATAATTTTATATATTAAAAAAAATGTATATATATACTAGCCGAATACCCGTTAAAAATCAACCGTCCCACAATAATTAACTCCCGAATAACTTTATTTTTTAAATAATTCGCGTTTCAAATTTATTCGGAAAATCGAAAATTTTGATGTGCAGAACCCCCCAAAGAAGAAAATATTGGGAAACTGAAATTGGTCACTTTCTTCCTTTCGAATTATCTACCTACAGACCAAATGTGAAGTTTCCATCTCATACTGAAGCATGCAATTTTATCATTTCAACTTTTGAACGTTTTTATGTGGAGCAATTTCTTAAATGAACATTTATGAAAAGATCTATTCGTCTTGGGTTTTCTATCAAATGACTATCCTATATGCCAAATTTTAAGCCTCTAATAAATTTTACATTTTTTCATTTATTAGGCAAATCGAACATTTTGGTGTGTGACACCCTCTAAAGTAGCAGATATTGGAAATCTGAAATTCAACACTTTCTTCCTTTCGAAAGATATATCCTTATACATAATTGGAGAAGTCGCTATCTCATCGCAAAGAACGTGTTTCTATCATTTCACTTTTCGAACGGGTTATTGTGCGGAAAATTACAAATATTGGATATTTTCTATTGTACACTTTCTTCCTTTTGAACTATCTACCTATACACCAAATTTGAAGTTTCTATTCCATCGCGGAACATATTTTCCCTATCATTTCACTTTTCGAGCGTTTTCGTGTGTAGTAGGCACCCCGTTAAATGAACATTTTTGAAAAACTATATTCTTTAGTTTTTTAACAGATGATTGTCCCATATACTAAATATCAAGCCTTTATTACATTTTCAAAGGCGGTGTTTCTCATTTATTCGAAAAATCGAACATTATGGTTTTGCGGCACCCCTAAACTGAAACTGCACATGTAACCATTTACTATAATACCCAAACCTCTCCTGAATGTTTTCAACTGTTTGATTTCAATATATTTAAATTTTTTGGGTTACAACACATACATTTTTTACCATGATTTTTCATGGATGTCCACTAATTGTTAATAATCATCAGAAATATTCAGCAATAACAAATTACATACCTGTTAGAAAAGCATGCTTATTATACTCTACCGTTACGTTTTGCTAAAGGTAGTGCGTATTGCCAACACTTCGATGAACTTTACAGTTAGAATCATAGCAAAAATGGCTAGAATTTATTATCTATTGTAAGTTCTTACAAACTTATAATAGCTAATAAATTTTAATAATAGCTAATAACTTATAATAACTATTATTAAAATTTATTAGCTATAATAGCTATAAAATACTTATAATAGCTAATAAGTAGTTAAAAACTTATAATTGCTATTTTTAGGGTGCAAAAGTTCCAAATAAGGACTAAATCTAACTATACATAAAATAGCAAAATTTCTCTCCCTGGTTCTAGCCATATTTGATGTCAAAGCGCATGATGCGTTCGAAAAATACTTACGTAAATAATCACCTAACTTCTTAAAAGATACTGCTACAGTCCAGATAACTTTAATTAGTTGCAACCTTTATAGGTAGGGCCTTTCTAAACGACAGTGCTAGAGGATGAGTAGAACTAGAACAGTCTAGTAAAAGAAATTTTATTTTTATATTAAATACTATTAGAATATTAACGATTTTCACAAATATTTTATTTTTAAAATTTTGCAATATCTTACTCTGTGGGACAGCAGTATAATGTTGTCCACTTAGGGCTTAACTATGAACTGCTCAAATAGATGCTTTCTAACAGAAATTAACCTATGACCCACCCCAGGGTATAAATAAAATGAAATTAGTTTTTTATGGATAAAATAAAGTGTATACTAGTTAAGGCAGAATTAGTGCCAATGTGAAATCTATATCCTAAAGTTGTTACAACTTTCGTATTTTTCCTTGGTTAATTTAGCACCTGATGAATTAGCAAATTTAAATGAAAATATCTGCATAAAATTTTCATATTTATTTCAAAATATATATATTTATTTCATATTTATTTCATAATATATTTGATAATATATCATCAAAATCATTCATATTTATTTCAAATAGATACTTTTTCAATGCCTCAAATCAGCTTCGAATGTGGAAAATGGATGTGGTCAAATATGGTTTTGGTACAGCCTAGTATACTATTTATGCATGTTGGGTACGTATTTTACAATTAAATGTAGTGGATATTTATTAAATCTCATTGCAAACGGAGCCAGTTCATTAGGTACGGCTCTGAAACAACCTCGTGCCCAATTTGATGGTCTGTCTTTCCCCTAAGAACGTACAGAAATTCAGTGAACCAAGAAACGAACAGTGTTGAAACAGTAAAATAACAAATGCATCAAACAAACTTAGTTGAGAATTTGACTTTTGCTGCGAATTTTTCCTCTTACCAGGATGCCAAGAGTGCAACTGTTGGCGTTCAAAACTCCTTCCTTTGTTCCTTATGACTCCTTCCTTTGTTCCTTAGGACTCCTTCCTTTGTTCCTTCTGATTCTTCGTAAATGATTGTTTTCATAAGATTGAATATTTAAGTAAATGGTGTCTGTTAAGAATATTTGGGTTCTTTCCGAATGAATGTGGACTTGAAATGCATCAATTATTTGCTAAAATCCCCTGGGAAAAATCAAAATATTCAAATTGATCATTTGAAATGGTTCAACCTACCAAAACGTTCGAAATGCGATCGAATTGAAAAACGCTGTTTGCTATGGAATAAATACTTGAAATTTGATGCAAAGTTTGCTCGTTCTATTACCAAAAAGATGAGAAATTTCGATTTTCCAGGAATTACTACATTAGAGGTGCCGCACATAAAAATGTTCGTTTACTGAACAAATAGGAAATGCTGTGTATTAAATGCTATAAAGGATTGACGTTTAGTATGTTGATTAACTGTCTGATAAGACTTACTATAAATATTGAATTATTCAAGCATATACTATGAAGTTGGAGGATGGGTGCTCCACATGAAAATGCTCAAAATGTGGGCTATTTGTATATCGCTCATACCGACCAGATAGTGTCTTTAAATATGGCAAAGTCGCATGACACAAAATGGGAGAAATTGGCTTGGTGCATTTAATCTTAGGATTATAATGGGAGGTTCACTAAAGATTTACATTACTGTTTCCTTATATTTCAGGTTTAAAAATCTTTATTTTACTTGAAGCATCTATTTCTCTAGATTAGATATAGATACGGTATTTATGATGACTAATATGAATTCAGTATTAATTTTTAAAGAGATAGGCTTACTCCCCCATAGGATTTCCACTTCCGGTTCAAAAAGTTTCCCTTACACATCTATTTCTCAGGATTGTATACAAAAAGACCTTAGATGATGACTGATATGAAATCAGCATCGAAAGCCACGGTGTATAGGGGTGTTCAATAAGGATTTCTATTCCTGTTCAGAAAATGTCACTTCCTGTTTTTTTCAAATATTCGTGTAACTGTGCAAAATTAACATTCAAAAGAAAATAAAAATACTTCACAGTTTCGTCGGAATTGAAATCTACAAATCATTTTCCACCATATGAAGGTTTCTTCATAAATTTTTAAACTTACATTTAAGTTATGATACTAATAATTTTCAAGTTGTAGGCTGTGCCATACTATATTTTGTTACATATAGGACGCAATTGATTACATAACAGATTATATGTTAGCATATTACAATGCATACCATCATTTACATTTTGTTGTAGATGCTGCATTCAGTATCTATATCAGTGACTATAGCATGTCTGTAGATAAAAAGTACATTAATTATTAGGATGTAGATGCATGCGGTAGTACGTATGCTACATATGTTATCACCCAGTATATATTAGTACGTATAATGTAGCACGAATGCTGCATGTATTATCACATTGCATATATTAGTACTTACGACGTAGTACGTATGCTAAATCTGTATTGCATATATTAGCACTCTGTAAATATTAATACGTGCAATGCAGCATGAATGCTACATACATTAACACGTTTTATATACTAGAACTTACGATGTAGCATGTATGCTACATATGCTACACTCTTCATCATCTCAATTATTATTCTCAATTGTAAGATTTTAATGAAAATAATATCAAATTAATTGCTGGAAAATATTGTTTTATCTAGAAAATACTTTAAAAGCTTTCTTACTTCATTCTGTTCAATTTCGTTGTTTTCGAATTTCTACTGCAAGCAATTTTTAATCCAATAGATGCTGTCTTTTTTCACTGAAGTAATTGCTTTAAAAGCTACTTTAGTGGATGTCTGATATCAGTGAATACGAGGTTCAATAGAAAAATGTAATAATCTATATTTTTCTTTGGAACGCTAAGATGATTTCTATTAGCTATTTTCCGTTATATATCCGATAAAAATCATTAAATGAAAATATTTCCAAACTGTATTCTATTATTAATAAGATAACTTGCTTAAAACGGGAAGAACACGATTCGGTTAAATGAAGAGTGTGGAAATTATTAAATAAATTTAACCCTTTAGGCAGGTGTTTTATGAAAATATTACATACAATTTTTTTTAGAATATTGATGTGTAAATATTCATAAAGTCTACAAATAGGAGGAATTCGCAAAGTTTATAATCGCGTTTGAAGTGCCATGACAATAATCGTGTGACTGGCTTTACACTTGTTTGCATTCTTCAAGTAATTAACTGTTGAACTGAAAATAAAGAACTCATGTGATCCCATTTTGATAACGTTAATGACGATTGGCATAGTTGTCCGTGCATCTGTCTTTAAATGAATATATGATTAAGTTAAAGACGTAAATGTTTATAATGTCGAAGTTCATAGTCATTGAAATTACTGATTGGCCGAAGGAGTATGCTTACAAATTATGGAGTCAGTCTCTTATTCCACACACCAGCCCCAACTATATCTTATCGAAGTTGATGTTTGGTCGAAAGGAGCTCAAAGTTCGGCTTTGACGAATAAAGAGCAGTCCAGACGTTTGAGGAATTACTAGACAAGGCTAAGTAGGATTTAGGACAAGTAAAACGAGAAATTACCAGCTCAGACAACACTGAAATTATAAACATCATCGGCTGGAAATTGCCTTTGCAGTTACTGTCCATTTATAGCTGAAAGACCACCATCCGTTACAGTAAAGCGACATAAAATTTCCCAGTTGTTGCTCAAGTGAAAAAAGCTTTAATGTGTTGTTGTTGAGACCCAGACCATCCGACCTACTAGAAAGGTGTAAGGTAACTGTATGGACGGCCGGGAAGTGCCACCCAATTTAGACCGGAACCCAGTGGGGGAGGCATCCACAGGGACCGTACCCTCCTTCCCCTACCACCAACCTCTCGGAAGGACTTACGGACCCACATGTTTAACGTGAAAGCTTTAATGTGTGACGAAGGTCGAAAGCAGCAGGTTTATCAGCTGTAAGATTTCGATATTGGTGGAGACATGAGTATGCACAGCATAAGAAACCAACTATGTATGTTGGTTGAGGTCAGGAATTCTCTTTAGTTTTACTGTATCTTCACTAATGTCATTTCAATAACCAACCAACCCGGTGGATCTGTTTGTTCTAAGTGATAAATTATTTTTACCTATGATACTCGTTTCACTATAATATGGTCGGTTTCAGTATTTCACGATGTACAGGAGTAAATAATAGCAAGCTACTAGAGAAGGGAAAGTTATCTATATTTCAGGTTTTATCAGCCTAGTTTACGTAACCTAGGCCTTATCCTAGGTCTATCCTCAGCCGTGATTTTTGAAACTGCTAGAAAGCGAACCCCAAAAAGTGACTGCTATTTGCAGGAATCATAGTTTGTCCCCTTAAAACTTTAGCTCCCGCTCAAGTATGCATGAAAAGAACAATAATGTGAAAAAATTATCTAGCACAGTTCAATATAGTTCTTTTCTAATCCAGTTTGTAAGAATTGATTTTTTTGCAAGCAGATTGATTACTGCATACATTTTATATAGTACTAGCAGCGATTACCCGGCATTGCTCAGGATTTACGATGCAAAACTCTGATAAAAATTACACCGTGAATCTTATACATTGTTTTTTCACTGTGAAAGAAGTAAATTCATTGCGTTATGTAAGCAAAAATTGGATCCGATTGTCCACTCTTTGGCTATTCAGATCCATTTGATCATAGGTACGTACTTTTATTCTCTCTCTCTCTCTCTATATATATATATATAGATAGATAGATAGATATTTTATATTCATTTATTTATTATTCAAATAAATAAAATTTGTTGAGCAAGCCTGTGAAAAATAAACCATGCTGATTGAGTTTCCATTTAAATTCATATTTCAAACCTGTGATTTTCAAAAGTGACTAATACGTTCAATGAACTCCCCCAAAACTCAGAGATTTAATTGATTTCACCTTTTAAACCAACGATTTCCAACCTTTGTCGTTGGGAATCACGAAGTTAGAGAGTAGAACTCCTAGGATAAAGTTTCGTTTTCCATTAATATCTCGACAATCTCTAGTTTTAGAAACTCGAAACTTGGACTAAATTTATGAGAGGCTATTTTAAAGCTACCCACAAAATTTCATTAAATTCGGTGTAGTTGTTCTCCCGTGATGATGAGACAAACGAAAGTTTTGTTTTCCATTAATATCGCGATAACCGCTGGTGTCAAAAACTCGAAACATGGACTAAATTTTAAACGGGGATCTTTCAAGGTTACCCACCAAATTTAATCAAATTGGGTTCATTTGTTTGTTCTCCCGTGATGTTGGATCATACATACATACATACATACTTTTCTTTATATATATAGATATATTAATACAGCTATGTATTAAAATAAATATTTCAAAAATGTCGAGTTATCAACTTCCATTTAAACAACATTATCTGCCAAATACCAGATTTTAAATAATCCATGACTCTACATAAATTTTACTCCTTGCTTAAAAGTTATGTACGGTTAATGTATCAAACACTTTAATTGATAAATCAACTGCCAAGAATATAAATCCAATAATCTTTATTCTGTGAAAATATCTACATAAAGTGCATTTATAAGCCCAAGTTTTCTACCAGCTTTTATTTCAGGCAAAGGATGTCACTACTCATTTTCGAAGATTTTGATGCATCGTCTTGAAAGTAATGGAATTGAGAAAAGTAAATGTCTTTTCCATTATACGTAATAGGAAATATTTCAGATAATATTTAAATAAGATGACGTTGGGCAACATCTAAAAATATGGCACCGTCAGATCTTTGATGATTTTGGGTTGAAATGCGTTACTAAATTTATTTAGGAAAACAATAAATCTTACGTAATAATAGATGTTGTGTGTTTGTGCATCTGTGTTGTTTATAGCAGAAATCAAATCATCAGGCAGAGACAAAACTCGGTGCAATAACTAGGATTAAAACGCAAAATTCTAACTTTGTGAGCTAAAATATTTTGTGCTAATACTGCTTTCCTTATATACATAATGTGTAAGGAAAGTATTGTGACGGGGTCGAGAATTCGAATTCCAGTTTTCGACGGCAGAGCACGTTTCAAGCATCCCTGATCACGAATCGAACATTTTTGAAGTGATGTCTGTGTGTGTGTGTGTGTGTGTGTGTGTGTGTGTGTGTCAGTGAGTCTGTGGACACGATATCTCACGAACGAATGGAATGATTGGAATAAAATTTGGTACAAAAATAACAATCCGTGAATACTTGAAGCCTATTATTTTAAAATGCAATTGAATGTTCAGAATCATACTGAATTTTCGACTGAAATTTTGAAAAAATCATAAAATCAAAACCTTCAATAAAGTTACGCAAATAGACATTTCTTATGTAATTTTTCCTTAGAAAAAGATTGACATAAACGCTAGTATGAACCGTTCTCGAGATTTTGCACATTTTTCAAAAAAATTTATCAAAAAATCCTATAAATTAAAAAACAATATTAACTGTTAAGAAACATGTTCACTTTTCATATGTAATATCATGCGATAAATTTGGTGACATCATTCTTGTGGATCTAACTCGTTCCATTCACGAGAAAAGATACTTCGAGGGATACTTTTGTATTTGAACCCCAATAGTCATTTATTCGCTGTAAGAATAACTTATTTCTCCGTCCATAACGCTTGGCGATATTTTGGCGACGAATTTAGCGGAATGTCGCTAACTTGGCGACATTTTTAAATGCTGCCAAATTAATTAAAATCTCGCCAAATGGATAAAAATAACGCTAAATCTATGAAAATGACGACTAATTGAAGAAAATTCAATATCTTGGAAAGAATATAGGTATCTACTATAAGAATAACATTTTTTTTAACTGTAAAAGTAGTAAATTCATTGCATTATATATGGAAAGTCATGTGCTGCCCACATCAGATATTTTTTTAATTAGGTATAATATTGTCATATGAGTATTGTGCTATAAATAGACAAAAACTGATGAAAATTCACTTAGTTAGCTTTTAAAAATTTTAAATTTAAATTTCGTTTTTTTTTTTAATTCTGGATAAATCGTAGATCTGCTTTGTTTTCGCTACGTCAGGTGTTCTGAAAGCAACATAAAATAATTTAATTCCAAGAGCTGTACGTAACGTAGCAGATTGTGTAATGTAAAATTTATATAAAATGTACAGATATGTGAAATGTATGGCTCTTTGAATGTTCACGAGGTGAAAACATGTTTACAGACAACTATTACATGAAAGTAGGGCTGTAATAATATTTGAGTTGTACGTAGCATAAAATATTGTTTCGAATATATCAAATGGGTGGATCTTTTATTCCCCACAAGGAGAAAATACATTTACAGGCAGACATTGGTATTACTTAAAAGTAGGGCGTTAACAATATTTGAGCTGTACGCGACATAAAATATTGTTTCGAATATGTCAAAATGTAGCGCTTTTCGATGTACCACAAGGAGAAAACGTATTTACAGGGAACCATCGGTATTGCATCAAAGTAGGCTGCAATCGTGGCGACGCCACCCCCCGGGGGGGATAGATTCTCTAGTTAAAGCCGGATGTAAAGTTTCGTGAAAATTCATTCATATTTGTGACTGCTATCGTTTACGCAAGAAATCCACCATAGACATACATGCAGACAGATAGACGGACAAAACTCTAAAAATAGTTTAAACGGATTCACTAGATCGTAAAGCATGTATTGGTATCAAAATCTCAAATAAGAAAATTTTGTGAAAATAATACACTACGTGACATGGCAGTGAAACACCAAGAAGGAGTAGTTAGAAAAATATGCAAATTGCAGGGAGCAGCTCACCGAGTTATGTAAATGATGCGAATTGCGTGTGGTGAGGTGAATTTTACACATAAATACAAAAATAGAACACATAAATACACTAATATTACTCACCAATAGCTTCACTCAGCTCAACCGCGTTACGTATAGTGGGGTCCGATTGGACCTAAATACATTGCATTCCCTAATTAAAGAATCACTTCCTTTTTGTGGCCACTTAACAATTTATTAAAAGAACACATGAAATCTCAATGAACACTAATAACAATATACACAATTACAATTACTTCCCAATTACCTAAGCTTGAACTCGGGGTGTGCTGTTAATTTTACATTAATTTGTATGTTTTTTTTTAAATTATCCAAAACTTGCATTTAATTACTTTTAAAGAAAACAAAATATAAAATTCATTGGGCAAATATCCCATGAAGCTTAAAATTACCCTTAAACAGTGTAGATCACATCAAAATACTGTAACACATTACTTATAAAACATTTAACATCAAATATAATTTCCATACCTTCATTACATAAGAAATGACACTCAATGTGTGCTGGGGCACGGTAGCCCATTGGTTAGCGCGCTGGAGTTGCACTCGGTAGGCCCGGGTTCGATTCCAGCCACTGCCAAAACTACCGCCGTGTTCATGCGGAGTACGATCAGGTTAAACATGTGGGTCCGAAAGTCTTTCCGAGAGGTTGGTGGTAGGGGAAGGAGGGTACGGTCCCTGTGGATGCCTCCCCCACTGGGTTCCGGTCTAAATTGGGTGGCACTTCCCCACCGTCTAAACGGTTACCTTACACCTTTCTGGTAGGTCGGACGGTCTGGGTTTCAACAACAACAACTCAATGTGTGCTGGTAGCAATCGTTCTGCACATTGGAAATGGGTAGCAAGATTATTTGAAAGGCTAGTTCAGTATTGGACGTTTCATAAAAATCACTGTCAGTCTGAGCAGCTCGCTTGAGATTAAACAAATGTAAAAAGTTCAGATGCCTTTCTGATCTCGAGAGAGTAGCACTCCAAGTGCGTGGCACTTGTGTTTTTGTGAAGCCCGATCCGGCATGCATTTTGATGTATTTCAGGCACGGTATCCGTGGTCCCTATCTAGGGCGGCCAATGCTTTCTTCTAGGATCCGACGTCCAGTGTCCGATGATGTATGGCGACTCGTTGCCAAAACGAGCCAGAGCCTAATTCAGGGCGAGGGCGCAATTCTTCGGGTTATGGCGACCAGTGAAATAAAGAAAAGTCGTTATTTTTTTTTGTTGCAGTGCAACACAGTTCTGCCTCTAAAACGGCGTGGTGTGGGACCTTTGCTCCCTTAGCTACATTCAAGTCGTGGTAACTGTGGCACTGCATGGACGGAGTGTTTGCGGAGCCTCAATCCCTGGCTCCTATGCAGCAGACGAACGTCAACCGGGTGTCCATCGAATGGATTCACTGAGGTCCGCGGCAGATAATTTCTACTGAAACGTAATTGCCCTTGACTTTCTGGTAGCGCCTGTTTGCAAGCTTTTACGAGCCGCTGAGCGTAAGCCAACGCTAGGAGGTGGAGATTTCCCTGTCTCAACATTAGCCGGTCTGATCCTGCTGGCGATAGTTTCCGTAATTGTTCTTGACTTTCTGGTAGCGCCTGTACGCAAGCTTTTATGAGCCGCTGGGCGTAAGCCAAGAGGAGGAAAATTGAAGTGGACAGTTTGCCCATCTCCGGATTAATCCTTGTCAGAACTTTCGTCACCTGTTTGGTGAGTAATATTAGTGTATTTATGTGTTCTATTTTTGTATTTATGTGTAAAATTCACCTCACCACATTACGCAGCTGTCCCGCAGACGTTGAGTGAGATATAAGGGAGGGATCCTGCAGAATCGGCAATAGTCGCGCCGCTCTGTCTGCCAGGGAAATCATTTTGCAATTTTCTTTGACTTGGAGGAAACGTGTAGTAGCAGAGAATGCCAGGCCGCTGCCAACCGAGGCAGCTTCAGCAGACAGACGATTTCATGAGGGGCATGGTGATCGGACTCAGAAGGACGAGTTGGTTCATACGTCAAATCTCAGAGGGACAGCCACCTACACGTGTCCACGGTGCACCGGCTGTGGCGAAGATAGCTGAAACAAGGGAACGTGGCACGTTTGAGAGCTGCCGGTACGGCCAGAGTGACGTCACTACACGTGGACACGACTCATCCACATACAAGCGTTGGCGGCCCCGCAGGCCACATCCGTCGTCTGTTTGCAGAATGTGCAAGACACCCTTGATGCTCCCATATCGACCAGTACCATTATCCGCCGATTGATCTCCGGCGACTTGCACTCATGGCGCCCGTTGAGCCTGCCATTGACCCGAGAGCACATACTCCTCTGTTTGCAATGGTGTCGGGATAGAGTCACGTGGTCGGCGGAATGGCACAGGGTCGTGTTCTGAGACGAGCCAGATTTCTGTTTTAGCAATGACAGTCGCCGTGTACGAGTTTGGCGCCAAAGTGATGACAGGTAAAATCCGGTCGCATCTATGGAACTCCAAACCGCTCGACAACGCGGCATCATAGTTTGGAGTACCATCGCCTACTTTAGCAGGTTACCTCTGGTCCGTATTGAGAGCACTATGACGACCCAACGATACGCAAATGATATTCTGTGGCCAGTGGTACTATCCTTCCTTTAGGGTGTGTCCAATGTGATTTATCAGAAGGACAACGCCCGATCACACACGGAACACATTAGTCAACATGCGCTGCAAGAGAGTGGTGGCCAGGTGCCACCCTGGCTACCATTCCCCCTTGATATCTCACCAATCGAACACGTCTGGAACGTAATTGGACGTTGATTACGTGCGCTGCCACAGCCGCGTTTAGAAGACGAACTTTGGCAAATGGTTGACAAGGGATGGGCAACCATCTCTCAGGATACCATTCGCATGACATTGATTTTGCCCCTAGACGTGTTGCTGCATGTATCGCCGGCCATGGTGATCCTACAACCTACAGATCAGACGGTGTTATCGCTCAGTGTATAGGTGTATCATGTTGCAATAAACATCACTTATTGTTCGTTGCGGTCTCTCTCGGTTTGCCGATTTTCATCACTTTCTGCCCACTTCTTGGTGTCTCATTTTCACTGTCACGTAGTGCACTTTCTCTACTGTTTTACAGAAAATTAAAAATAAAAATAATGATACCAATGAACTCTGTTAAGACATGTATGCGATTGATTCTGAATTCATGGATGATTCTTGGGTGATTCCACTACTGTATAATATGGCAATAGTGTTGATAAAGCTCCGGAATTTTATCACGAGCAGTTCACGAAGCATTCCAGTCTGAAAATAAACTGTATGTGGAAAAATCCATATTAGGCTTGAATTTGTTTTGTTAGTGAAAGATCCAATTGAATTTTTAATGAATATGTTCTTAATAAAATTATATTTTTTGTTGGACAAAACTCTGATGCCATTTTTGCCAGTAGTTCTAGTCTTTTAATCAACCAGGCACGGATATGAACTCATCGTGCTGGCAACTCGGCGGTTTTTTTTAAACTAAGTACGTCTCGGTTCCTCCAGAGCTTGTCAGGGAAAAAGAAACATGAATAATGACGCTTCGCCAGATTCAGAATCAGAACCTGGGTCCGTAAGTCCTTCCAAGATATTGGTGGTAAGGAAAGGAAGGTACGGACCCGAACCCTGTGGAAGCCACACCTAATAGGTTCCTGTCTAAATTTGGTGGCACTTCCCGGTCTTCCAAAATATCTCACACCTTCGGATAGATTGGATTTCTGGGTCTAGAAGAAGAATCTAACAGAGTCGACATCAGAAACGCACAAAATGCGTTGTTGTTGTTGAGACCCAGACCTTCTGACCTACCAGAAAGGTGTACCTAATAGGCCACACCTAATAGGTTCCTGTCTAAATTTGGTGGCACTTCCCGGTCTTCCAAAATATCTCACACCTTCGGATAGATTGGATTTCTGGGTCTAGAAGAAGAATCTAACAGAGTCGACAGCAGAAACGCACAAAATGCGTTGTTGTTGTTGAGACCCAGACCTTCCGACCTACCAGAAAGGTGTAAGGTAAGTGTTTGGACGGCCGGGAAGTGCCACCCAATTTAGACCGGAGCCCAGTGGGGGAGGCATCCACAGGGACCGTACCCTCCTTCCCCTACCACCAACCTCTCGGAAGGACTTACGGACCCACATGTTTAATGTGATCGTACTCCGCATGAACACGGCGGCAGTTGTGGCAGCGTGCAAATCCAGCGCGAAAACAACCGGGCTACCGCGCCCGAAATATGCCAACAGCACGCGGTGTTCCCAGTTGGTCACCCACCCAAGTACTAACCGCGCCCGATGCTGCTTGACTTATGTATATGGATGGCAAAAAAAACGTATCATAAATCATATCATAAAGGATTGTAACACGTGGAGGGTTGCAATGCATGGCAAAGTTCGCGGTAATACAGTTATTTGAATGTAAATGTCCATTGATGCTGACTGAGGGAATTTTGAACAGGTTGTTCAATAGATTCATGTGCATGAAAGAGTTGCTTACGTCATTAATTCTGAAGACGATAGCTTGTCTCCAATAACCATATTGTATGAAATAAATTACTTTTGTAACAGCTTTATTGCCGATTACTACAAATCAGACAATTTATACAGTTATATCTCAGTTTTGCTCAATTTCTGCATTCATAAACTTTTATTCATAAATTCCTAGATACTCAATATAATTCTGAATTTATTACTATCTCTTATAAAACGTGCGGTAGTATTATCGGTGTATCAATAAAGCAATGAGTGGAATGAAGAATTAATTACACGGATCTTAAATAAATTTTGTGTTGGATATAGGGGAGCAAGGATAAGACAGAATCAATTAAAGTGATGAGACAGACATTCGATATAGTAAAGTAAAGGATTCTTTGCAAGTAGTTATTTGATTCATCAAATGAATAACTTTCCGGGTTAACAGTATGGATCAAAACCAGATTTTTTAGTTCCTTGTAAAATTATTTATCGAGAGATAAAATGGAAAATTTTAGTTGACTTACCGTACTAAATTACAGAAGTTCATTAATTGAGATTTTACAATATATTGATTTAAAATAAATAATACAAGTACTTCGTATAAATACAGCATACACAACACCAAGAAACTCAATATAATTCAGAATTTATTTTTATCTATTATAAAACTTGCCGCAGCAGTTACGGTTTACCAATAAACCAATAAGTGGGGTGAAGAATTATACGGAACTTAAATATGTTTTGTGTTGGATTTAAGAGAGCAAGGATGAGACGGAATCTATTGAATTGGTGAGATATTCGATATGGTAAAGTAGTGGATTCCTCGCAACTAGTCACTTAATTCACCGAGTGGGTTAAGTGTTACAGGATGGATTAAAAACAGATATTTTAACTCCTTGTGAGGATATTAATCGAAAGATAAAATATAAAATATTTAGTTAATTTAATGTTGAGTTGTATTATCGTACTAAATCATAGAAAGTTGATTAATCGAAATTTAAAAATACATCGATTTAAAGTAAATAATATAAAAATTTCGTATAAATACATCATACACTGCCCACACGATGGCTGAGCGGTCAAGGCAAGCGTTTCTTCATAATCACTCGGCTGCTGGGTCGTGGGTTCATGTCTCACCCGCGGCCATGTATGTTGTGTTGTCAAATGCAGTGTGTGCCACTTCCACTGGTGAACCGTGGCAACATCATCTAACGACTAAATGGTTCACGATTGTGGGAAATGTATAGGCGAATGATGTAATATATCAAGTGCCTGAACATTTATATTAAATATACCATACACTAAAATTTAAAGGGTCAAATGATTTCAATCATAAAAATCTGATGTGGGCAACACATGACTTTCCTTATATAATGTAATGAATTTACCACTTTTACAGTAAAAAAATAGGTTTTTCTTATAGTACAGTATTGTGGCAATTAATTGAGAAATGCAGTTTTTTTTTATAAAATTCAGTTTTATTCAAGTTTTCTATGGATACATTTACAACTAATGAGTGATATGACCTCCCCTAGACTTTAAAACATCACAGACACGTTTCGGCATGGAATGTACTAGACTAGCACATGTAGTTTTAATTTCAATGTCTCTGAACCATATGTCAATAACGGCCGAAATTAGCTTGTCCATCGTCGTACAGTCAAATTTGTGAAGCCGTTTTTTGACAATAGCCCACACATTTTCTATGGGATTCAAGTCTGGTGAATTCCCGGGCCAATCCAGTACGGTAATATTTTTTTTTTGAGCAGAAATTTTTGATTCGCTTCGAAGTGTGACATGGCGCGCTGTCTTGTTGGAAAACGCAATCTCCGCAAACGCACAGTTTAGCCATGGTTGGAAGCACTTTTCGGGTCAATATGACTTCGTAACTGGCACTGTTCATCATTCCCTCTACGGGAACAAGAGATTCTGCCCCCAAAACGCTGAAACAACCCCAAAACATCTTTTTGGGCGGATGCTTGGGTGCTTGATTGATGTTGTGCTGATTGAGAGGTTCTCCTTGGCTCCTTCTCACGAACATAGATCTAAATCCCTGAACCACAAAATGTGTTTCGTCAGAAAAGAGAACTTTCTCCCAGTCCTTCTCAGTCCATGTTTTGTATTTCCGTGCCCATTCCAACCTTTTTTTCTTCATGCGAAGTGTCAGAAGCTGCTTCTTGTACGGTCGACGTGCTCTCCGTCCGCGTTCTAACAGCCTGTATCGCACTGTTGAAGGTGCAATATCAACACCAGCTGCCACCATGGACTTAGACAGGTCAAAACTGGTTAATCGAGGATTTTTAACACTCATTCGATGTAAAGTTTTGTCTTCACGAGTCGAAGTTGTTCTTTTTCGGCCGCATCTTCCAGAGCGGTTGGTTCCAGCATTTCCTGTTTCCTGAAACCGCTTCCAGATCCTCCCGGCACTTGCTGTACTCACTCCACATATTTTACCTATTTCCTCGAACGTCTTAGAAGTGTGTTCTCTAAGCGCAATCACTTTAGCACGTGTTTCCGCGCTGATATCCATGACGCTAATGAGCCCCGCAACAACTGAGAAACTACCACTGCGGAACACCTGCCACCTGGCGGAGGAATTTGAACACCTGCTACTTACCAGGTGCATACGAACGCCTGCTACTTTGATAATAACTGCAATTTGAACTCTGAGCTAATTTGGAGTGCTTCTTCCTAAGCTTACGTGTGATAAAACGAAAAAAATGAAATTTCTCAATTAATTGCCACAATACTGTAGATACTAATATTCTTTCCAAGACATTGAATTTTCGACAATTAGTCTTCATTTTCATTGATTTAGCGTCATTTTTATCCATTTGGCGAGATTTTCGTTAATTTGGCAACATTTCAAAAAGTCGCCAAGTTGGCGACATTCCGCCAAATTCGTCGCCAAAATCTCGCCAAGCGTTATGCACTAAGAAATAAGTTATTCTTACAGCAGATAAATGACTATTGGCTTTCAAATACAAAAGTATTACTCAGAGTATCTTTTTTCATGAATGGAACGAGCTAGATCCACGAGAATGATGTCACCCAATTTATCGCATGGTATTACATATGAAAAGTGAGCATGTTTATCAATAGGAAATATTTTTTTTTATTTTACATGACTTTTTGATATTTTTTTTAAAAATGTACAATATCTCGAGAACGGTTTGTGTTAGCGTTCTAAAATTTATGTCAATCGTTTTCTAATGAAAAATTACATACGAAATATCTATTTGCGTAACTTTATTATTGGTTTTGATTTTTTGACGATTTTTTCAAAATTTCATTCGAAAATTTAGGGGGGTTTTGTACATTCGATTGCGTATAAAAACAATAGGCTTCCAGTGTTTACGTATTGTGATTTTTGTACCAAATTTGGCTCAAATCGGTCCATTCGTTCATCAGTTATCGTCTCACCAGATCCACTGACACACACACACATACTTTCACACACACACACACAGACATCACTTCAAAAATGTTTGATTCGTGATCAGGGATGCTTGAAATGTGCTCTCCCGTCGAAAACTCGAATTCGAATTTTCGACCCCGTCACAATACTTTCCTTATACATTATGTATATAAGGAAAGTAAAAATCAACTTAATCTTTCTCTAAATACTACCATAAGGAAGTTACTAATAAGATTTGGAATATGGAATCCTTTTAACATTTGATGATAGTCACAATTACGAAATTACAGGTCTCGTTCTACGAAGTTGAACATATCATTCCTACGGTAAGTCATTATATTTGATAAGTTTGTTTGAAGTCTGAACTAAAGTAATAGCGTTGCAGATATGTGCAGGCTTAAGATACTTCCAGTAAATTAAAGATAATTTGCTGATAAAAGCCCCCAGAGAATACGATTCATGACGTTAAAAAACAATGTTGGCACATCGAACTTAGATTAATATTTACTGCATAATCCATTAAACTGTTTCTACTATTGATTTTAGATTATTAAAATCATATGTCATCTGTTTTTACTTGTAAAACCTGTCTGTTTTGCTTCTCAAAAGATGGTAGATTATCTATGCTTTCGATGCTGAATGACAAAAACATATTACTTTCCTTATATACATAATGTATAAGGAAAGTATTGTGACGGGGTCGAAAATTCGAATTCGAGTTTTCGACGGACGAGCACGTTTTAAGCATCCCTGATCACGAATCGAACATTTTTTAAGTGATCTCTGTGTGTGTGTGTGTGTGTGTGTGTGTGGAAGTATGTGTGTGTGTGTGTGTGTGAAAGCATGTGTGTATGTGTGTGTGTGTGTGTGTGTGTGTGTGTGTATTCGTGTGTGTGTCAGTGAGTCTGTGGAAACGATAACTGACGAACAAATGGGCCGATTCGAACGAAATTTGGTACAAAATTACAATCTGTGAATACTGGAAGCCTATTGTTTTTAAACGCAAACGAATGTTCAGAACTCCCCTAAATTTTCGAGTGAAATTTTGAAAAAATCATCGAAAAGTTAAAACCCTTAATAGACATTTCTTATGTAATGTTTCCTCAGAAAACGATTAACATAAACTTTAGAACGCTGGCACGAGCCGTCCTTGAGATATTGCACATTTTTCAAATAAATTAACTAAAATATCCCATAAATTAAAAAAAAATATTAACTGCTGAGAAACATGTTCACTTTTCATATGTCATATCATGCGATAAATTGGGTGACATCATTCTCGTGGATCTAGCTCATTCCAGTCATGAGAAAAGATACGTTGAGTAATACTTTTGTATTTGAACGCCAATAATCATTTATCTTGGAAAGAATATAAGTATCTACTATAAGAATAACCTATTTTTTTTACTGTAAAAATAGTAAATTCATTGCCTTATATAAGAAAAATCATGTGTTGCCCACATTATATTATTTTCATTTTGTGTTGCCTAATAACGATTTATTTTTAATTGAATTACAAGATATAGGGCATGCACTATACTAGTCTCTCAATATTAAATAAAACCGCCGCATCCGCTGTTTGGAAAATTTCTCATTCCTCGTTTTTCTCCACCGCAAAAACTATAATATACATAAATATAAAATTTTGTACACATATAGATACACGTTTGGGGAACACGCTGAAATGAACAGTTTGCCGATATATATTGTAGTCTAAAAATATTTAATGTCAAAGGCAAAATTTATGGATTTCGAGTTCGCGTCCTAGATACACATACTAAAAATAGTAAGACCACAAATTTTTGCAGAGGTACCTGCATAGTTGAATTTTTCCAGGACGTAGCCCCTTTTTACTTTCCTTATGTATAATAATGTGTAAGGAAAGTATTGTGACGGGGTCGAAAATTCGAATTCGAGTTTTCGACGGAAGAGCACATTTCAAGCATACCTGATCAGGAATCGAACATTTTTGAGGTAATGTCTGTGTGTGTGTTTGTGTACGTGTGTGTGTATGTGTGTGTATGTGAAAGTATGAGTGAGTGTGAAAGCATGTGTGTGTGTGTGTGTCAGTGAGACTGTGGAAACGACAACTGACCAACAAATGGAACGATTGGAACGAAATTGTGTACAAAAATTACAATCCGTGAACACTGGAAGCCAATTGTTTTATACGCAATTGAATGTTCAGAACCCCACTAAATTTTTGAGTGAACTTTTGAAAAAATCATCAAAAAATCAAAACCTCTAGTAAATTTACGCAGATAGACATTTCAATGATGTAATTTTTCATGTAATTTCATTCATGTAATTTTTCATTAAAAAACTATTAACATGAATTTCAGAACGATAGCATGAACCTTTCTCGAGATATTGCACAAAAAATTATCAAAAAATTATATGAAACAAAATAAAATATTTCCTATTGAGGAATATGTTCATTTTTCATATGTAATATTATGCGATAAAGTTGCTGACATCATTCTCGTGGATCTAGCTCGTTCCATTCATGAAAAAGATACTTTGATTAATACTTTTGTATTTGAACGCCAATAGTCATTTACCTGCTATAAGAATAAATTATTTCTCCGTTCATAACGCTTGGTGAGATTTTGGCGACAAATTTGGCGCAATGTCGCCAACTTGGCGACTTTTTAAAATGTTTCCAAATCAAAGAATATCTCGCCAAATGGATAAAAATGACGCTAAATCAATGAAAATTACGATTCTTTCACGAAAATTCAATATCTTGGAAAAAAGATAAGTATCTAATATAAGAATAACCTATTTTGTTTCTACTGTAAAAGAAGTAAATACACTGCATTATATAAGGAATGTCATGTGCTGCCCACATCGGATTTCTTTTAATGTCGATGTAGTTTACTAGATATTTTACTTTTTATGCACTTACGAAGTGAAACATGATCTTTCTCAACGGCACGTCCATTAATATTCACTGTCTCGTACCCATAAATTAAATATCCCATAAATTAAAAATATATTAACTGTTGAGAAACATGTTCAGTTTTCATATGTCATATCATGCGATAAATTGGGAGACATCATTCTCGTGTATCTAGCTCGTACCATACATGAGAAAATACACTTTGAGTAATACTTTTGTATTTGAACGCCAATAGTCATTTATTAGCTATAAGAATAACTTATTTCTCCGACCTAAACGTTCATCAAGATTTTAGCGACGAATTTGACGGAATGTCGCCAACTTGCCGATTTTTTTAAATGTTGCCAATTAACGAAAATCTCGCGAAAGATATGAACGACTCTAAATAATCTCTGGATAAGAATGACTCTAAATCAATGAAATTACGACTTATTAAAGAAAATTCAAAATCTTGGAAAAAAATATTAGTATCTACTATAAGAATAACCTTTTTTTTTACTGTAAAAGTAGTAAATTCATTGCATTATATAAGGAAAGTCATGTATTTCCCACATCAGATTTTTTTGTTCGTGACGTCATTAGTCAACCTTGTGGTGCAAGTTACCCCCCGGGGGTACATTGTTAAGCCTAATATTAATAGAAATATTTTTTAAGCCCTTTAACGTAAAGGGAAACACGCTATAATTGTGCACGATATTGTGATAGCACAATACCGATTTTTCAAATTTTTTCTTGTAAAATTTGAAAGAAAAAGTGAATTCTAGTGTGAGAAAGTCGAGTTGAGCCACACTGCAGTTAATTTTTAATGGTTCCAGATTTTATGCAATTTCTTTCATGTATCGATCTTTCTTTAGTACGGGGTTATATAAAATATTATGTTTTTTATTTTTATGGTAATATATCACACCGTTTTAAATGCCTTCTAGTATTAGTCTTTTTGCGATTTAAATTATTTTCCAATTGAAAATATGTTTCAGAACTAAAAGTTCTAAAGTTATAAGTTTTATCAGACATTTTGAAATGCCCTGTATATTAGTAAATTCGATGTAATATAAATTAATGTAAGGAATAATTTTTTTTCATTTTCAAACTTTAGATATAATTTGTTTATTTATAGCATCATTTCTAAGTTAAATTAATGCAAATAGTTCCATCTTGAAAATATTTCATATTCTTTCCTTCTTCGTCCTTCGGTTATTTTCGAAATTTTAATGCAAGCAAACTTTTCGAACAACTTTTAATCCAAAAAATGTTTTCGCTCCTTTTATGGAAGTAATTTCTTTAAAAGCTACTTCACTCGATGCTTTATAGTGGATAATATAATGTGTAATAGAAAAAAATCAATAAATTTTATATTACGTTTGGAGCATTCTAAATACTATTACGCATCATTATCCATTATAAAAGACAAAACTCGTGTACATAAATATTTCTCAAATAACATTCTGTTCTTAATTAACTTAAGAAATAAACGGAAATTCAGTTTCATAAATAATTGGAAATGTAACATGGCGTTTAAAAAGTATTTTATAGAAATATCAGGATTAATAGTCTCTAATGATGTTTGACAGCGATTCAATAAGAATAATCATGTGCTGTCTTTATCAGATTTCTTTATTTACAGACACAAACCTACGAATCGGCTAATTCGCTGGTCATAAGTTTGAATGGTTTTCCTTTGGTTCAAAGTGAGGAGATATCCTATATGCGAACGGGCTTATACGTGAGTTTATACAGTGTGAATATTTCAGCCAATTTATTACAGATGTTTGATACATAGGGAAGCTTAATGCATTTACAACACTTAGCAACAAGGGGTAGGGCAGCCCAATGGATAGCGCGCAGGGAATGCACTCTGATGATCCGAGTTCTATTCTTGACCTAACCAAACTGTCCCTGTTTTCACGCGGAGTACGGGCACCTTAAATGCGTGGGTGTCCGTATGTTTGTCCGGGAAGTACGTGGTAGGTGAAAGCGGATACGGTCTCCGTGGATATAGCCCCCCACTGGGTTTTGGTCTATATTGGGTAGCACTTCCCGGACGTCCAAACAGATACCTTACACAATGCCACACCAATTATCTTATGCAACAAACATGTACTTCTGCTTTGCTTGCAATTTCGCCACTGGAGAGAATTATGCACTTGATTGATGTTGAATTTCCAAGAACTCCAAATGTACGCAACAAAACTAACTACTCTACAGTATACTCCTACTCCTAGATACTCCTACTATAATTAACACTACTATTATTACGTGCAACTTTTGTGTTAATAGTAGTCGGAGCATCGAGGATATTCTTGGATACGCCATGTAAAACTCAAGCAGTGAGAACATCTTGAAGAGCCATCAACGGCAGAGAAATTGTGGTTAAAAAAGATCAATTTTCATCTGCTCCCTCAAATTGCAAAGGACACGAAACAAGCATTTCATCTTTTCGGTAGAGTACAACTTAGCTTTATGTTTGCAGTGAACTTTGTATGTAATTTCCAAACATCGTGGCGAAGTTCTGAACACCGTGTAAGGTAATTTTGCCAGTTGAAACATATATTATATTTTTTCAAGACTAGTTAAATATCATTTTAATTATTACGTTTTTCCAGGCGGCAGGTTCTGCGTAATTTATATTATACATTTGGAAAATTAATTACATAGATGTATAGAAACATTATTAAAAAACTGCAAGTTGCTGACTAGGCGAAATTGAGCACACTTTATAATAGTAATCTAAAATTAGCCACAGCCACAACTTACTGTAGGGTTTCTTTCTATCCATTGCAAGACTTGCGTCAAGTTTCTCAGTTTTCTAATAAACGATTACAGGAGTAAAGATTTACACGGATCCGCAATAAATTTTGTATTAGACTTGAAAAAACATGCATTAGCTAGTATCTAGTACTAGAGATGATATCGTCAATACGGAGACGTAATTGATTGTTTTTCAAATGTAGTTTTTCAATACCTCAATATAATTGATTGCTTCTCAAATGTAGTTTTTCAATACCTCAATATAATTTCTTGCTTTTCAAGTGTAGTTTTTCAATACCTGAATATAATTGATTGCCTGTGCAATGGTTAAAGGTTGATTAGAGAAAACAAAGTTTCTTGAACTATTATTCATGGAGTGAGGTGTAGTTTAAAGATAAGTGTTTATATAAACGCACTTCTTTCATTCGCCACGATAAATGGATTTATATATTTAGAGATTTCACAATACGGAGTTGAAGATTTTGCAAGATACTTCTTGTTTGTTTCGTAACTCATTTTTTCCTACTTTTAATGTGAAAACGTCTATGATCAGTGTATCTGGCTGAAATTACAGCATATAGCCACGCCCATATTCTTCCACTCTCATTTCTAATATTTATAATTTTTATGGACGTGGAAGAAGTGCTTATTTGCAATAAAAATTAAAGAGGCGGGAGATACATTTTAAAGCAAATTGTCCCAAAATACTATTCCAAATAATTGTTTCCGCCAATGCTAAATTTGCTACAGAAATTGAAATAACGTTTCGGCTCGGATTTCATTTAGGCACAGTTTCAGAGATTACGAGTTTAATTTTCCTTTTATATTATTCATAGTCCAACAAGTAACAGGTAATGTTTCCCTACGGTAGCCGTTTTGACAGTTCATAGTAATGCAAAAAACGAATAGCATTATTTTATCTTTACACAGATTATGAAATTGCTGGAAATATAAAGCAAAATAATGTTGGATACTTTCGACAGCTACCAATAATATTTATGGAGTTCCTGTTATATAATAAATTATTTAGATAAGAAGGATGTGAATTAAAATGTTAATAGTCTAGAAAGCAGCGCCAAGAATGGTCGCAGCTGATAGAATGAACTATATTTTGGCCTATCTTCCATCACTTATGACTTGAAATCTACTCGGATGTTTAACTTCGCTTTTAACTGGTTTGTTTTTATATTATGAATATAATTATTAGATTAACGATTGATTCTATCTTTTTTTTATGACAGGAAAAATGTTGTTCATGTTTATATAATGTGTTTATATATGCAGTTTATATATGGCATGCATTTTTATATAAAAAATATATATCATAAAAATTTACTTTTATAAAATTTAAAATTACTGCTACTTTTTGTTATAATAATGTTATAATGAAGGTGTATCGTGAAAGCGTTGTTGGATTTCCGAAGATTGGCATTATATTCTGATGTAATTTTAATCCGAATTTTGCGGATTCAAAAGTTGGATATTTGCTGCTGGTATTCAATAAATAGGATGGCTTACAGTAGAAAAGGTAATTTGTCAGAAATTTCAAAATTGAATTTGGGACATTATTTGGTGCAGCTTTTCAAGGTCATGTTAACTAATAAAATTGCATGTTTTAACGATAATTATAACTCATCTTGAAAATTATGCTGTACTAATGTGTTGTTATGTTTTGTTGAACCACTAAAACAATGAAAACCATCTTTTAAGTTTTTTGGTTGACAGCAAGGATGGTTGATGTACACCCCCATTGGTTTAAATAATTGTTATTTTGGTTAAATCCATTGCTTTTTCGCAAGGGAAGAAAAACTTTTTAATTTGAACACGCAGATCATAATAAAACGTATATCATATTTGAGAAATCTGCTGCTGACTAAATTCACTGAAGACTAAGCATCTGATATGGGTACACGAGCAACAGACTCATATTAATATTCTCTTTATTTTATAATTCATTAAATAGCGTCTAATTGCGCAAAATATTTCAGATACTTTTATAAAATTATACAGAATTTGCAGTTTTAATTAAATTTGCTTTTTCATTTAGAGACTGGACGTATTCTTAAAGACGACGTTGCAGAAATGCAAAGAGACTCAAATTTCTAGAGAACGATTAATCCTAGAGTAATGGAGTTGGTCTTATTCTTTTCGGAATCAAAAATTACGTATAAAACAAGCATTTAAATTATACATTCGAGCGTAAAATCTTTCATTTTAAATTTGGACCACTTTTGTGAACCATTCGTCTACTTGTCTATATGTAACATTTGGTGATAAATTTAGCGACAATGTTGCGACTTCAGCGAGGAAATCTGAAATATCGTCAATATGTGCCAAAATGAAAGCGCTAAATTTGTATGGAAAGATATACCCGCACTACTTACATTCTCGTAGATTATCAAATATAAAAGGAACATAAAATTCACTATGTTGATAAATTTCCTATACTAAGGGCGTATTCATAGAGGAGGTCCGGTAGGTCCGCCCCCCCCCCCCTCGAAATGAAATGTGCAACATTTGCATTGCCAACATTTTTTAGTGTTTCTGACATGCGTTTTTCTCAAAAACAATTTTTTTTCAATCTTTCCCTAGTTTTATTTGTGTAATCATAATCTTTTTAATATTTTCCCATTATACCTGTGCCTTGTGGCCTTTGACTGTACTGTGGCATATTGCAATAAGTTCTAGAGACGCCACAAATTATATTTAAATCATTTATGACTGTATTTTCGATAAGTTAATTAAAAAAAAATGCGCATTTCCTAACACTGTTTCCTTGCCGAACTGTTTCAAAATTTGACTACTAGATGACGAGCACCGGGTTAGAATCTCGGATTGTAATATTACTTCAAAACTGCATCAACCCTGTGCTCTAGTGTTTTCTTTTTGAATTGTGATCCAGTATTAATTTAGTATTCGACATATGTAATAAGTTTATATATTCGCATATGATAAATGCAACATGAATTATATAAGTCCCATATTAGTTACATAATTAATCCTGAAATGAACCCAAAATGATAGTTTTTTCAAGCCGATAGGTGAACATCGTATGAGAGAATTTCTAACACCCGATAAACTTATAAATTTGGCTAATATTACTCTTACCGAAACAAAGTTTAGGGTAAGAATTCGGAATAATCTCTCCGAGCCTATTACTGTTTCAAATGGGCTCAGACAAGGCGATGCACTGGCCTGTTTGCTTTTCAATATTGCACTCTAAAAAATTGTGAAAGACTCTAACATCAATACCCGTGGAACAATCTTTAACAAGTCTGTCCAGATTTTTGTGTTTGCTGACGACATTGACATCGTAGCACGCACTCCAGAGTTACTTAGGGAAGCCTTCACATCTTTAGAGGCCGCAGCCAGTAAAATGCATCTAACTATTAATCAAAATAAAACTAAGTATATGCCCTGTGGTAATTATGACTGTCCTTATTTCGAAATTGGGGTTTACAAGTTTGAAACTGTAAGCAACTTCAGATATTTAAGATCTGAAGTTAATACTCTCAATGACATTATGCCCGAAATTCGTGATAGAGTTACAGCTGCTAACCGATGTTTTTTCGGCCTTAAAGTCTGACTTCATCAGCAGAAAAACGAAGATTATAATCTACAAAAGCTTAATCAGACCCATTCTTACCTACTCTGCTGAGACTTGGGCAATGACAGAAAAGGTTAAAGATATCATTTCTGTTTTTGAGAGAAAAATCTTGAGAGGTATTTTTGGTGGCTTAAATTGTAACAACATCTGGAGAAGAAGAACTAACTCTGAACTTTATATGAACCAGATCTTTTAATGAACCAGAGTCAATTACAAAGTCTTTTAATGAACCAGATATAGTCAATTACATCACGATTCAGAGAATTAAATGGGTGGGTCACCTATGCAGGATGGCCGAAAGCCGTACAACAAAAAAGATCTTTTCGGCCTGACCATTCGGCATCCGTAAAAGAGAAAGACCTAAACTCAGATGGCTTGACTGTGTGGAAAAGGACTTTAAAATTTTAAAAGTTTTGAACTGGGGGTCTTTGGCCAGGGATAGGGGAGCCTGGAGTTCTATACTGCGGAAGGCAAGGGCCCATCCTGGGCTGTCAGGCCACTGAAGAAGAAGAAGAAGAAGGTGAACATCGTATCAGCACGATACGCTCAGTTCTGGCAACCGTAAAAGAAAGAAAATCCCTGTCGTTGAAGAAACCAAATTCGTCACTTCATATCCTTCAAATGAAGCTGGCACCACACCACCAGGAAATAGCTTTGACACTTTGCAAACCGTTAAGGATATCGGAGACATAGCAAATAAAATTTTGTCATCGAATTGCGATACAAAAGGATAAAGAATGCAGTTCTTAAAGAATATATTCGTTCCTACTGAAAGCCACATATTCCGTGTGCATGAAATTAATAAAAATAATTTAAGATTTCAGCATCATTGGTTAAAAAAATGGAGATGGCTGGCATATTCCCGAATTTATGATGCTGCATTTTGTAAATATTGTGTTTTTCTTTACTTTCCTTATATACAGTAATGTATAAGGAAAGTATTGTGACGGGGTCGAAAATTCGAATTCGAGTTTTCGGCGGGAGAGCACGTTTCAAGCATCCCTGATCACGAATCAAACATTTTTGAAGTGATGTCTGTGTGTGTGAAAGTATGTGTGTGTGTGTGTCAGTGAGCCTGTGGAGACGATAACTGACGAACGAATGGACCGATTCAAACGAAATTTGGTACAAAAATCACAATCCGTAGACACTGGAAGCCTATTGTTTTTATACGTAATCGAATGTTCAGAACATCCCTAAATTGTCCAGTGAAATTTTGAAAAAATCGTCAAAAAATCAAAATCGCTAATAAAGTTACGCAAATAGACATTTCTTATGTAGTTTTTCATTAGAAAACGATTGACATAAATTTTAGAACGCTAACATGAACCGTTCTCGAGATATTGCACATTTTTCAAAAAAATTATCAAAAAGTTATATAAAATAAAAAAAAAATTCCTATTGAGAAACATGTTCACTTTTCATATGTAATACCATGCGATAAATTGGGTGACATCATTCTCGTGGATCTGGCTCATTACATTCATGAAAAAAGATACTTTGAGTAATACTTTTGTATTTGAACGCCAATAGTCATTTATCTGCTGTAAGAATAATTTATTGCTCCGTCCATACCGCTTGGCGAGATTTTGGCGACGAATTTGGCGGAATGTCGCCAACTTGGCGACATTTTTATTGTTGCCAAATTAACAAAAATCTCGCCAAATTGATGATTTCTATAAAAAGTATTTTTCCTGTTGTTTAAAAAACAACAACTCATAATCCTGAAAATTCGAAGTCACGAGTGTTCTGGATTTCCAGCTTTCGACTGTATATAGCTGTGTGTATGTGTGTGAAATAATTTTTTTTGGATTGAGAGTTCACTATACTTTGCACTCCCCCCCCCCCACGAAACAAATTTCGGGATACGTCCTTGTCCTATACTATTCTAAATGGCATTGTTATTCAAAACATTCTAAAAATATGTTTAAATTAATGCTTCAAAAAGATGATTAAGATTCTCTGTTCTCGCAATACAAAAATTAACTCTAAAGACAGACCTGAAGAATAAAACATCCCGAACTCGTTTGTATATACTTGTCATAGCGGGTTCCGTGGGCTTCTAAAGTCACCACGGATACCGGCCAGACACGGCAGACCGAGAGTCTAACTCTCCAATTTTACAAAATACCCAGGTTCGAAACACTCCTCCCGTCAATTGGAAGAATTCCAATGGATGACCTGCGGAGAAACCCAACAAATTCCAAAAATACCAAAGAACTACCTTTACCTTCAAGATTCACCAGAAGCTGAAAACACATAAATTCAATTCAATTTCTACACAAATAAGAACACAAAAATTCGTTTAACTTCTAAGTTTATTTAAATGCCAAATGTTAAGGAGTTATCACAGAAAATACAAATGCTGATTCATGTTCAGCAACCAAACCACTGGACCACACTTCAACTAAAAATCATCGGCTCTTTGCCGGAACTTTAATATTCATTCTATAAATCAATTGATTACACATAAATTACATATATTCTAATTTAGCAAAAATAAAGGTATGGTCAGAGAGAATGCACACACCCGGGGAACGTTAAAGGCTTAAGTAATAACTGTATTTCTAAACAGTATAAATTCCATTTAAATTACTATGGCTTAGATAATGCTTCAATATGAAGAAGGAGACTGTAGGTAAAATTTATATAAATAATGCAGGCAGAAGATCCTACGGATAAAAGTTATGCAGTGGACGATGCAAAAGTCCAGTCAACAGCCCAACGGCTCGTTTAAAGGTAATAGTCTTACCTCACGAAATTCTTGGAAGGACTCATGGCAGAAAGAGCACAGGCATCCGCTGGTCGTTTCCCTCGGGCAAACATTGCCCCGCTCCAACAGGAACGGTCGAACCGCAGTTTCCGGAATGATACCGGATCAGATCAGTCCAGGAAACAGCTTCATATTTGCCCTTTCTGGTCCCGGTACTCGACCAAGTAAAGCGAGGCATCATCTCCACGTTTACACGGCGGTCGACGGTCGGCGAGGGCAAGGCATCATCAGATCTCGGCAGTGGCGACGGTAACAGCAGTGGCGGTGGTAACAGCAGTGGCAGATGGCATCTCTCCCGACCCTCACAACACGGTAACTCCGCCTGAGGGCTAAGTCCCGCGTCGACGTGAGTTCGAAGATGTTTCCAGGGAGAGAGCCCCGAGTTACAATTCACACAGCTTATATACATTCCAGATGGATCCAGGAGCCGTCCAATAGAAAATCACATGGGCTCACAACTTCTCCTTTCCTCCAATCGAAAATTACTTCCAATTCAAAATCATCCACAGTTCCGCCCCACAACGGACGATTCCAAAGGCACGCGTATCTGCCGCGTGACAACAAGAAGACATCTGTCTCCGCCAGCAAGCCAGACTAACAGGCGTCGTTCCCCGAGTGTGCGAGAATTAATATTGAATAAAAAATGGCCACAGTTCTGCACAGAATTAGATACATTACGATAATAAAATATACAATGACCTGAGGGCTCCAGAACACAGATTAATTAAATAAAAGTTTAAAAAGTACTGAAATTATGCAATTTACAAAGGAGTGACGAATTCCGTCACGACAGACTCCCCCGCCCTCCGGAGAAAAAAAATTCGACAAGGGAGGATTTTTTTCATCCACACCAGCAGGAGCAAGTAGGCATCAGGCTCCTTGAAGTCGCACGCCTTCAAGAAAAATTTCAACAAAAAATTGAAAAGATGCAGCCGATCAAACTACATCAAGGGTTCTTGACACGAACACCATCCCACATGGGCGCATGTCGAAGAACCAGGGCCAAAAGTAACCTAAAAGTGACTGCAAATGAGTCAAAATCCTAATGAATACAAGCCCTTCACAAAAGTTCACATTAAGTGAATTTCCAAAAATATTAAATGATTACATTAAAATTTCAATAAAATTCTAATTTTCAATTAAATTCAAAGTTTCCAAATAAATTCAAGATTTCAATTAAATATTTACAAAATTAACCCTCAAGTCAGCACAAAAGTTAAAATAATTTTTTCAAATAAAATTCTCAATTATCTGATTTTAAATTTCAAATATTTCACATTCTTTAAATAATTAAATTCCAGCAATTATATTTACAAGTGGTTAGCATAACATTCTTCAATTATAATATTAAGTTTTATCTCTTCAATCTATTGTAATAAAATTTAATGACCACACAATTTTTTTTTTTTTTTTCAATATACAGTATACAGCAGCAAGTTTGTGGCTCAAGGCTTGTTTAAATAGACACAGAATTTATAAATAACTATTTTTAAAATAACAATATAAATATTAAAACAGATTTAATTAAGTGACCATACCAAGACAAATAAATTTTATACCAACCTGGTCCAGTGGCGAACAAACATCCATTGACAATCAAAAAGTGTCCATTTGACACAAAGGTATTTTCTTTTCCTCTTACAAAGAGGCAGCGAGCAGGCAACATTCATGACACAGGTATTCTTACCATAATACCATTTTATAATATTATACAATTTTCAATTCAAATGTTTAAACTATTAATTAATTATCATTTTAATTTTCAACAATATTTCCAAAATCATTATTATTGTCAATTATAAATCTTATTTGATATTCAAATCATTCTTTTATCAATTAATGACACTTTTTCCAAATAATTATTTCATAAATACAACATTATTATTTTATTTTAATTATTCAACCAGATCATGTGGCAGAAAAGGGGGATCAGTGGTCGAAAAAACACGTCCACACAATTTTAAATTTCAAACTTGAAATTAAATTTATTTCCTTTCTTTTTTTTCAAATATCAACTGTAAATAACTGTGGACAACTGTGGCAAGTAATCAACAAAGGTGACCGGGTGACAGAACCGAACTCAATATTCCATGATTATTTATTTTTTCTTAATATTCAAAAAAATAATTTTCTCCAAAGTCCTGTGACTCGCAAAAAGATACACATGAAAATATACACTAAATCAATATGTCAAGAAATTTTCCTCAACATCAAAATATTAAATATGAAAATATAATATATGTATATGCACTGGGATATATGCGATTAAATATGTAAATAATTATCAAGAGATTAACATCAAAAGAATATATATGAACATATAACATGAATAAAACAAGAGACAAATGTGGCGGTAAGGGGGGGGGGAGGTCTTACTCCACAAAACACATTTCACAAAACACATTTATATACACTTCTCATTTCAAAAAAAAAATCATTCTCTTATACCACACAATGGAATTTGGAACATCCCCGAAGCAACAGACAAAAGACAACCAGCTCCTAGTACTGGTGTCAGCAATTTTAAAGAAATTTAGAAGAAAGGCAGTGTGACCGTCAACACCACCACCACACCTACAAGAACAGAATGCGGGTAACACTCAATACCTGCAGGGCAAAAGTTCCGAAAGAGGCCTAAAGAAAGGATGACCAATTCCACAATCCTACTACACATGTAAAAAAAATACAGTTTTTATAATAAATCAATTTATGTACAGCACATTAATATGCAATTTAAATTTATATGCAAACTAATAACATTAATATGCAAACTAAAGTTTGAATCGGTAAATGTTTTATTTCATCGTATTACCCTATTATTTCTCTAAAAATGTACAAAATTTCATACTTTTGTATGCTATAGTTTTTGGGGTACGAGAGAGAGAATATTAATGGACGTGTCTTTGTTTAACAGAATGTAGGATGACACAGACTACAACTTATAAGTTATCAGTATCATAAATAAAATGTAAATAAGAAATTTATGAAGAAACCTTCATATGCTGGAAAACGATATTTAGATTTCATTTTCAACGAAACTATTAAGTATTTTTATTCTCTTTTGCATATTTCTTTCTCACAGAGATAGGAATTTCTGAAAAAAAAAACACAACGTAACATTTCCAGAACTGGAATAGAAATCCTTATTGAACATCCCTATCCATCGTGACTTTTGATGCTATTTTCATATCAATGATCATCTAAGCTCTATGTATTGGGAGTTCCTGAGAAATAGATGTTTTAGGGAGACTTTTGAACCGGAAATGGTAAAGATCCGGAAGAGGAAATTTTATGCGACCAACCCTACCGCCTTTGGAAATTAATGCTGAATCCATATCATTCCTCATAAATGTTGTATCTATATCCAATCTCGAGAAATAGATTCTTCAAGTAAAATTAATATTTTTAAACCTGAAATATAAAAGAAACATTAATGGAAATCTTGAATGAATCTTCCATTATTATTATGAGATCAAGTGCAACAAGCCAATTTCTCCCATAAGTAGTATACACTTTATCATATTTTATTCATAAAAAACTAATTTTATTTTATTTATACCCTGGCAGGTCATAGGTCAATTTTTGTTCAAAGGTATCTATTTGGGCAGTCCAGAGTTAAGCTCTAAATAGATAACATTATACCATTGCCAGAGTTAGATATTGCAAAATATAAATATAAAATATTTGGGTAAACCGTTAATATTCCAATACTATTTACTTTAAAAACAATATTTCTTTTAATGGACTGCCTTATATAATTTATTACGTTTTCATCTAGAAAGGCTTTAGCTATGAAGGCTGCAGCTAATTGAAGTTATATGAGCTGTAACTTGTAAGAAGTTACGAGATCTCGTTATATATATAGTGTTTTTCGAACGCATCACACCCTTTGTTCGAAAAAAAAAATTTTCGATTTTCGGAATGAAGTAGAAACACTCCTTTTAGAACGTGATTGAGGCTTGATATTTGGTATATGGGTGAATTATTTAATAGAAAACCCAAGAAGAATGGAATTTTTCAAAAATGTATATTTAAGGGAGGTGGGTACTCCACAGAAAAACATTCGAAATGAGAAAAAGCTATGAGATAGCTTTGCTAAGAGATAGAGACTTCAAATTTGGTATACGTGTAGATAGTTAGAAAGGAAGAAAGTGTGCAAATTCAGTTTTCCAACATTTGCTATTGCAGGGGATGCCGCATACTAAAATGTTCGATTTGACGAACAAATGAAAAACGTCTCCTTTACAATGTGATAGAGGCTTGAAATTTAGTATATGGAGGTAATCATTTGATAAAAAAACCCTACGATTATAACGGGTTTTCAAAACTGATCATTTAAGAAGGTGTAATTCAGAAAAATTTTCGAAATATGAAGTGATAGAAAAACATGCTTCACGATAGGCTAAAGACATCAAATTTGGTGTACTGGTAGATAGTTTGAAAGGAAGAAAGAATGCAATTTCAGATTTCCAATATTTGCAACTTTAGGGGGTGCCGAACAATACTATTTTCGATTTTCGGAATAAATGAGACACTCTTCCTTTAAATGTGATAGAGGCTTGATATTTGGTATATGGGCCAATCATCTGATAATAAACCCAAGGCGAACAGAGTTTTTAAAAAATGTTCATTTATGGGTGTGTTCCACAGAAAAACTTCCGAAAGGGGAGATGATAAAATAGTATGCTTCGGGATGAGATAGATATTTAAATTTGGTGTACTGGTAGATAGTTCGAAAGGAAGCCGTGCGCAATTTAAAAATTCCTATATTTTCTTCTCTAGGGGGTTCGGCACACTGAAATATTCGATTTGCCGAATAAATGTGAAACGCGAATTATTTAATAATGACAATATTCAGTGGTTGCTTATTACGAAACCGTTGATTTTCAACGGCTATTCGGCTATTGCTTTTCTAATAGGTACGCAATATGTTATTGCTGAATATTTCTGATGAGTATATTGCAACTAGTCGGCATCCATGAAAAATCAAGGCAAAAATTTTATGTGTTCTATCCCAAAGAATATAAATATACACAAATCATACAGCTTAAAACATTCAAGAGAGATTTGGGTATTATAGTACCTGGTGACCGACCTCGATGATCTTTCCCTCATTGTGAGATGGAGAACCATTGAGGAGGGATTAGATACAATAAATAGAGAGTTTCTTTGTTAATTCATTGAAAATTTTAGGTGAAAATTTCAGTTGAAAAATTTATTGACTTTTTTCTATTACTTATTATCCACTATAAAGCATCGAGTTGTTGTATGCAGCTTTTAAAGCAATTACTTACATAAACGGAACGAAAACATATTTTGGATTAAAAGTTGTTCGAAAAGTTTGCTTGCATTAAGATTTCGAAAATAACCGAAGAACGAAAAAGAAAAGAATATGAAATATTTTCAAGATGGGATTATTTGCGTTAGTATCTCTAAAGTTTAAAAATGAAAAAAAAATATTCCTGACAAAGGGATACATTAATTTATATTACATCGAATTCACTAATATACAGGGCATTTAAAATGTCTGATAAAGCTTATAACTTTTGAACTTTTAGTTCTAAAACATACTTTCAATTGGAAAATAATTTAATTCGCAAAAATATTAATACTCGAAGGCATTTAAAACCGTGTGATATATTAGCATAAAAATAAAGAACATAATTTTTTTATATTACCCCCTTACTATAGACAGATCGATACACGAAAGAAATTGTATAAAATCTGGAAAAATTAAAAATTAACTGCAGTGTGGCTCAACTCGACTTTCTCACACTAATTTTCACTTTTTTTAAAAATTTTACAAGAAAAAATTTGAAAAATCGGTATCGTGGGTCTAAACGATTACAATTATAGCGTGTTTCTCTTCATGTTAAAGGGCTTGAAAAAATAGCTCGATTAATACTAGGCTTAACAATGTACCCCCGGGGCGTAACTTGCCCAGCATGGTGGGGTAATGACGTCGGAATAAAAAAATCTGATGTGAGCAGCACATGACTTTTCTTATATAATGCAATGAATTTACTACTTTTATAGTAAAAAAATTTTTTATTCTTATAGCAGATACTAATATTATTTCCAAGATATTGAATTTTCGTCAATTAGTTGTCATTTTCATTGATTTAGAGTTATTCTTATCCATTTCTTGGGATTTTCGTTAATTTGGCAATATTTACAAAATTCGGCAAGTTGGCGACATTCCATCAAATTCGTCGCTAAAATCTTGATAACCGTTTAGGTCGGAGATATAAGTTATTCTTATAGCTAATAAATGACTATTGGCGTTCAAATACAAAAGTATTACTCGAAGTATATTTTCTCATATGTGGAACGAGCTAGGCCCACGAGAATGATGTCACCAAATTTATCGCATGATATTACGTACGAAATGTGACAACAGTAATTTTTTTTTAATTTATGGGTTTATTTGATAAATTTATTTGAAAAATGTGCAATATCTCAAGAACGGTTTATGCTAGCGTTTTAAAATTTATACCAATCCCTTCCTAATTCAAATTTACTTAAGAAATGTCTATTTGTGTAACTTTATTAAACGTTTTGATATTTTTATGATTTTTTCAAATTTTCACTAGAAAATTTAGGGGGTTCTGAATATTGGATTGTGTTTTAAAACAATAGGCTTCCAGTATTCACCGATTGTAATTTTTTTTACCAAATTTCCTTAGAATCGCTCCAATCATTCGTGGTACATCGTCTCCACAATTTCACTGAAACACACACACACACACACATGTTCATACTTTCACACACACACATACACACGTTCATACTTTCACACACACACACACACACACACACAGACGTCACCTCACAAATATTCGATTTATGATCAGGGATGCTTGAAACATTCTCTCCCGTCGAAAACTCGAATTAGAATTTTCGGCGCCATCACAATACTTCCCTTATACATGATACTACGTATATAAGGAAAGTAAAAATTGTGTCACGGCAAATTTTCATAACAATGAGTGAAACTATTTAATCTCACAATCATTAAACTATAAATAAACCCTTTTATGCATGATTATGTCAAATTTTGTCCTATGTGGCCATGTCAAAATAATAAGAAGAAATTTCGAGTAAAATTCAAAGTTTTATCTAGAATTTAAAGAAATATCCAGTTCTATATTTTTTGATAACAAATCTGGATGTATAGTTTCGTGAGAATAGATTAATATTTGTGACTGCTATATTGTACACAAGAAATCGACCACAACCATCAGACAGAGAGGCAGCCGGCCTTCACTGCAAAAATAGACAAAACGTGTTCAGAAGGTCTTAAAACATATATTTTCATAAAAATATCGAAATCAAAAATTTTCATGATAATAATAATTTTTCAATTCTACGTATGAGAGAGTAAAAATTGACTGCTCTAATTGAATCACTAGTGGTAAAATTCATGTTACAAGTATGTATAAATCCCATATATCAATTGAATAGTGGTTTGCAGAAAACCTATTACTCAAAATACACTGAAACTTTATTTTATGCAGGTCCCTAAATTTTTTCGAATATTGCATTATGTTTGTTTTAAACCCCACGCTTTGAATTTGCAGATACAGATAGATGCTAAACTAGCTAAATATTGTATTAAAGTTTATAGACATTTTTGGAGTGATGGGGCATTTTCCTCTAAAGGAGTCGTATAAAAGGTTAGATTTCGTATGTTTAAGCAAATAAATCAACCAGTTTTGAAAATATTTTGGGGAAATTATTTTCTAATTTGAAATACCTGTCTAGTTCTAACGGTTTAAATTTTATAAGTCCGAACACTCTTTCTGAAATACTCTGCATATCTCTATAATTTACTGTACTAAGAGGATCTGTCAAATGCGGATTCAAAAGTTGGATATTTGCTGCTGGTATTCAAGAAATAGGATGGCTTACAGTAGAAAGAATAATTTGTCAGAAATTTCAAATTTGAGGTTGGGGCATTATTAAGTACAGCTTTTCAAGTCCATGCTAACTAATAAAATAGAATGTCTGTAACTTAATTATAACTCATCTTGCAAATTATTCTGTACTAATGTGTATTAATGTGTTGTTATGTTTTGTTGAACCACTAAAATAAAGAAAATCATCTTTTAAGTTTTTTGGTTGACAGCAAGGATGGCTGATCTACACCCCCATTGGTTTAAATAATTGTTATTTTGGTTTAATACATTGCTTTTCTTTAAGGCAGGAAAAACTTTTTAATTTGAATAGATAACACGCTGATCATAATAGAAACATATATCATGTTTGAGAAATCTGTGACTGACTAAATTCACTGAAGATTAAAAATCTGATATGGGTACACGGGAAACAGACTCAAATTAATATTCTCTTTATTTCATAATTCATTAAATAGCGTCTAACTGCGCAAAAAATCACAGATAGTTTTCTGAAATTATACAGAATTTTCAGTTTTAATCAAATTTTCCTTTTCATTTAGAGACTGGACGTATTTTTAAAGGCGGCGTTGCAGAAATGCAAAGAGACTGAAATTTCTAGAGAACGATTAATCCTAGAGTAATGGGTTGGTCTTATTCTTTTCGGAATCAAAAATTACGTATAAAACAAGCATTTAAATTATGCATTTGAGCGTAAAATCTTTTATTTTAAATTTTGACCACATTTGTGGATCATTCGTCCACTTGTCTATATGGAACGCTTAGTGATAAAGTTAGCGACAATGTTCTGACCTTGGCGAGGAACACTGAAATATCGTCAACTTGGCAACTTTTCAAAATATCGTTAAATTGACAAAAATGTCGTAGAAAGGGAAAAGGTGATTTTTAAACAGAGACAGGACGTCAAATTTATGAAAATTCAACATATTGGGTAATGGAGTTTTTATTTTTGTTATGGCTGTTGCTTTGGGGAGATTAATTTTATTGATGCAGGGAAAGTTACATTCTGCTTACATCATATTTTTGCTCATGCATAACTTAGTTCTGAAGTTTGATTGAGAAAATTTGAGGACGAATATATTATACTTTGAAAATGCATAGTCTTTAAGTGGATTTCATAAAAACCATCAGAAATAAAATCAAACTAACTCAAACCGAAAATCCGAGATTCCAATAATGTGATACAACTCCAATCAATTTGTATAATATTATATACCTATCCAACTAGAAGTACTGATAACTACAAAAGAAAACTACTGTTATTGTTATTGTGGATATGAAAATTACTGTGAGATTTGCATATTATTGATCAATTTTATATTTAGAACATGTACTGTACCTATCCCGACTTTTTAGAAATACTCTGTGAGTCACACTTAAGATACTGTCCTCCGAACATTAATTTATTTAATGTGAACCAGAAAATATTTTAGCCGGATCTAAATGACCTTGTATTATATACTGAGTTGACCTTTTTGTTTTAGATCTAAGAAAAATGTCTTGGATGGCATACGTGTAGAACAAGAAGAGAAGTAATCAAGGTCTGTTTACGGCATATCTCCAGTGACTGAAAACTCAACTGAAATCGTTTTTAAAATTAAAATATGTGAAAAATATTAATTTAATTACAAAGCGGAACATTAGAATTTGAATCTCATTTAATTCTGCAAGGAAAGAGATTACAGGTCTGATATAAACCTTAAAATACTGTACACATATCGAACAATACAAACAATTGAAGTGCTATTTGACTTCAATAACAGAAGATATTGAGGATAATCCAACGAACACAAACTGCATCGTCGTAACAAAAGAAAAAAACTAATAAATGGTTGTAGATCTATGTAAAAATCTATAATTATATTTTACCCCTGTGTTTGAATGATATGTGTATAATTATAGATTTGTGTGTTTTCAAATTCTCTAAGCAAATACCCACTATATTTCTGTAAGGACGTGATGCTTATTTACATTTTCGCATAATTTTTTTATGATTTCTATAAAAAGTATTTTTCCTGTTGTTTAAAAAAAAAAAACTCATAATCCTGAAAATTCGAAGTTACGAGTGTTCTGGATTTCCGGCTTTCGACTGTATATAGGTGTGTGTATGTGTGTGAAATAATTTTTTTTGGATTGAAAGTTCACTATACTTTGCCCTCCCCCCCCCTACGAAATAAATTTCGGGAGAAGTTCTTGTCCTATACTATTCTAAATGACATTGTTATTCAAAACATTCTACAAATATGTTTAAATTAATAAAAGAGATGGTTAAGAATCTCTGTTCTCGTAATGCAAAAATTATCTTTAAAGGTAGATCTGAAGAATAAAATATCCTGATCCCTTTTGTATATGCTAAATAAAAACACTAAAATTGTATTAGACGATATACCCGTTCTACTTTTATTCTGAGTATCGGATAAACAAGATTAACGGCTAAACACAATGTATGAGTTTATTGGCTAAACACAATATATAACTCCTGCGAAAATAAATTCTTGAAAACGCTTTGTCGAAATAAATGAAAGTGATGTTTGCAGTCAGTAATTCATATGAAGAAAAATCAAATCGTTCATTTATGAGATATATTTTTATATCCATTTATTACTTTCCTTATATACATAATGTATAAGGAAAGTATTGTGACGGGGTCGAAAACTCGAATTCGAGTTTTCGACGGGAGAGCACGTTTCAAGCATCCCTGATCACGAATCAAACATTTTTGAAGTGATGTCTGTCTGTGTGTGTGTGTGTGTGTGTGTGTGAGTGTGTGTGAAAGTGAGTGTGTGTGTGTGTGTCTGTGGGTCTGTGGAGACGATAACTGATGAACGAATAGACCGATTTGAACGAAATTTTGTACAAAAATCACAATCCGTAAACACTGGAAGCCTGTTGTTTTTATACGCAATCGAATGTTCAAACCCCCCTAAATTTTTGAATGAAATTTTGAAAAAATCGTCAAAAAATCAAAACCACTAATAAAGTTACGCAAATAGACATTTCTTATGTAATTTTTCATTAGAAAACGATTGACATAAATTTTAGAACGCTAAACCGTTCTCGAGATATTGTACATTTTTCCAAAAAAATATCAAAAAGTCATATAAAATAAAAAAAAATATTTCCTATTGATAAACATGTTCACTTTTCATATGTAATACCATGCGATAAATTAGATGACATCATTCTCGCGGATCTAGCTCGTTCCATTCATGAAAAAAGATACTCTGAGTAATACTTTTGTATTTGAACGCCAATAGTCATTTATCTGCTGAAAGAATAACTTATTTTTTAGTGCGTAACGCTTGGCGAGATTTTGGCGACGATTTTAGCGGAATATCGCCAACTTGGCGACTTTTTGAAATGCTGCCAAATTAACGAAAATCTCGCCAAATGGATAAAAATGACGCTAAATCAATGTAAATGAAGACTAATTGTCGAAAATTCAATAACTTGGAAAGAATATTAGTATCTACTATAAGAAAAACCTATTTTTTTACTGTAAAAGTAGTACATTCATTACATTATATAAGGAAAGTCATGTGTTGCGCACATCAGATTTTTTAATTGTAAAAATAGTAAATTCATTGCATTATATAAGGAAAGTCATGTGTTGCCCACATCAGATGTTTATTATTCAAATCGAAAAAAAAATAATAAAAAAAATTAACAGACACATTTAATTTAATTGCGTTGCTGAGCAACATGTTATAGGATTGAATCTTCCTCATACAATGCAGATAATAAAATAACCATTTTGATTTCTTAATACATTTCATTGTTGAGTAAGAATTTGTGAAAAATAAACCATAGTGATAGATTTTCTATTTAAATTCATATTTCAAGCATTCATGGTTTCAAACAATTCATATTTTCAAAAAGTGACTGATTAATGTAATAAACTCACATCAAACTCAGAGATATAGTTTTAATTTACTTTAACGTTTTAGACCAGCAATTTCCAACCTTTTTCGTTTCAAGAAACAAGGGAGTCAGAGAGTAGAAATCCTATGAAAAGTTTCGTTTTTCATTAATATCTCGACTACCCCTGGTCATAGAAACTCGAACCATGGACTAAATTTTAAGTGGGGCTATTTCATGGATACCCATAAAATTTCATCAAATTCGGTTCTGACATTCTCTCGTGATGATGAGACAGACGTACAAACAGACACATTTTCAATTTTATTTATGTAGATTTCAATTAATTGAAAACAAGATGAGAGATTAGGAATAAGTATTTCACAGTATTCTAATTCACTATAGTTTCTTTCAGAAATACTATTTTCCAAAGTCTTTGAGGAATAAAATAGCTGCAAGAGATACCCTGTCCATAGATATAAAAAAATGGTTGCTTCGTATTCGGGAACACACAAAACGTGTCAGTATACAATAGTCGATTTTTTCTCATCTTTACAATTATTTCCTTTTATACCAACATAGAATTGTAAAAAAAAATAGAAATGGAATATCAGAATAATATATATTTTTTTAAATTATGACTCCGGATAATTCGAGTAATTTAATGTTAAGGATATAATTATAATTGAGGGTGAAAGATTAATATGAATATTCTTTGTACCGATTAAGTGTTACTAATGAATCGAAAACAAGATGATATATAAAGAATTAATAATTTTAAATATCCCAATTCGGTACAGTTTATACCAGTAATATCCTACAATGACTTTTAGAAATTTAAAAAAATGAAGAGAAAGCTTTGAACTCCTAATTAATAGAAACAGATAACATAATAGTTTCTGTTATTAAATAATATAATTTTCAGTGTATGTTACATCTCCGGAGGCCTGTGGAATTATTCTCCCTGAGGTGGAATCAACCAAGAAAATCTCTATTTTATGTATTTAATCCTTCATCCATAGTTCTCCATCTCCCAAGGAGGGAAAGACCCTAGAGGTCGGTCACCAGGTACTATAATACCCAAACTTCTCTTGAATGTTTTCAGCTGTATGATTTATGTATATTTAAATTCTTTGGAATAGAATACATATAATTTTTACCATGATTTTTCATGGATGCCCACTAGTTGCAAAATACTTATCAGAAATATTCAGCAATAACAAATTGCATACCTGTTAGAAAAGCATGATTGTTATTCCCTAATGTTACGTTTTGCTAAACGTTATGCGTTTTAGCAAGTGTTGCCAACACCTCGATGAACTTTACAGTTAGAATCATAACAAGAAATGGCTAGAATTTATTATCTATTATAAATAGTTATAAACTTAGCCATTTTTCGATGGCAAAAGTTCCAAACAATGGCTAAATCTACCTGTTAGGTAGTAAAGTTTTCACCCAGATTCTACCCATATTTAATGCCAATGGGTGTGATGCGTTAGAAAAACACTAACGAGATCTCGTAACTTCTTAAAAGTTACAGCTCATAGAACTTTAATTAGCTGCAGCCTTCATAGCAAAAGCCTTTCTAGATGGCAACGAAATCGAGTATATAAACCAATCCGTTAAAAGAAATATTGTTTCTATTGCAAATACTATTAGAATATTAACGGTTTACACAAATATTTTATATATATTTTTTGAAATATCTTACTCTGGCAATGGTATAATGTTATCTATTTAGGGATTTACTCTGGTTTGCTCAAATAGATGCCTTTGAACAAAAATTGACCTATGACCTGACAGGGTATAAATAAAATAAAATTAGTTTTTTATGAATAAAATATGATAAAGTTTATACTAATAATGGCAAAATTAGTGCAAATGGAAAATCTATATCCAAAAGTTATCTCAACTTCCGTATTTTTGCTTGGTTAATTTAACACCTGTTGAATTAGCAAATTAAAATGAAACTATCTGCATAAAATTTTACAGACGTCATTCATATTTATTTCAAATATATACTATTTATGGTGCGTAGGCGCTCCTTCATCACGGGGGAATTAGTAACGAATTTTAATGCCTCATTAGAGCTTCGAATGGGGAAAATGGGTGTGGTCAAATACGGTTTTGGCCCAGTCTAGTACACTATTGATGCATACTGGGTCCGCATTTTACAATTAAATGTTGTGGATATTTAATATATCTCATTGCAAATGGAGCCAGTTCTTCAGCTACGGCTCTGAAAAAAATCTTTCAAGTATATTTAGGTTCTTTCCAAGTAGATGTAGTCTTGAAATGTATCTATTATTCGCTAAAATCCACCGGGTTGAATCAAAATGTTCAAAAATGATAATTTTAAAGGGTGCAGCCTACCAAAGAGGAATGGCGACTTGAAATTTGATGCAAAGATTGATCGTTCTATTGCAGAAATAAGGTAAATTTCGGTTTTCCAGGATTTACTACATTAGAGATGCACCACATAAAAATGATCGTTCACTGAATAAATAGGAAATTCTGTCCATTAAATGCGATAAATCCTTGAAGTTTGGTATGTTGATTAACAGTGCGATAAAACTTACTCAAAATACTGAATTATTCAAGCATATAAGTATGAAATTTGGGGATTGGAGCTCCACACCAAAAAGCTCAATATGTGGGCTATTTGTACAACGCACTTACAGACAAGATATAGGCTTCAAATGTGGTAAATTGGCATTACACAAAAAGGGAAAAATTGGCTTGTTGCACTTAATCTCATGATTATAATTGGAGGTTCACTAAAGATTTCCAATAAGGTTTATTTTTTATTTCTGGCTTAAAAACATTCATTTTACTTGCAGCATCCATTTCTCTAGATTAGATATAGATGCGGCATGTATGATGAATGATATGGATTCAGCATCAATTTCCAAAGGCGGTAGGGCTGATCGCATAAAATTTCCTCTCCCGGTTCTTTACCATTTCGGGTTCAAATGTTTCCTTAAACCATCTATTCCTCAGAACTTTCAATAAATAGAGCTTAGATGATGATTGATATGAAAATAGCATCAAAAGCCACGATGGATAGGGGTGTTCAATAAGGATTTCTATTCCGGTTCAGGGAATGTCACTTTTTTTTTTCAAAAATTCGTATCTCTGTGAGAAAGAAATATGGAACAGAGAATAAAAAATACTTGACAGTTCCGTTGAAAATGAAATCTACAAATATTTTTCCAGCATATGAAGGTTCCTTCATAAATTTCTTATTTACATTTTATTTATGATACTCATGACTTACAAGTTGTTGTCTGTGTCATCCTACATTCTGTTAAACATAGGACGCGATTGATTACATAAGAGATTATATGTCAGCATATTGTAATGTATGAGAATATTTACATTTTGGTGTAGATGCTTCACACTGTATCTATGTGAGTGACTATCTTATGGATGTACATAAAAATTTATTAATTCTTAGAATGTTACATGTATGTGGTAGTACGTCTGCATTATGTATAATGTAGCATGAATGCTGCGTATATTAGCACATTGCATATATTAGTACTTACGACGTAGCACATATGTTGAATCTCTATTACATATAATAGCGCGCTGTATGTATTAGTACTTAGAATGCAGCATGAATGCTGAATACATTAGCACTTTGCATATATTGGTATTTGCAATGATCCACGTATGCTGCATATACTGCATTCTTCATAATCTCAATTATTATTCTCAATTGTAAGAATTCAATGAAATTAATATCATATTAATTGCACAAAAAATTGTTTCAATATGGAAAATACTCTAAAAGCTTTCGTACTTTACTGTCCTACAATTTCGTTGTTTTCGAATTTCTACTCCAAGCGATTTTTATTCCAATAGATGCTGTCTTTTTTACGGAAGTAATTGCTTTAAAAGCTACTTTAGTGGATATCTGATATCAGTGAATACGAGGTTTAATAGAAAAATGTAATAATCTATATTCTTCTTTTTAACTCTGAGAGGATTTCTAGGAGTTATTCTCCGTTTGTTACCAAATAAAAATCGTTACATGAACGTTTTTTACTTTCCCTGCAATACATGGTAATGTATAGGGAAAGTATTGGAATCATGCCGAAAATCGCAACTCGAGTTTTCGACGGATCTACACGTTTCAAGACCTCTAGAATACGAAAAAACCATTTTTAGCGTGACGTCTGTGTGTGTGTCTGTGTGTCTGTCTGTCTGTGTGTCTGTGTGTCTGTCTGTCTGTCTGTCTGTCTGTGCAGATTTTGTATCCACTCTCACTAAAAAACTAATGGACGGAATTTCACAAAATTTTGTAGGTAAGTCACTTGTGGGCGGGGCTGGTGCTGATTAGTTTTGGGTACGATTCGGAATAAAAGAACCCGCCTTTTTTTGCGAAATGGCCCGCAAAAGCTTGTATCCACTCTAGCTGAAAAACTAATGGACCGAATTTCACAAAATTCGGTAGATGAGTTACGTATATGTTACCCTGGTTCTGATTAGATTTTGGTATGATTCAGAAAAAAATAACCTGCCTTTTTTTGTAGAATGGCACGCAAAAATTGCCAAAATCTAAACTAAAAAGCTACGTATGCTCAAATATATCCAATAAATGCTTGTTTAATGCGTAATTTTTAACGAAGAAAAGAATAAGATCAACCCCATTACACTAGGACTAGCCGTTCTCGAGATATATTAGTTTTTTCGTATTTTTCCACCCCACCTTTGAAAATAAGTCCAGTTATCAAATGAGAACGAAAATTGAATTAAAAGTGAATTACATTTAATTGAAATAAATAGAACGTGGATATAAGTCTGCAGGGAAAGTCATGTGCTGCCCACATCAGATTTTTTAAACTGTATCCCGCTATTAATAAGATAACTTGCTTAAAATGGGAAGAACATGATTCGGTTAAAAGAAGAATTTTAAAGGATAAATAAGTTTAATCCTTTAGAAAAGTGTTTTATGAAAATATTATATACACATTTTTTTAGAATATGGATGTGTAAATAGTGATAAAGTCTACAAATAGGAGGAATTAGCAACGTTTGGAATCACATTTGTAGTGCCGTGACTAGCATCGTATGATGACTAGCTTCACACTTGTTCGCATTCTACACTAAATAGCCAACAGTTGAACTGAAAATAAGAAACTCATCATGTGATTCCATTTGGGTGACGTTAATGATGATTGACAAAGTTCTTTGCCATCTGTCTTTAAATAACTAAAAGATTGAGTAATGGATTGAGTAAAGGATTATGTAAAGCCTATGATATGAAAGTTATAGTCATTGAAACTACTGATAAGCCGAAAGATGATGCTTACAAATTATGAAGTTAGTCTCTCAGTATTTGCACCAGACTAAATATATTTCACCGAAGTTGATGTTTGGAGGCGAATGAAGCTCAACTAAGGAACACCAAGTTCGGCTTTGACGACTAAAGAGCAGTACAGACGTTTGAGGAATTACTAAACAAGGTATGTAAAATTTGGGACAAGATAAAGGAGGAATTACCAGCTCAGAAAACACTGAAATTATAAACATCATCGCGTGCAGTTTGTGTATTTACTGTTAGTGTCCATTAATGGCTGAAATGGCACCATACGCTTCAGTTAAGCGACATGAAATTTCCCAGTTGTTGCTTAAGTTAAAAAGGCCTTAATGTGTGAAAACCCCAGACCACACGACAGACCCTAAGGCTTACTGTAACTGTATTTGTGGCCGGAAGTCTTAACGTGTGACGAAGGTCATAAGAAGCTGATTTATGAGATGTCAGATTTCAATATTGGTGAAGACATGAGTATGCACAGTGTAAGCAACTAAATATGTATATGGTTGAGGTAAGGGATTCTCTTTAGTTTTGAGGTTTCTTCACTAATGTCCTTTCTATAAACAATCAACCCGGGTGGATCTTAGTGATAAATTATCTTTACCTATGTTACTCATTTCACGGTAATCTGGTCCAAATATTTCACGCCGCACAGGAGTAAATAATAACAAGCTAGCAGAGAAGAGTAAGTTATCTATATTTTCGTTCTCAACGGCCTAGTTTTAGTAATCTATGTAGTTCTACCCTTAACCGTGATATTTGAAAAGTAGCTGCTAGAATGTGAAAGAACGGACATAAACGGACTGCTATTTGCTGGAATCGCAGTTTGTCACCTTTAAACTTTAGCTCCCGCTCATAAATGCATGAAAAGTAAAATAATGCGCCAAAATTATCTAACACAGTGCAATATAGTTCTTTTCTAATCCAGTTTGCAAGAATTGATTTTTTGCAGGAAAAGATTGCTGCATATATTTTATATCGCATATAATAATAAAGCTATGTATTAATATAAATATTTTAATTAAGTCGAGTTATCAATTTCTATTAAACAGCAGTATCTGCCAAGTACCGGATTTTAAATAATCCATGATGCTACATAAATATCACTCTTTGCATAAAATTTATGTATGGTTGATGTATTACACACTTTAATTGATTTGCTCATGTCCTTGCTGACGAGCCGGTCGGTCTGGGTCTTCAACACTTTAATTGATAAATCAACTGCCGAAAGTATAATATTCAATAATATTTCTTGTGTGAAATTATCTACATAAAGTGCAGTTATAAGCTCAAGTTTTCTGCCAGCTTTTTATTTCAGGCAAAATATGTCATTACTTATTTTCGAAGATTTTGATGCATCGTCTTGAAAGTAATATGAAAAGTAAATTTCTTCTCCATTATACACTATGGGTAATATTTCAGATTATATTTAATTAAGATGACGTTGAGTAACATCTAAAAATATGGCACCTTCAGATATTCGATCATTCTGGGCAAAAATGCTTTACTAAATTTATTTATGCACATTCCCAGAAATCTTACACAATAATAAATGTTTATGTGTTTGTGCATCTGTGTCGTCTATAGCAGAAATCGAACTATCGATCAGAGACAAAATTCGGTGTAATAACTAGGACTGAGATGCAAAATTCTACCTTTGCAAGCTAAAAGTTTTTTGTTCTATTTTTTTTTAATTTGGTATTATATTATCATATACGTATAGTGCTATAAACTTAAACTGATAAAAAAAAATTAAAATTTGAAATTATTTAAAATTAATTTAAAATTTTCAAATTTTATTTTCGGGTAAAGTAACTGTATCTTTATATTTTGATTAAATCACAGCTCTGTTCTTTTCCCGCGATGTCAGGTGTTCTGAAAGAAACCTTATATTATTAGTTCAAACAACTGTACGCACCGTAAAAGATTGTTAGGAATATGTAAAATGTATGGCTCTTTGGATGTTCAGAAGGAGAAAACACGTTTACAGGCAACCATCACTATTATATGAAAGTAGGGCTGTAATAATGTTTGAGTTGTACGTAGCATAAAATATTGCTTAAAATATTTCAAATGGGTGTGTGTGTGTGTGGTGGTGGTGTGTGTGTGTGTGTGTGGGGGGGGTTCTTGATGCTCGACAAAGAGAAAACATGTTTACAGTCAACCATCGCCATTACATGAGAGAAGGGCTGTAATAATATTTGAAATGCACATAGAATAAAATATTGTTTCGAATATGTTAGACGGGGTGGGGGGGCTCTTTGATTCCCCCACGAGGAGAAAACAACGTTTATAGGCAACCATCACTATTGCATGGAAGTAAAGCTGTAATGATATCTGAGCTGTACGTAGCATAAAATACTGTTTTGAATATGTCTTTGATGTCCCATAAAGAAATAAACATAAAACGTACTTGACAATGTACCTTTGGTGGAGTGTGGGAGCGGGGGGATATTCTACACCGAAGGGGGCTAATGACGTCACGAACAAAAAAATTTGCATCGCGTCTTTTTTTTGCAACAATGATTGAAGCTTTTAAGTCTCGTAATAATTGAACCATACATAATACCTTTTATGTATGATTTTGTCAAATTTTTTCCTATGCAGCTATGTTAAAAATAAATAAAATTTTGAATAAATTTCGAAGTTTTCGTTCGAATTTAATAAAAATCCAGCTAGTTTTGGATTTTTTTTTATAACAAATCCAGATATAAAGTTTCGTAAAAATACATTCTTATTTGTAGCCGCTATCGTATACAAAATACATCGACTATAGACATACATACAGACAGATAGCCGAACAGCACTCCAGACATAATTAAAACGGTTTCAGGAGGATGTAAAACATATATTAGCATCAAAATCTCGAGTTCAAAAATTTTGCGAAAACAATACTTTCAACTATATTACATAGTATGAGAAAGTAAAAATAAAAACAATCTCTATGAAGACATACATGCGATTGATCTGAGTTCAGTGATGATTTTCTGGTGTGGTCACTACTGTATAATATGGCATTAGTGTTAATAAATCTCCGGAGTTTTATCAAGAGCAGTTCACGAAGCATTTCAGTCTGAAAATAAACTGTATGGGGAAAAATTCCATATTAGGCTTGAATCTGTTTTGAATTTGTTTTGATAGTGACCATTCAAAATTTTAATGAATGTGTTTTTAATAAAATTATATTTTTCGTTGACCAAACACTGATGCCATTTCAGCCAGTTGTTCTTGTCTTTTAATCAACCACTCATCGTGCCGATAACACGGCATTTTTTTTTCCCAAGTGCGTACATCTCGATTCTTTCAGAGCTTAACAGGGGAGAATTAACATCACTAACGACGCTTCGCCAGATTAAGAACCTGATAGAATGTGTGGGATAGCCTTGGGGTTAGCGCCCTGGGATTGCACTCGATCGACCCGAGTTAGATTCCAGTCGCTGGCCAAACGGTACCCGTGTGCACTCGCAGTGTTCGGGTAAGTTAAATATGTTGCCCCGTAGGTCTTCCGAGAAGTTGGTGTTAGGGAAATGGAGGTACGGTTCCTGTGGATGCCACCCCTACTGGGTTCCGGTCAAAATGCAGTGGCACTTCTCGGCCGTCCAAACAGATAACTTACAGCTTAGTGTAGTTCGGGTTTATGGGTCGGAGAAGAAGAAGAATCTAACAGAGACATCAGACATACACAAAATGCTTATATGGAGGGTAATAAAAACATATTATAAATCGTATTTCAAAGGACTGTAATACGGAGATAGCAGCAATGTATTGCAAAGTACGTGATAATACATTTATGTGAATGCAAATGTTCATTGATGCTAACGGAGGAAATTTTGAACATGATGTTCGATAGATTCCCATGCATGAAAGAGTTGTTTACGTCATCATTGCAGAATACGATATCACATCTACAATAGCCATATTGTATGAAATACATTCCTTTTGTAACAGTTTTATTGTCGATGACTACATATGAGACAATTTATACAGTTATGTCTTATTTTTACACAATTTCTTCGTTCTGAAACTTTAATTCATGACACTTAGATACTCGATATAATTCAGAATTTATTCCTACCTATTATAAAACTTGCCGCAGTATTATCGGTTTACCAATAAATCAATGAGTTGAGTGAAAAATTACACGGGTCTTAAATAAATTTTGTGTTGGACATAGGAGAGAAAGGACGAGAGAGAATCAATTGCAGTGATGGGGCATTCGATATAGTAAAGCAATGGATTCTTTACAACAAGTTATTTAATTCACCAAATGAATTTCTTCCTGGGTTAACAGGATGGCTCAAAAACAGATTTTGTAGTTCCTTGTAAGATTATTTATCGAGTGATAAAATGGAAAATGTTTAGTTGATATACGGTTAACTTGAATTATCACACTGTATCACAGAAGTTCATTAACTGAGATTTCACAATACATTAATATAACATATATAATAACGAAACTTCGAATAAATAAATACACGATACACAATACCTGCAAACTCAATGTAATTCAGAATTTATTCTTATCTATTACAAAACTTACAACAGCAGTCTCTGTTTACCAATAAAACAATGGAGTGTAGAATTACACTGATCTTAAATAAGTTTTGTGCTGGATTTAAGAGAGCAAGAATGAGATGGAATCAATTGAAGTGATGAGACATTCGATATAGTAACGTAATGGATTCCTCGCAACTAGTCACTTGATTCATCGAGTGGGATAACTGTTACAGATGGACAGGTTAAAACAGATATTTTAGTTCTTAGAAGTTAATTTATCGAGTGAAAATATAAAATGTTTAGTTGACATGATGTTGATTTGATTTATCGTACTAAATCATAGAAATGTTATTAACTGAGATTTAAAAATACATTGATTTAAAATAAATAATATAAAAATTTCGTTTAAATGCATCATACACTGCCTACATGGTGGCTGAGTAGTAAGAGAATACGTCCCCTCATGCTCGCTCGACTGCTGGGCCGTGGGTTCGAGTCTCACCCGCGGGCATGTATACTGTGTTGTTATGTTGTGTGTCCCACTCCCACTGATATACAGTTGCAACGTCATGTAACGACTAAATGGTTCACGATCCTTGCCGATGTGTAGACGAATGTTGAAATGTATCAAGTTCCTGGTAATTTATAATAAATAAATAAATACAGCATACACTAACATTTAGGGGATCAAATGGTTTCGAAGGTAAAAATCAACTTGCTCTTTCTCGACATACTACTACAGAAAGTTGCTAATCAAGTTCGAAGAAAGTTTGGAACTTGCTGGTGTGCTTTTATACTTGATGATATCGACAATTACGATGTTACAAGCCTCGTTCCTCGAAGTTCAACTATCCAGATTCACAGTATGTCATTATATATGTATTTGATAAGTATATTTGAAGTATGAACTAAAATAATAGCACAACAGATATATGGACGCTTAAAATATGCCCAATAATTAAAGATAATTTGCTGAGAAAAGCCCAATGGAATACAATTTATGAAGTTATAAAAACAATGTCGTCACATCGAGCTCGGATTAATATTTACTGTAAAATCCCTCAATATAAGAGGTGTATTAACAATAACTGTTAATACACCTCTTATAAGACGTACGAAATGGAAAAAGGCCAGAGCGCTTTCGAACGTTCATATGCTTTTCATCAGTGTCTACATGGAAAGTAAAACGGAACGTTCATATATAGACCAGTAAAGATAACAAATTTGCATAAATACAATTAGTAAATGAACATTCGAATATCTAAGGAAAAATACATAAAAAACGTAAAATATTTTTTACCGGATTCAAAAACGAGTGTATCTCAAGAAAAGTACAATTAAAAATACTATTTTATTACAAGAATGCAAATTCAGAGAGAACAGTCAAGCCAAATCCCCATGAGGATGACGTCAAAGATAACTATGGAGTGACTTGAATTGCATAGAGTCGAGAATGAATCGCTAAGCATAACTTAAAATTTGAACGGGGTCAAAATTACAAACCGATGCACTTTTCTTGAGATATACTCGTTTTTGAATCCGTTAAAAAATATTTTATGTTTTTTGTGTATTTTCCCTTAGATAATCGAATGTTCATTTACTAATTGGATTTATGCAAATTTTTCATCTTTACTGGTCTATCTATGAACGATCCTTTTTACTTTCCATATAGCCACTGATGAAGAGCGTATTAACGCTCGAAAGCGCTCTGACGTTTTTCTACTTTGTGCGTCTTATAAGAAGTGTAATAAAAGACCCTCTATCAAAGTTGTGTGCTTAATCTTATTTATTTGAAATTTGACGTGATACCAACTTATTTATTTGTTAATACACCACTGATCTTAGATTATTTAAGACATATGTCATATGCTTTTATTTGTGTAACCTATCTGTTTTGCTTGCTAAAATATGGCAGGTTATATTTACCTCCGGTGCTGGATGACATAAACATAATTTTAATTATTGTTGCCTACTAACTATGTATTAATTTATTTGCAATATATAGGGCATGCAATATACTAATACCGTAAGATGTAGAAACGGATATGCAGAGTGTTTCAGACAAACTGTTCAGTCTTACAGCTTGTGAACAGTTACTGCGTGCTAGACAGATACTTCAAATTGGAAAATGGTTTTGAATCGTTTGCCTGAAACATTTTCACAACTGGTTGAGTTATTTGCATAAAAATTCGAAATCTAATTTTTATACGGCTTCTTTAGAGCAAAATATCCAATCAATTGAAAAAGTCTCTAAACATTAATGTAATAATTAGCTAAATTGGCACATATGTAATTATAAAATCCAAGAATGAGGTATGAAACAAAAATCATGACTTACACCAGAAAACCACGCACTTGGGAAAGGAATTTTCGAAAGAGTTCAGGGATGGTCCATAAAATAAAACTTCTATATATTTTGAGTATTTTGGGTCAGGGAGCAAAGTCAATTTGAATCACTGAGCAAAGACAATTTGAGTCAGTGAGCCATATTTTATATAATTTTTTCAGTTTTTGAACTTTCTTTGGTAAGAGAGTTATATAAAAATTATATTTTATATTTTCATGATAATATATCACACTGTTTTATACCTTCCAATATTCTTCTTCTTAAGATTTAAGTTCTCAATTGGACGTATGTATCTAGCACCAAAAGCTCAAGAATTATAAGCTTTGACAGACATTTTAAAGTGCCCTGTATATTAGAAAAATTCGATGTAATATGCATTAATGCCTCTCTTTCTCATGAATAATTTTTCCGTTTTCAAAATTTAGATATGCTTGGTTTATGGCAGTATTTCGAAGTTAAATAAATGGAAATTGTTCCAACTGGAAAATACCTCAGTTTCTTTTCTTTTCCGCTCTTTCGTTATTTTCGAAATTTTACTGCGAGCAAACTTTTCTAACAACTTTTAATCCAATAAATGTTCTCGCTTCTTTCATGAAAGTAATTGCTTTAAAAGCTACTTCGCTAGATGCTTTATAGTGGAGAATATGATGTGTAATAAAACAAAAGTCAATAAGCTATATACTTCGCTTTGGGGCGCTGGGGAGCTTTTTAAGTACTATTACCTATCATTATCCATTACAAAAGACAAAACTCGTGTACATAAATATTTCTCAATATTCTGTTCTTAATTAACTTAAAGAGTAAAACAAAATTCACTTTAATAAATAATTGGAAATGTAATATGGTGTTCAAAAAGGATTTTGTAGAATTATCATAATTATTAGTTTAAATTTAAATGATGTTTGATAGCGATTTAATAAGAATAATCATTATCTGTCTTCATCAGATTTTTTTTGCAGACATGAAACATACAAGTCAGCTTATGCGCGAGTTATGCGTTTAGATGATTTTCCTTTTCAATAAGTACAATACACTTTAGGCGAATCATAAGAAAGACGTGAGCAACGTATAAAAGTACAAATAATACAATAATGCAGCATAGCAATAGTGCTGTAATAACACAGCAATGATGCGTTATTGTGCTATATGTGCTTTTATAGTTTGCTTGTGTTTTTTTTATTGATTTTTCCTTTATCCAAATTGGGGAGACAGCTCATAGGCGAACGAGTTTATACGCGAGTTTATACACTGTAGATATTTGAGCGAATTCAGTAAGATATGTTTTATACACAGGGAGGTTTGATACATTTACAACACTTGCTGATAAGCGGTGGGACAGCTCAGTGGTTAGTGCGCGATGGTTGCACTCGGATGACCCGAGTTCGATTCCCGGACTGCCCATGTTCACGCGGAGTACAGGCACTTTAAATATGAGGATCCGAAAGTCCTTCCGAGAGGTTGATGGTAGGGAAAGGAGGATACGATACCTGTGGATGCATCCCTCACTGAGCTCCGGTCTAAATTGGAACTCACGAACTTCAGGCAATTCGGACGGTGTGGGTCATAGAAGAAAACTTGTCGACAAAGGACACCATATATTGATAAATATCACAATAAATAAAACTGCTACTACTGAGAATAGAACTTTTAGCATTTCCTTTGAGAAAGCAGGGATATGAAAATTACGTGAATGGAATTGGTTTAAAGACTTTTTATTGCCCACTTCTTCAGGCTAAGAAAAAGTGTCTTCCCTTAACTACCATTAAGGAAGAACTGCAAGGTGGTAAGCAAACAAACAACCGAATAAATAGGAACACCTAAATTCAAGCAAAAACAGGCAACCATATCGGCCTGCGTTGATGTGTTAATGGATGGGTTTTCGATTTCAATATTTGTTATATCTGCTTCGAATTATAGCTTTGGGCGTTCCATATCTATCTATTTGATTGTTTATATGTTTACAAAATTGCTGTTCTTCCTTAGCGGTTGTTATGAGAAGACATTGATTTTTGGCTAGAAGAAGAGGGCTACAGAACACCATCGAAACAGTTGTTTTCACCTAATTTTCATATGCCTGAACTATCACTACTATGGAAATAATTGCTACACAATATGTGAAAACGCTGATTTAAAAAGTCATGTTTTTCCAAATGTATTTACATATTGCATCCGCATATTTTGTTTTTAAATACTAAACGTAATTTAAGATTCTTGAATTAATCTAGATATAGCCATATAAGTCTACTTACTATAAAATTGAGTGTTTAAGCACCCAAAATTAAGATAATGATGAAGATTTGTCAGATGATTAACTCTTTAAAATTTCAATTTTTAGGTATACCCATTTAAATCCTTCAACAGTAAGGTGAAAACTACGTTTTCAAATTCTTCAAATGAAGATGGTAATGAGTTTCTGTCGAATAATTTAATTTCCATTTTTTCACATGTATTACTGTATTTTTATGTTATTTTGTATTTTTCAAATGTAGAAAACTGCTTTGAAATTAAAATATGCATGAGTTGTCTTATTACGTTTTTCTTTTCAATTCAAAACGTATCAAGCCATCCCAATACATATATCGAGTCTCTCTACTATTGGACGTTTGATATAGCAGTCATATATGTGATAAGTCAATGTAACCGTTATAAAATTAAAATAACTTCTATAAAAATATCATATAATACAAAATGATTATTATCTAAATCTGCAGTTGCTAAACATTCTTGGAACACTTTTCACACTTTTAATTTTCCCGAAGCAAAGGTCGTTTTGACTCTAAATTCCAATTTTGATCTGGACTTTCGTGAAAGTTTCTCGATAGTTTCACATTTAAAATCCCTTATTAATGATAATTATATTTTCTTCTCTTCTGCTTCGAAGTCTCTGGATTAACTTTTCGAATTCGTTTCCTTCATCAACAGAACAAGTTATTTGAATCCTTTGTTGCATGTTCACGTTCATTTTTACTAATTTACTGTGCATTCATTATGTACCACACTTGGGATTAGAAAGAAGAAGAAAAACTTCTATGGTTGAAACTGTTGAAAATGCCATAATTCTTTGAGAATTATATCTAGGTATCGCTAATGTTAGTTGAAGTGGCAAAATGGCGTAATATTTAGTATATAGATTTTTGATTGTTTTCAAATGAAGAGGCCTCTGATTATGAGTATAATTAACCTATATTTTTATCATAGCTCTATAATAGAGCACTGAATATATGGAAATTAAAAATAAAGTTAAAGATAAAATAACCTTGAATACGTAGAAATATTCTTTATTGTTTTAGTTCTACTTTAAATTGCTCTAATAAGTTATTTTTCACAAAATTCATAAATTTAAATTATTATTTCAGGCTCTTCGCATTAGACATGCATACAATGCAGGACTACTTATCCCAGCACCACATGAATTATTGTCTCAAACTATATCGACGTTTTTTAGGATGATGTTTTGACTCCCTACTTTTATCTCAATGGTCCCATCTTTATTTCCTACTTTTTGGGGTTTTTAAACCCCCTTTTACTTGTTTCTCTATTAGTAACACATTTTCCTTTCTTCTACTATATTTGCTTCCATCAATCGCCGATCTGTCTGTGAGATACTATTATTTTGTTGCATATGCTATTTTTACTGAAGTTACTTTAATTTTAATCTTTAGCAGAAGTTTGATATAGTTGTACATAGCTGTCATAGCCTGAAAACTAAGAACTTTAATTATTACAAACAATTATTATATGAAAGTAAAAGAACAGTTTAAAACTCAGATAATAAACATTATTTGAATGACATTATATAGAAAGACAAAAAAATGTTTGAAAACTGTATCAAACCTGCCTTACCTGCCATAATCCATATCAATTTGAAAAACGTCGGTTGTGGAATACATTTAAATCAGTTATGACGCTGCTCAGGTAAAACGCCTTGCACTAAAGTTTCCTTAAACGCACTGCTAATATATCCTGACACTCTAATTGGCAAATTGGTTGCATGGAATATAAAATACATTAATATATATTGCGCAAAAATGCCCACATTAAAGTGCATTTGAGCCTAAATTTCCATCAGCTTTTTACTCAAGGCAAAAATGCCATTACTTATTTTCGAAGATTTTGATCCATCATCTTGAAAGCAGAAGATAAATTTCTTCTCTCCATTCTATAGATAATACAATATTCTTCTGAGTATGTAATTAAGATAAAGTTGAGTACAATTTTTTGAAATCCAGCATCAGCAGATATTTGATCGCTCGAGGTTATGAAACGGTAGTAAAGTTATTTATGTCTATCCTAGTAAATATTTTGTTTATTAATTTTATTGTGATACCTAGTAAGGAACATTCTTGGTACTACTTGAATGACTTTAAAAACAAAATATTTCTTGACCTGAATATTATTATGTGTATTCGCATCCATTCATAAGAAAATCACACCTATTGTAATTTGATTTCTGTCTATCCGAAACATGCAGAGTAACTTCGACAATAAGAGCTTGCAATTTCATCCTAGTAGCTCAGCGGTAGAGCGTCGGCTGACCAGTTCGAAGATCCAGCCTCGGGGCAGTAAGATTCTTTACAATGGCGCCCGAACGAATCAACCATGTATGTTAGTGCAAAGATATCGGAGGTCTGAAGACCCCAGACCGTGCGACTCACATATTGGGTTTAGAGTAGCTATCTGCACGGCCGGGAAAGGATACCTCCTGCATTCAGGAGGCACCCAAGGTCTACCATCCCACCAAACGAACTTTTATTTAGGTCTAAAAATATTACAATTTATAATAAGTATTGTGATTAAACAGACAGTTTTACATTATATTTGAACTTGACAAGTACGTCCATTTTACAAAAAGGGGAAAATGGTTATTGCGAATATAGATAAAAAGATCATTGAAAACTAATATTTAGAGTGAGGTATAATAACATAATAAAATATAGATTAAAATGAAGGAAAATAATAAAATTTTAAAAGTAAAATTTAGAAAATATATAAAAAGAAAATATATGAAAAGGAAAAAAAAATTGGCGTATGAAAACAAAAACAGAAATTTAGAATAAAATTTAGAAAAGAAAAATAAGAAAAAATACAAATAAAAAGTGTCAAAAGAAAAAGAAAGATCCAAAAAAATAGGAGCAGTTAACATAGCTTTTTTTTTTTTAAAGAAAAAAAATAGAGGGAACACAATAAGTTCATATAAGTTAATAAGAATGAAATAAAGGGATTAATTGATAAAAATTAAATGAGAGCAGAATCTACTCATAAGCTTAAGTCACTTTATTAGAAATTTCCATGGAAACAAGAATGCAGTTTTTAATTTTATCTACTGAAGAGGGATTTGAACGAATTTTGGAGAACCAAATTGGTTTATTAGAGGGGCTAAAGATAAAGATATCGGAGGTCTGAAAGTAACCCTAGAAAGACAAGCAGATATTCAGTGGACTCTGGGATATTGGGCACTGATTTCAAATCGAGATGATAAATACCACGCAGAAAGATAACCTGGAGGATAGAAATCCTACCAGGAGGCTAATCTGAGGTAAAAATAGCAGGAGGTAGTCAGTAAGATTCTCATTTGCATGCCAATCTGACATTCGAGAGGGGAGAATTCAGAGCCCTCTTCAGTAAGAGCTTGGAATTCCGTCTCAGTAACTCAATTGTAGAGCGTCGGCTGGACAGTTCAAAGGTCCAGGGTTCGATTCCTGGTTGGGGCAGCCAGGAGCTTTACGCATTCCGCATATCCATATATAACGAAGAGAAAACGGAGTGCTGAAACAAAACAAAAACTTGGCCTGATTTAATAAATAAGGGTACCACATTCATTTACCTGTTAAAATGTAAACTTGCAAAAATGCTGTTGATGATACTTTATTGAATATAAAAGTTAGTAAAAAGTCAATTGTTTTCTCTTTGGAAATACAAAATTTTACATACGTCAAGTAACCTCAAAGTTTGAGATTTATAGAGCAGCAAGCACAGACTTTCTATCTAAATAGATCTTTTCCAAATGTGCAAGACTCATCTGTAGCTAAAATGAGCATTTACTGGTTCAGCTGCGTAAGAGGCGAGTTTGAATTCCTGGTACGTATTTTAATGATTTATGTTCCTGAGTATATCTTATGTGTGTTGGGTTGCTTTAGAATTTAGATAATTTGGGGATTTGAAAATTTACTTTTATTTCTTTTTCCCTGGCTCAATATTCTTAATTTGGTAATATTTAAATAATATTTATTGGCTTTTTCATTTATTCTTTAATTAGAATATTTTTTAATCTTCTAAATTAATTTTCATTATGATATTCTTTGTTAAAAATGTTCCATTCCTTAAATTAATATTACTTTTGATTTGCAAATTTTAAAAATTATTTAGTTATTTGATTCCCCTTAAAATTCCCTTTAATTTGATGTCTCATTTTCCCATTTTGGTTAGAAATTCCGTTTGTTCTACAGTTTCAAGTTATTTCCATGTCTCACTGCAATTCAAAAATTTCAGTTGCGGCCATTTTCGGAATTCTGTTTTGCGAGCTTTTTACTGCGATTAAATGCGCCACCTAAGCGTTTTCGCGCCTCTGGAATTCGTGATTTATTTTAATTGGTTCGCGTTTTTACGGATCGTCTGCTCTCGGAATTATGAGTATTATTTTTGGCAATTCTAATTTCGGTAAGCGAATTTTAATTGCTGCCGTTTATCTAAACTCGCCCTTTTGCCGCAAGTATAAATACGCGCGCAGAACTTTTCAGTTTCAGTTTTTTGTTGAAATCCTTCGTTGTGGTTAGCGCGAGAAGCGCGTTGTTTATTTTCGAATGGAACTTATGTTCCACGCGAGTTTTTAATGGAACGTAAAGTTCCTCGCGTTATTCTTTTTTTCATTAGTTGTTTTAATTTAAATTATGCATTTTTCAAGCTTTTTCGCGTAATTCGCGACGTAACTCTCCAGAAAAGTGTATGGTGAAATTCCTTTTGCGAGTTATGTGAATGAAGCGTCTGACGATGACGTCCGAGTATTGAGAAAATCCTAGTGTCCCAGATGTGGTTGTTAGGCCTCTGCTGATGTTTTTCAAAAGTGCTGAATCCTCTCCTGTTTCAAGTTTGATGATTTCCCGAAAACCAGTTTTTTTCCAAAATCTGTGCAGCTTCAATGATTTGAACTTTCCCCCTGTCTGGCGGCCCATCCGGGTGAATACTGATGTTTTATTTAAACCCTTAATTTCTTTAATTCTGAATATGATTTCTCAATATTTTTTTTAATGTATTTAATTAAATTTTATTCTGTAAAATTAAAATTCTAAAACTATTCTGAGAGCAAATTTCTAAACCTTCATAAATTTTTAAGAGCCTGGGTTAAATTCTAAAATTCTTTAAATTTAATATTTTTGTTAATGATTTTTGATGAAATTTAAATAGATTGTTTTGAGTAAAGTTTTTATGCTAATTCCTTAATTTTAACTAAGTTGATAAAATTCTAAAATTCTAATGTTAATTCTTTCTGAGTTGCCTGCCTGTGAGCAGTGTTTTTGTATTTGTTAATTTGAAGTACAATTTAATAAACTAATTTTCTTTAAACTAAATATTATGTCTTCATTTATCTTTTTAAACACAGCAGGTTTTATTCTATCTGTTAAACACAACATGTGCATAAAATGACCAATTCAGTTCCAAAATAATTCAATCAGGTCAAATTAGACAGTTTCAGCATCATTCTAAGGACGTTTTCTAATCTATATGTAATAAGATAGCTCTCTACTGCCTTTTTGACAGTCGAATTGTTGATCTCTGTATGAGAGCTGGGCATATATTTTTACCGCACAGTTGAACAGCTGTAATAGATTTGCCGCAGTCTAAATCTTTAGTTTGTACTCAATTAAGGTTTGGTCGAGATAATATACAGTAATAAATCTCTAGTAAATAGCTACAAAATGCACTCATTGCTGCCCCGGATTTAAAGAAGTGATTAACCTCTACCTGGATTTGAATATTTGCTTTGAACAAGAGCATTGTGAGGTTGGCTGATGTTGAATTCTGATTAAAAAAGGTCAGTCTCCATCTACTCCCTCAAGTTGAGAAGACCAAATACCAGATATTTCATATTTTCTGTAGAGTACGACTTTTCCTTATGTTTGCAGTGAATTTCGTATATAATTTTGCAACATCATCGGAAATTGTGAACACCATGCATAATATTTTTGCCAGCTGAAACATGTATTATAATTTGTCCCAGACCTGTTAAAAATCATGTTTTTTTAGCATTCATTTTTCTAGGCGGCAGGTACTGCATAATTTATATAATACATTTGGTAAATTTACTACATAGATATATAGAAAACTTACTTAATACATAGATATATAAAAAGTTGCAAATGGTAGACTGAGCGAAGTTTAGCCCACTTACATTATTAAGGAAATTTATAATTAGACACATCCAAAACTTACTGCAGGTTTTATTTCTATCCATTATAAAACTTACGTCAAGATTCTCTGTTTTCCAATAATCAATGACAGGGGTAAGGAATTACACGGATCCGTAGTACGTTTTGTATTGGACTTAAAAGAACATGATTAAGCTAGAAAATAGTAGAAGGAATGATATCGTCAGTACAGAGAAGTAATTGATTACTTTCAACTGTAGTCTTTCAGTGCCTCAATTTAATTGATTGCCTGCTCAATTGTTAATAGTAGGTTAGAGAAAACCAATTTTCTTGAAATGTTATTTATGTCGTGAGTTACAGTGTTAGGGAAAGCGTTTATATTAATGTACTTATTGGCCACGATAAATAAATTTATACATTTAGAGGTTTCAAAATACGACGTTCGAGATTTTGCAAAATATTTTTTGTTTTTTTTGTAACAATTTTTTATAATTTTAATGTGAAAACATCTATGATCAGGGCATTTAGCTGAAATCGGAGCATTAAGAGAAATTATAAACAATTGGACACTTATATCTCAGAACCTAATAGATAAAAATGTAAACAATGCATAATTATTTTGTCGGAAAAAAATTACTATTCAGGAATACACAAATATAATTTCAAAATTTTGAACTGTTGATTTTTATTAAAATTTATTTGCAGGTTGAGTTATTCCTTCACGTGTCGGACATTAACTTGAGAAACCTTCTAAACTATAACATATTGATATAAACAATCAGCGACAGAAATGTTTAGTAGGAAATCCAGGTACAAGATCAGTGCTTAACTTTTGAAGAGCAGTTTACATATCCTTTTCAATAACTGCAACCTTGTACTTTCCTTTGGAATAGGAGAAGAGCAAGAGATACGGCAGCTTTAGATGCTATAATAAATTAAACAAATTGAAGAACTTGTTAACTATATTCAGTTATAAAAAATATGCAATATTGGAGATTAACTGCAAGATTTTTTTGTGAATAGCAGGAACAAGTATTATTGGTGAATATGGTCACGCCCATATATTCTTCCACTCCCAGTTTTAGCGTTTAGAATATTTTGGGAGTCCATTTGCAATAAATACGAAACAGAGGAATTGAGGGAGATACAGTTTTAAGCAAATTGTTCCAAACTATTATTCCAAATCATTGTTTCTGCAAGTGCTTAATTTATTACGGAGATTTAAATAACGTGAATTGAAATGAGTGTACTTTCCATACGTTCCAGTAATATTTAAAAGGTGCGTGTTATATAAAAACTGATTTCATTCAATCTTTATTAACTTGTGGTTCTTCCGATTGTCCAGCAAATTGCGCCAAATAAAGGCCGCAGGTAATAAGAGTTATGAAACAAAAAGCTTCTCACAGTAATGAATTGCGCCAAATAAGATAGCAGCTAATAAAAAGTACAAAACAATAAAATCGCAGACAACATTGGCAGGCTATGAATAAAGCTATTGATATTAATGCTTAAAATTTAAATAACTCAGATATGCTCAGAATATGCTCATATTATATGCTCAGAAAATTTAAATAACTCTTTTTCCTCCCATTATTTTTGTAAAATATGTTTTGAAGTGAAGTGAAATAAAGAAGTAAGTCAGGTGAAATCATTTCATATTAACCGTAACTGGTTCTAGCTGACATACACAGTTTGGTTCCTTCTCCAAGTCGACGACCCTCCCACTGAGCCGAGTTGAAAACTTTAAATGCATTTTTCTCAGCTTTTATTTTTTCCTCGTTACAGTGTATTCAAAATGCTATGTCTTTTTTTTTTCTATTTAAGATTAAGCTTTGCAATTTTTTATAAAAATTTTTGTTATTTGTGGAATAAAACTCGATATGGTTAGTCTATAGTTATTTTATAAAAGTCATGAATCTCAAAATTTTGAGATTTGGGCAAATTTTTATACGTTTAAGAAAAAAAAATATTAAAATGTACTCTATGCGTGATTTAAAAATCATTACCCAGTTTTGTTTAGTATTATTTTACTAATGCTGAGAAAAAAAAAGGAGTCAAAATATTGAAAATTGAAAAAGGAGTAGAGATTTTAAAAACATTAAAAAAAGTTCAAAAAATTTAAACTTTTCTTAAACTGGCAGTCGAATATGATTTTTTTTTCTCCAGAATTATTTTTTTTTAATTTACAAATTAGAAAAATATTATTTCAATTCTAACATGAAAAATATAAAAAAAAAATACATATGAGAGACCGTACCCCTTAAAGTGAAAAAATCTGTGATCAGGATGTCTAGCTGAAATCGGAGCATTAAGAGAAAGTGTAAACAATTTGGACGCTTATATCTCCGAACCTAATAGATACAAATGTAAACAATGTGTAATTGTTTTGTCGGAAACAGGTTACTATTCATGCTTGCATAATTTCAAAAATTTGAACTATATTTTTTTAATAAAATTTATTTACCGGACGAGTTTTTCGTTCACGTAGCTGACATTAACTTGAAATACTCTCTAAACTATAACATATTGATATAAACAATCAACGACAAAAATGTTTATTAGGAGATCCAAATAATATATCAGTGCTTAACATTTGAAGAGCAGTTTACATATTATTTTTATAACTGTAACATTATACTTTCCTTTTGTGTAGGAGATGGGCAAGCGATAGGGCAGCTCTCGCTGTTATGAAAAATTAAACAAACTGAAGAATTTGTTAATTATGTTTAGTTATAGAAAATATGGATTATTGGGAAAATATCCGCAAGATTTTATTGTGAATAACTGGGACATGTATAAATGATGCATATGTCCACGCCCACATTCGTCCACTCCCATTTTTAGAGTTTAGAATTTTTTGGGAAGTTGAAATACTGTTCAATTGCAATAAATACGAAGCAGGGGAAGTGACGAAGATATATTTTTAGGCAAATTGTTCCAAATTATTATTAAAAATTATTGTTTCTGCAAGTGCTTAAGTTATAACGGAAATTGAAATAAAGTGAATTGAAATTTGTGTATTTTTCATATGTTCCAGTAATATTTGAAAGGTAAGTCTTATATAATATATGATTTCGTTTAATCAGTCGCGATTGTACGAAAGCTGTATCATCCAGAAAGTTGCGTCAAATAAAGACCGCAGCAAATAAAAATAAAAGTTACATTGGCAGGCTATGAAGAAAGCTATTGATATTAACGATTAATGTTGGGGTTATGAAAATTCACAGCGTAGGATTGCTTACAAACAATGTTGATTCTGAGCAATTAGGCGCAATATTGCTATCTTATAAACACTTCTAAATATTACATATACTGTAGATATTATATGTTTGCACTTCATCAGGGGTGGAAATTTGCGTCTTGAGCTGCATACGGACTGTTGGTGTTGAGACCCAGACCGTCCGATCTAACAGAAAGGTGTAAGGTAACTAACTGTTTGGAAGACCGGGGAGTGCTACCCAATTTAGAACGGAACCCAGTGGGGGAGGACCGTACCCTCCCTCCCCCACCACCAACCTCTCGGAAGGACTTACGGACCCACATGTTTAACATGATCGTACTCCGCACGAACACGGCGGCAGTTGTGGCAGCGTACAAATCCAGCGCGCAAACGACCGGGCTACCAGGTCCGAAATGTGGCAACAGCATGTGGTGTTCACAGGTGGTCACCCACCCAAGTACTAACCGCGCCCGATGTTGCTTGACTTCGGTGATCTAACGAGAACCGGTGTTATCAGCACGGTAGGGCCGTTGGCGTTGCACACAGACTGTAAAATAATTTTGTAACGCGCTAACAAAACATGCTTATTAAACATTTTAAACAAATTTAATTGCTTGAATTTTCGAAAATGTTCAATAGTCCATGCATATATTAATAACATTGAAGCTTGACTTTTAACGTTCGTGTTGCCAAGCTTTTAAATTTAATTCATATTTCTAAAATATACTTAAAAAGAATTTAAACTTTTGCTTAATTTCCCGTCTGATCTATATTTAAAACATGTTTTAATATTTACAAGTTGAGGTGCCCGTAGCTAGCGTTTAAATATGTTGTATTTTATATGTCACTTCATATAGCTGACTTTTTCAGTAGAACCTTTTTAAGAGCCACAGTTAATAGAGAGTCCCTCTGTGATTAGTGAACAATAAATGTTCAACTAATTCACAAAAGAAAACTTTTCATTCTCATTAAGTCTGTTTTATAACACATTCAATGTAGGCGAAAGTTTGCTGTAGGCACCTTACCACATCCGCATTTTATATAATTTATTGAACTCGTTTTAATTAACATTTCCATTGTAGTTGAAAAGTGTTTATGAATTCGTTCATTCTGTCCGTCTGTCTACCCGATCGCCCGATAAATATCCTAAAAATTACTTCATCTAAATAAACTTTTAGTTTGTTGTTGAGACGGTCTGTGGAATATATGGGAATGTAAATGAATAAGATCACCCAATTAGTTTTGGATTGAACCCGGGTGGAAATAATCAAATACATTGAATTGTATGGGACCTAAATTTTCAACTATTTCTTAGTCGAAATTAAAAAGAAAATATTTATATTAACCCATAAAATATATATATAAAAATCTGATGTGGGCAACACAGGACTTTCCTAATATATTGAAATGAATTTCCTACATTCACACTAAAAAAATAGGTTTTTCTTATAGTAGATATTTATATTCTTTTCAAGATATTGAATTTTCGACAATCAGTCGTCATTTTCATTGATTTAGCGTCATTTTTATCCATTTGGCGAGATTTTCGTTAATTTGGCAACATTTAAAAAAGTCGCCAAGTTGGCGACATTCTACCATATTCGGTGCCAAAATCTCGCCAAGCGTTATAGACTGTGAAATAATTTATTCTTATAGCAGATAAATAACTTTTGGCGTTCAAATACAAAAGTATTACTCAAAGTATATTTCACATGAATGGAACGAGCTAGATCCACGAGAATGATGTCACCAAATTTATCGCATGATATTACATATGAAAAGTGAACATGTTTCTCAACAGTTAATATATTATTTTTAATTAATTGGATTTTTTGATAAATTTATTTTAAAAATGTGCAATATCTCGAGAACGGTTCATGCTAGCGTTCTAAAATTTATGTCAATCGTTTACTAAGGAAAAATTACATAAGAAATATCTATTTGCTTAACTTAATTAAAGGTTTTGATATTTTGACGATTTTTTTTAAATTTCAGTCGAAAATTTAGGGGGTTCTGAACATTCGATTGCGTTAAAAAACAAAAGACTTCCAGTATTCACGGATTGTGATTTTTGTACCGAATTTCATTCAAATCGCTCTATTTGTTCGTAAGATATCGTCTCCACAGACTCACTGACACACACACACACACACACACACACATAGGTTGGTTTTTGGTGGAAAACGAGGACGCTGCGGGGAACCCACCAAACTGAGGACCTCCAGAATTAATTATTTTTCTGATATAATTTTCACATTTTAGGCATACTGGAAGGAAGTTAATGACATATGTGGCAAGAAAATTTTAAAAATAGCTTTATTTCAAGTATGTATTTTTGCAAGGTAAACGAGGACCATGTTTATACACCGTTAGAATGCGGACCATGCATATACACCGTTAGAATGCGGACGATGCATATACACCGTTAGAATGCGGACGATGCATATACACCGTTAGAATGCGGACAATGCATATACACCGTTAGAATGCGGACGATGCATATACACCGTTAAAATGCGGACGATGCATATACACCGTTAGACTGAGGCCCATGCGTATACACCGTTAGAATGAGGGCATAGCTTGGCATTAGATATATATGTTCTTACCGAGAGTAAACGTACGTATATCTAATAACTAAGAAAACGAGTGTACGTATATTTATTAACTAAGGATCGTAAATGCACATTTTATTGAGGACACTGTATTTAAAACTGATAACTGTGTAATATTTATATATGTACGCTAGATGTGCTGCAACTTCTTTCATTCGAAACTAGTTAAAAAATGAACTAAAATTACTTTTAAAAAATATGCGTTCGTAGTTAGAAGAGAAGAAACATAAGAAATTATACATTCTGTAACACATGCCCTAACACATAACCGAATGCATAGTTACCTTACACCTTTCTGGTAGGTCGGACGGTCTGGGTCTCAACAACAACAACAACATAACCGAATGCATGCAAAATTGAGAAAAAAATATTAAACATATAAAAGTGTATTATACACATAACCGACTTATAACGGGCGCCCATCAAAATAAGGATGGATCTCCCATTGCAGATACTAACATCCATGAACCTGTTTCGCATTTATTATGCGGTCGTCAATATGGAAGACACAGCTCGTCAGCTGCAAGGGCAGTACAAAACTTGCTAAAATCCAAAATTTTCACAAGCTTTTATGGAAAATAATAATTTCAATTCTTCCATAGTGATTGGAAAAATTGATTAAAAATTCTGGCTGGGGTGTATTTCATATTTTTTGGAGCGTCCCTTATAGGCGGATTTGTGTTTTATGAAATTTGCCTTTGCAACTCCGTGTGGCCTGAATTAAATTGTAAGTAAATGTTATGCCAACCACGTGGAAGGACCGAAATTATCAGTTCCCATAGAAGCTCGCAAAAAATTGTGACATGCCTTTTACTATTATTACAGATTTCTGCTGTTCCCTGCTGACGAGCGCAGAATAAGAGTGAAACCCGTCCATGGAAGATAGTATCTGCAATGAGAAGTGTCTTCTATATAAAAATGTTTTAAAATTTTTTTACTTATTTAAAAAATGTTATTTTGGTACGACAAAATTTTCGCTAAATGCTCTATATACGTATTAGTATTCATGAACCCGGTGGATTTTGCTGTATTGCATACGGTCTGAAGGACAGATTGATGAACTTCGGGGTGGGATAGTCCAGTGGTTAAGGCACGAAGATTGCACTCGGAGGACCCGAGTTCAATTCCTAGCTCTGCCTAAATTGACCCGCTGTTCACGCGGAGTATATTTAATATGTGGATTTGAAAGTTCTTCCGATAAGTTGATGTTAGAGGAAAGAGGACGCGGTCCCTGTGGATGTCGCCCCCACTGGATTATGGTTTAAATTGGATGACACTATCCCTGACGTCAAAACAGATCGTCCCAGTGAATATTTGAGCTAATATAGCAACAGATAAAATTATATACTTGCGTATGTAATCAGGAACTGTATTCCATTTATATTTCAAATCATTATAACACCCGTCATTTAAATACCATAGCCTCTGCTTCATCCATATGAGCTATCGCATTCTTTAAACAATTGTATATTTTCGGTTTCTTTTACAGAACAGCATAAAAAATAATAAAACTAGTTTAATATATGTCATTAAAACATTGATTTTTTCTGGGTTTTATATAAAGAATATTTTATGTTGCCCTTTTTTATTTTATATATTTTTCAAAATTATATTTTTGCCCAGAAACAATTCGATTAGTATTAATATATTATTTATTTTCAAAAATTATGTATTCAAATTATCAAATTCAATAACTGTCTTTCGTCAGGATATCTTCCATCAAAATTTCGAATTCGAAAATTCTCAAGAAAACAATACCTATTCTATACAATAGTATGTGCAAATAAAATATGTTTTTGTTTTCTGATGACGATTGCGACAGAAGTAGACTTAACCAATGCGATATTACGAATTTATAAAAAAGTCCAGTGGACACTTAAACTCCATATCCTTTATATTTAAAAAACGGAACGAATCTTCTATTTGAAATAATTTTTCTTTTAAATAACATATTTTTTCTCATACTAATTGCATAAAATTAATTTCTTTCCCTCAAAATTATTCGAATTCGAGATATTAACAAATAAGCAGGTTCCAAAACTTTTTGAGCCCACCTCGAATGCTTATAGAATGTGTCATATGAGAACACGATAATAAGGAATGCACCTACTAATATCAAATTATTATGTGGAATCTGATACAATGCTTTTTTAACTTTTCTAATAAGAACTCAACCTTTTAGGGCTTTAAGATTTTATAGCAATATTTTGTTTGGAATATAATTTTTATTTCCAAAATTATATTAAATATATATGTCGTATATGTTTATGTATTACACAAATAAACGTACATTTATCGACGTGATTAAGCTGTTTCTAATTAAAAAAACATAACTTTTAAAGCATTTCTACATTATATTTTAGAAGAATGACTTGTATACAAAATTTGAAATATATATGTTTTTCTTTACCTGCATCAATATATCTCCACATTCTAGATATTTTTTGATTGTAACTTGATTTCTAACTGTAACAACCAGATTGAAAAATTTTTTGAAAAAGTTTCAAAAGAAACAATTAAAAATATTATTTTGTGTCAAGTAAACACAAGTTATATTGCCCAAACAATAAAATTCAATCTGAGCTCTCGCTACAAATGTTTGATTTTCATTTACAGTGTTCTTCATCAGCCTATTTTTAATTTGAAAGGTAAACTTTCCACTAAATCCTATGAATGTCAATTTTCTTCATGCAATGTCGTGACGTTATTCACAAACATTTCCGGTTTCAAGGGAGAAGGTGCTAAGATCTAAACCATTACTCCTGCAGCCCTGCCATCAGGTAGGGCATGCCTTCAGGCCATAGTCCCATTAGTAGAAGATGTCTGCCTGAACAATACTGCTGATAATATATCTAGTATCTGGCTCTCGAAGCTCAGAGCAATCACCTGTACCCCATACTTCAAAGGAATCTGAAACCTGCTTGCTCGCTTTGCGACAACAGAAAGTTTCAACCCATGCATCCTTCTTAAAATGAAACTACCATCTACAATTGTTGGTCTATACTGCAAAATTCTATTGCGCTAGTTTCTTTTACATTCACACTATAAGTAGATATACTCGTAAAATAGTATCCAACATTCAGATGATGAAATGCTTTTTATAAACACTTTACAACATAGTTGAAAAGTGTTTATGACTTTGTTCATTCTGTCTATATGTCCGTTCGCACGATAACTGCCGTAAAAATAACTTTATCGAAATGAAATTTTAGTATGCTGTTCATACGATCTGTGGGATATATGGGAATGTAAATAAATTTTATCCCCCAATTAGTTTTGGTGTGAACCCGGATTGAAAAAATGAAAGACACTGAACCCCATGGGACCTAATTTTTCAAACATTTTTTAAGCAAAATAAAAATTCAGAAATTGCTTCGAAAATTTTAGGAAATATTCAAATTTTTCCATAAAATATATAAAATAAAATTCAGCAAAATATATTCGGTAGCTTTTTAAATAAAAATTAAAATAATAATTACACCCTTTATATGAAGAGATCAAATGACCATTATATGAACAGATCACATAACTCACTTCAATATAAAATATGGCATCCATCTTGTGCCAAAATCGTAATTTTTAAGATCTTTTTAATTTATATTTAGTGTTACATCTGTCCTAAAACCGCTTTATTTTTGCGTTTTTTCTGTGCATCTATATTCTGAGTCAACGCAATTACAATATGTTTTATCTTAAATGATCATCAAACTTTGATTATTTTTATAACGAGGCCTACCTTTAATGAATGTAAAATGCAAACAAGTAAGATGAGTTGTATATGAATTGCTGAATTTTTCTTAAGCAAAATTATTTAACTCTGCAATCTGGAATAAAAATGTATGAATGAAATATTCGCTGTTTTTACATAGAGAGCTAGACTATTTATATTTCGATGACGTCGTTTGAATAAAATTTCAATGAAATTTTCAGCATGGAGTTAGAAAAAACTTTAACCTCCATGGTTTAATCTTCCAATTAAATAAATTATTGTAGTTCTGTGATAATTAAACAAGAAAGTTCAATCATACATAAAGCATTGATTATGAAACACTTTCCAACTACAATGCAATTTTATTTAAACATCTCTAAAATACGATAATTCAGCTGTAATATTTTTTACATTATCACAATACTACAATCATTTATTATATTTGAGAACTTAAAAATTCATCGAAAAAATGAAGTAAATGGAGTGAATATTTAATTCAAACGCTTTTATTCCATTCTTCTCATTCATCACAATATCAGACTAATATATTTTACTTGAAAACATAAAATCCTGGAAGTAAAAGTACTTTCTAATTCTATGCTTAAAACTAATGCTTAAAATTTATCAAATAAAGCAATACTTAAGAATTGTCTGCATCTCCATGTAAAATCAATGCATATTTCATTCATATCAGCTTTATTCCAATCTTCAGGACTAAATTTTGCGTTAAAAAAATTCAGCAATTCTTAAACAACTCATCTTACAGCTTTATGTGTTTACATTCTGCATAGGTTAAAATTAGGTTTCGTTGTAGAAATAATCAAAATTTGATGATCATTTAAGCTAAAAATTATTGTAATTGCGTTGGCGCAGAATACAGATGCTACAGAAAAACGCAAAAATAAAGCGGTTTTCTTACACTAAAAGAATTTTAAAAGTCACGATTTTGACCCAAGATGGATGCCATAATTTATTTTGAAGTGTGTCACGTTATCACTTCATATAATATGGGTCTAATTATTATTTTAATTTTTAGTTAAAAAACTACCGAATAAATTTTGCTTAAATTGTTTTATACATTTTATGGAATAATTTAAATATTTACTAAAACTTTCGAAGCAATTTGTGAATTTTAAATTCGCTTAAAAATGTTTGAAAAATTAGGTCCCATAGGGTTCAATGTATTTGATTTTTTCAACCCAGTTTCAATCCCAAACTAATCGGGTGATATTATTCATTTACATTCCCATATGTCTTATAGACCGTCTGAACAACATACTAAAATTTCATTTTGATAAAGTCATATCTACGGCAGTTATCTTGCAAATGAACAGACAGACAGACAGAATGAACAAAGTCATAAACATGTTTTAACTTTGTAAAGTGTTAAAAATATCGCCTCTGAATGTATCATATTTTAGAGGTGTTGAAATAAAATTACAGTTGAAAATTGTTTTATAATCAATTTTTTATGCATGATTGATCTTTCTTGTGATTATATTTAGTGCTGCATCCGTCCTAAAACCGCTTTAATTTTGTATATTATCTGTGTTTCTAAATTCTGTGCCTACGCAATTACAATATTTTTAATTTTAAATGAACACTAACATTTGATTATTTCTACAACGAAGCCTAATTTTAACGTACGCAAAGTGTAAACAAGACAAGCGATTGTAAGATGAATTGTATAAGAATTGCTGAATTTTTCAAAGCAAAATTATTTAGCTCTGGAGTCTGGAATATAAGTGATATGAATGCAATATTTATTGGTTTTCTTTAAATAGAGAAGTAAAGGATTTTATAGCATTGCCTTTTTTATTGAAGTTTTAAGTTTCTAAGTAAAAAAATTATTGTACTATGATAATTTAAAAAAGCATCACCGCTGAATGTATCGCATTTTAGAGATGTTTAGATAACATTGCATTTCAGTTGGAAAGTGTTTCATAATCATTGCTTTTTGCAAGATTAATCTTTCTTGTTTCTATCACATTTTTCTCATAAGTTGAATTCATTCAGATAGAGGAAATAATATATAATAGTATATAGAATAAACTCGACAGTAGCATAGTAATCATTGAAGAGTTGTACCTCAGTATAATGAATTATGACAAAAAGTCGAAAATTTATAAAATAGTTCATTCTTGTACTTCCAATTTTCTGAAAATAAAATCCATTTCCGTGTTCAATCAACATCGAAGTCAATTTAACTTATGTCTCGTATCCTAAGCTACTAAAAAGACTGTTGTTAGAATTATTTGCAAGATTTTTATAAATATTCTAATAAAATTTATATAAAGTATATTACATTATATTTTATTAAAGCTGTGGGTTGAAGGAGGGGCGCAAAATGTCTTGTACCTCAACTGCATTTACTTTCAAAAATCTGTGTCTTACTTTCATTTGATGGATAAAAGCCAGTGCTAAAAATATTATTTGTGCAAATATGCTTATGAAATAAACAATACGTGAAATAAAGTATACTCTTTTACATATATACGAGCTGCGTGTTTGAAGACGAGACCCGAGATGCTTTAGTTTCACCCCTTTATAGAGTCATGTATTTTTTTTTTTTTTTTTTTTTTTTTTTTTTTTTTTTTTGCTTGAGCATTGGAAACAGATACCCAAATTACAATTATTTTCAAATCTTTTGATAAACTATATTATGTATACTACATTATTTATTTTGAGTAAAGGCAAAGAGTTTTGTATGTACTATCTTCCATCACTTTCAGCTGAATACTATTGTCTATAATCTTGTTTTGCAAATATGTTGGTTGCCCCATGGATCGCTTAGTTTTCATTTCTAATGACAAGTTTCAAGCAGGACAAAATTTTAAAATTTGATTTTTTTTCTTTTCTTTTTGACACCGGCACATAAAATTGTTCAATATCTTGAAGTAGCTTGTTTCTTTCATATACTTTTTATTACATACTACACAATTTTCTAGTCGATTATTCATAAGTATTTTTATAATGGTTTGTGCTAATATATATTTTAAATTAGTTGATGATGGTGCTCGTGATGTATTTTCCGAAACACATTATTTTATATTTTTTCCATCATGGCGTACTTAAATTTGTAGTCTTGGTCATGACCAAGTTAATCTTTCTTCTGTTTATTGAAATTATTCTTAGTTTTTTTTCTTTTCATTTTTTCTAATTTTCATTTAGCAATTATTTTGCTGGTATGACTTCTCAGTCTTTGCTTTGCCGAAAGGAGGCTGTTTTTTGCCTCCGAAATTGGTTGACACCTTTATTTGTTTAATGCTAATATTAACGATAATATATAACATCAGTTTCTTTTCAGAAGCGATTTGAAACAATTTTTATTTTAATAAATTACTTCATATTTCATCAATGTCTTGGAAAATTACACTACTTCGGAAGAATGTGAAATTTTAGAATCACCAATATCAGTGAAGGCAGAGTTCGCAACAAACAAAACATTTGATTATTCAACTTAAACACCAGTATTCTCAGTACAGGCAAAATATTACTAGGAGCAAGTACATGTTAAGTGACACGAATAGAATCTGAAACAAATGCAACACAATAAAATATCGTCTAATGCAAATTTGATCTATTTAATGACCACTTGATCAAGATATTTCTTTTATTAATAAAAATTTTCATAGAGACCAGCCCTATTATTTTTATGAGGTTGGGGAGAGTATCAACCCTATTTCCTTTATGGATATCAGCCCAATTACTTTTTTAACCTTTCCTAAGCATAAATTTATGCATTTAGGTCTGCTTCCACCAGTAGATTATCAACAGCTCGTGATTATTCTTTAAATCTCTGGATGTGCTTACACAGGACAGTCATGCACTAGAAATAGAGCCGGCCATTTCATTTAAATGCTCCACAAAAATCCATAAAATCTTAAATGAAAGACTAAATAATATGTTTAAATATAATAATTAATAGTTTGTTTTATACATTTCTGTTCATGATTAAAGGAATAAAATCAACTCCATATACAATAAACGGATTCCGATATATTTTCTGCGACTTGGTGTCACTTTAAAATGTGCTAAACTGCCAAATTGCAAAACGATTATAATAATTTTTAACAGCAAATTTAATTTATATATATGTATATATATATATATATATATATACATTTTCTTTTATGTGTTATTTTGTGCAATAAATAGCTGTTTGAGCTGCAGCAGTTTAAGCTATATGTACCAACAATTAGTTATACATATTCTTTAAAAACCAACATATGGCCGGTAGTATTCAAATATAATCTACAACCACAAAGGTGGGTGTTGACAAATTTATTGTATTTGCTTACAGTGATTTCTTGTTGTTCAGACTTGATGGTAAAGTGCTCCGGTATTGGCCTTTTCTATTTCAGCAAAGATGGTATGGAGACTAAGCACATAACTTCCCCAAGCCAGCCCTATTTAAATGGCCACTCCTAAAATTGGACTATTTGCTTTTTGCACTTCAACGTTCTTGATTCGCCTATGATAATAAGTTTACATGCGATAGAAAAAACCTTTAAGTAAGAATTTTCAGTAATATGGTTGTAAGCTTTATAAAAAAAATATAAATACAAAAATAAAATATTTTAACTTTGCATTGATGTGATTTTTATCATTAATTTTGAGCATTATTTAATCCCTGACTTGGGTATATATACACATCTCTGCTTGTGTGGAGCACCCTCTTAAATGAACAGATTTCAAAAACTCTATTCTTGTGTTTTTTATCAGATAATTGTCCCAAATACCAAATATCAAACCTCTATTACATTTTGAAAGGAGGCGTTTCTCATTTATTTCGGAAAATCGAATATTTGGGTTTGCGGTACCCCCATAAAGTAGAAAATATCAGACAACTGAAATTGTATGTGCTTTTCCTTTCGAACTATCTACTCGCACACCAAATTTGTAGTCTCTATTGCATCTCGAAACATGAATTTTCATCATTTCATTTTTGGAGCAACCTCTTTAAACGAACATTTTTGAAAAACAATGTTGTTTTGAGTGTTTTCATCAAATGATTAACCCGTATACCAAATTTCAAGCCTCTATCAAATTTAAAGCAAGCGTTTCTCATTTGTTCGGAAAATCGAACATTTCGGTGCGAGGCACCCACTAAAGTAGCAAATATTGAAATCTAAAATTGCACACTTTCTTCCTTTAGAATGGTTTACATACTCTAAATTTGAAATCTCTATCTCATCGCAAAGTATACTTTCCTATCATTTCACTTTTCGAACGTTTTGGTGTGGAGCATACCCTCGACGGAACATTTTCGAAAAATTCGGTTTTTCCAGGGGTTTTTATCGAACGATCGACCTGTGCACCAAATTGCAAGTCTCTATTTATCCGGGGAGTGCCTAAAAAAACGTGACAGACAGACGAACAGTTGACAATTAATATATATATATAGATAGATAGCTCAAAATATCTTGTAATAATTTAAGAATAGAAATTAAAGGATTCAAACTTCTGTTGCCAAATGCTAAAAATTAATTTATTGCAAAAACTCGATGTTTAATAAGAGTGTATAATTTCCCTCTCAATAGTGCTTGCTGATAAGGCATTCTTGGGAGAGAGAGAGCCTTTTGAGGGAAAATATTGATTTTTTTTTTTTTGCCGACATTACAATGAAATTTATGAAAATCAACAATTTTTTTATTTTTTAAAAAGTGTCAAGATTGGTATATAGGTGTCGTCAGGATCTCGAACAGGGAAGGGAGGTCGAAGATCAAATGTGGTTGTTTACAGTGTCGGATTTAATACACCAATACTCTGTGAAGAATATAATGCAATTATATATGGAGAACTAACGTAATCATTATCAATGAATGCTTATGACGCTTCCTACGTAACTGCAGACACAGATATGTCTCATTTGATACTACATTAATATCATAACTAATATATGCATTAAAATTTGTCAAAATATGCATGCAAATATGCACCTAAAATTTAATAATTAATTACTTATAACATAAAATACATGTATTTATATATTTTGTTCGAATATCATTAATGCATCTGAAAGCATTTAAAAACGGGGAATTTCAACCAAACTCAAGCAAACTATTATTGCAAATCAAAAGTTTTTATATCATTGTTCAAATATAGTCAAAATTTTCATATAGTGAGTAAATTTTATTGCTGTAACCAACTAATGTGCTTTTTTAAGTTCTTGACACGTAGACTTTGTCGTTTATCATCTAAAAACATTTTAATGCTAAAAATGTTCTTTTAATACCAACTGATATTATTGGACAGTACTTGTCATATTTTGAACTGAAAGTGATATTTAGTTCTTGGGTATTCCATGCTGAAAACGGCTTAGTTATAACTGCGTGTTTACTCTTCTTTTTTTTTTCTCTCTCTGAAATGTGAATAGCAGTTTTTACATGTTGATCTGATATTTTTCTGAATAATTTTTTCTCGCATATTGCATAATATAAAAACACCATCTGTATTCAGATTTTTCTGTGATTATAAATACATGATTTTATTCGGATTGATTTATTAGATTTAATTTTAGGCATTTTTACTCACAATGCTTATACAGAAAATTTTACAGAACAGCTCTTTGAAAACGACGTATGCAAAACTTCAGATATTCGTATAACGTGACTTTCCATCTCTTTTACCAGACATGTCTCTTGATATTTTACCCTGAAAAGATTTCACCATTTCTTATGATAATTGCATGGCCTTAGTAGCTCACGGAATTTGGGTGATGAATGAGAAATATGTTTAGCTTCGTCCGATGTTAACTTATCTAGCTATTTAAAAAGAAAGATGAATCATGCTTAAGGCATTGATTATGAAACACTTTCCAACTTCAATGCAATTTTATTTAAACATCTCTAAAATTCGATACATTCCTCGGTAATATTTTAAAAATTATCACAATACTACATTAATTTGAAAACTTAAAACTTCATCGAAAAAAATGAACTTCATTCAAATGACGGGATTGAAATATAAATTGCCTGGTTTAAACATCTATAAAATGCGATACATTTCTAAATAATATTTTTAAAATTATTATGATACTACAATAATTTATTATATTTGAAAACTTCATCAAAAACAAATAAAATGTATTCAAATGACGCCATCGAAATATAACACACATGGCTCTCTCTATAAAATCAGCATTTCATTCATAAACATTTTTCCATTCATTTCATTCATCACAATACTATAATAATTTATTTTATTTCAAACTTAAGACCATGGAGGTACAAGTAATTAGACTTTATGTTTTAAACTTCATCGAAAAAATCGTCCTACTCCCTAAAATCAATGAATATTTCATTCATATCAGCTATATTGCAGACTCCATGAGCTAAATAATTCTGCGTTAAAGAAATGCAACAATTCTTATACAACTCATTTTACACATTTTGGTGTTTACATTTTCCATTAGTGAAAAGTAGGCTTCGTTGTAGAAATAGTCAAAGTTGGATGATCATTTAAACTCAAATATATTGTAATTGCAGTGTTTCAGGATGCAGATGCACAGAATTTAAGCAACAATAAAGCGGTTTTAGGACGGATTAAACACTAAATATGACTTACAATGAACATTAAAAATCACAATTTTGGCACAAGATGGATGTCATAGTTTATTTTGAAGTGGGTCATGTAATCTCTATATATAATGGTTACGTGATCGCTTCATATAAAAGGTGTAATCATTATTTAAATTTTTATTTAAAAAACTACTGAATATATTTTTCTGAAATTTTTATTATTTATTTTATGGGACAATTTGAATATTTCATAAAACTTTCGAAGCAATTTGTGAATTTTAAATCCGCTTAAAAAATGTTTGAAAAATTAGGCCTCATAGTGTTCAATGCATTTCATTATTTCAACCCGGTTATATCCAAAGCTAATTGGGTGACATTATTCATTAATATTCCCGTAGGTCCTATAGACTGTCTGAACAACATATTAAAATTTCATTTTGATAAATTCATTTTTTCGGCAGTTATCGTGCTAACGGACAGACAGACAGGCAGAATGAACAAAGTCATAAACACTTTTCAGCTTTGTTGTAAAGTGTTAAAGAAGATAAAAAGATAGTTAAAATAAAAAAAAATGCAAGCTAAAAGAAAATGAAGTACTTGAAATATGTATTTAAAGGCCTTATATGCATTTACATGCTCTATAAGTGTTCATATATGCAATTGCATATACAAATATGAAATTTCATAGAATTCGAGTTTTAGTCATAATCAATATATTAGTTTTACAAATTAATATTTTTATAAATTTTTTTAACTGCGATTGTTTTTAAACGACTTTTTAAAAAAAAATTTAAATGGATTTTTAACGAATTTTTAACAGGACAGTTCAAACTATCATATTTTGTGAAGCATATGCACTGCAGAAATGAATTAATAGTTGCCGAATTTTGCTTTTGAAGGATCTCGTCACATTAACTATTTTTCTAAATGTCTATAAGTGTAGAATTCCTACAAAATAGACAGTTCTAGCATTCTAAAAATCGACACATTTATTTTTTTTTGCATAAAATTATGTATAAAGTACATTTTCTCGAGCTAAATATAGGAATACTTGATATTTTTAGTTTTGATGTGAACCGGCTAAAGTGGACGCCACATTTGTCGTTTAGTCAATTTTTTTTCTGTAAACATCTTAGATCATTAAGATGATCAGCACTTTTAAGACTTACAATAGAATGTTTGCAGAAGTATCTGGGAGAAAGAATTGTAAGGATACCTATCGATCGCTGAAAGCCACGCAAAATCCAGCAATATTTACAACCAAAGAGTGGGTTGTGAACTACGGCCCTTTGTCGGCTTCCTACGGCCCCCAGGGTGAAATCATAACCCTCTGAGCATGACCACAAGATAGGCGACACACAAAGTATTTTAAACATACGGGCGACACACTCCGTTATTGTAAAGGGTTTTCATAGTTCCCGTGCCTGGGGTGGAGCATTCATTCTTCCCAGGCCAGGTATTCCCCTTAGAGGAGAGATAAGAAGACATACTTCTTATTCCTGCTCTAAGGTATTCCCACGTCGTAAATTCCCACGTCGGCGATTCAATTTGAAAAACTAGCGATTAACGAAATGACCGGCCAAACTCCTTAGATATTCTATCCGTAGATATTTCGTCTAATATATCCGTTTTATATTTTATAGACGTCTAACGCCTTAGATATATAGAATGTGTTTTGATACATGACCTGGCGCGGAGGTGGCAATTCTATCCTTTGACCCCCACCAGCGCCCTGCTGAACTTCACACGCTGTACTAAGGGTTTTCATCGTTTATACAACTGCCTCAAATTTTAAAGGGTTTCCGAAAACGGATGTGTAATCGGAATTAAAGTTGTGTATCAAAATTAAAATATTGCGCGAAACTCATACCCGTTAGTTTTGGCTTGTAAATTTATTTATTGGTTAAATATTCATTGTAACATATTTTGCATTACGATAAATTAAAAAAAAAATTAATCTATATGCAATAGTTTCGTTATAAGACTCCTGTATTTGAATAAGGCACCTTAGTTTTGAATATACGCTGCAGCTGACGGAGCAGAAAGCAAATAAAGGACATCAACCTTGGGAATGGAGGGGGGGGGGGGGACTTTTCCGAGCCAAACTGCTGATATTGTGACGAAGTACTGTTGTTCTACTTTATCCTACTATGTACTGTCCATAAACAACTATACGGTAAATATGAAGGATGGTGGTAAAAATAGCGCGTTTAAAGGCTACTATTCTGCTCAGCCATACTTTCTATTCATCTTGAAGCTATAGATCGTAAGAATTTCGCATTCTTTTTTTTTTTTTTTTCAAGTTTTGGTGTCCGACAGTTTCTTGCTCAGAGAAATTTCAGCAATTCAAAATTAAATTCGATCGATTTTCAACTGCCTGCATACGCAGACGAAATTGGTTTATTCCCTTCCCCCCTCTCCTATTTTGTTGATCGGTAAAATTCGAGTAAATTAGTAAAATGTCATATGCGTTCAGCGATACAAAGTTATATTTTTTAAATTCATAAACGTCGAAATATTAAGAAAAATCAAATTCCTTCAAAGGGATAAAGAATTTATTTAATTGTTATGAAATAAACATATTGGGGAATTTTTACAATAAAAAGGGTTACTCAATTCATAACGTCCGATAATATAACAGCAGTGTCCGATAAAAGTGTCCGATAATATAACAGCTTAAAAGCAGATAATTCTAACATTCCAAAAATCGTCTAATACATTCTTTTTTTACATAAAAATAAGCATAAAGTTAATATTCACGTGTTACATAGAATAATCCAGTTTTTTTTTATTAATTATTATTTATTTTAACACTTTACAACAAAGTTGAAAAGTGTTTATGACTTTGTTCATTCTGTCTGTCTGTCTGTCTGTCTGTCCGTTAGCACGATAACTGCCGTAAAAATGACTTAATCAAAATGAAATTTTAGTATGTTGTTCAGACGGTCTGTAGGACCTATGGGAATATAAATGAATAATATCACCCAATTAGTTTTGGATTGAACCCGGGTTGAAAAAATGAAATACATTGAGCCCTATGGGACCTAATTTTTCTAACATTTTTTAAGCGGATTTAAAATTCATAAATTGCTTCGAAAATTTTAAGTAATAGTCAAATTGTTCCATAAAATATATAAAAAAAAATTCAGCTAAATATATTCAGTAGTTTTTTAAATAAAAATTAAAATAATAATTACACATCTTATATGAAACGATCACGTGACCATGATATGAAACGATCACATGACCCACTTCAAAATGAGATATGGCATCCATCTTGTTTCAAATTCGTGATTTTTTAAAGTTCTTTTTAATTCATATTGAGTGTTGTATCCATCCTAAAACTATTTTATTTCTGCTTAAATTCTGTGCATCTACATACTAAAACAACACAATGACAATATATTTGAGTTTAAATTCTCATTCAAATTTGATTATTTCTACAACTAAGCCTATTTTTCACCTATGTAAAATGTAAACAGCAAAATATGTAGAATGAGTTGTATTAGAATTACTGTATTTCTTTAATACAAAATAATTCAGTCCATGGAGTCTGCATGGCTGATATGAATGAAATATTAATTGATTTTATAAACAGAAGGACGATATTTTTCGATGAAGTTTTAAGCATAAAGTTTATGAATTGTAGCTCCATGGTCTTAATTTTTAAATAAAATAAATTATTATAGTATTGTGATGAATGAAATGGAGAAAGTTATGAATGAAATCCTGCTTTTATAGAGGGATCCAGGCGTGTTATTTTTTCTATGACGTCATTTGAATTAATTTCAGTTGTTTTCGATGAAGTTTTCAAATATAATAAATTATCGTAGTATTATGATAGATTTAAAAATATTACCGTGGAATGTATTGCATTTTAGAGATATTTAAACCACGCAATTTATATTTCAATGCTGTCTTTTGAATGAAGTTCATTTTTTTCAATGAAGGTTTAAGTTTTCAAATATAATAAATCAATGTAGTATCGTGATAAGTTTTAAAATATTACCGAGGAATGTATTGCAATTTTGACTTTTTTTAAATAAAATTGCATTGAAGTTGGAAAGTGTTTCATAATCAATGCTTTAAGCATGATTGATCTTTCTTGTTTATTTTGATGCGATCAGGTCATTTTTTTATTTTGATGCGGTGACGCCATTTTTGAAATATATTCCATTTTCTTCTGTGAATATCTTAAAAAATGATTAACACTCTTTTAAACATACCATAGAATTCTTCCACAAGGATCTGAAAGAAGAATTTTTATGGATATCCGTTGATTATTGCTGACATTTAAAACGACGGTATTTTTGAATGTTACTTATGCGCGACTGTACAAAGCACTTATACAAATATGTACTCTGAACACGGGAACAGTTTGGTCAGAGTCAGGAATCGAACGTGGATCCTCTAAGTGATGTTTTAACCACTGGGTTGTCCAGCCCCCTAATGTTAAGCTAATTTGAATTAAAAAAATCTCGTCGAACCGTATTATTCAGAGAACTTTAGTACCGCACAAAGTTTCGCCGTTGTCCGAAACTTCGATTTTCGGTTACAGACGACACGCACATGAGACAAGACAATTTATTTTACTACATGAGATAAAAATATATGAACTATGGGTATTTCTAGTCAGTGGAAATGAAACAAAATAAAATTATTAATTAATTATTTTGTATGTCAGAATTTTTCTCGTAGATCCATGAATAAATAATAAAATAATACTCTTATTTCCAAATTTTGCTTTTGTAATACTAAAAGTCTTCCACACATGGAATATTTAAGATTACATGAAAAAATTCTTATACATGAAATCTACGGCAACAAACTGCCCTCAGAACTTCTGAACCTTTCTGTAAAATGCTATTGTATGTAACTCTCCCCCACTCACACACCCAGACAAAAAACAAATATGGAAATTTATAGCTTTATACTGATTTTAAAGTTAGATGTTTCAGTCTACTTCTGTGTTAATAGTCAGGGCCGTGACAAGGAATAAGACGGCGAGGCGACGTCCTCTGGCGCCGTCTCACAGGGGCTCCGAAATTGAAATTTTTATTATTAGTTTAAAAAACTAAAAATTGTTTTTAAACAAAGCACTGTACTTTCTTTAGTTCTGAAACCGGAACGTCAACAAAAATACAGTGCTTTAGTAATAAGAAAATATAAACATAATTTTAATAGTATTTCCTCTAACAACTAAGATTCAACTTGAATTAGGTAATTAAATAATTATAAAAAAGGTAATCCTTCAGGAAATTATAACTTTTGTAAATTGCTTTTTTCTTCGATTCAAGACAATACCTAAATTAAAGCACCGAGAATTAATACCAGATTTCTGTAAACAGATTCATTTAAATGATATCGTTTTCCTTTCAATTTAAGGCGCAATGAAGGATAGAAATAAAAATTAACATTGCTCGAAAAAAATAATTAAACTTTCACGCATTTAAAGCACCATATGAATCGGGATAGAAGAAAGGGCCATCACCCTCAAACTAAGTTCATTGTTCACAATACAAAAATTTGAACACTCTATCTCCCTTTGTAGTTAAAACACCTCGCTGGCTTAGCAAGAAACAAACTCCCAAAATTTTTACATTTCTAACTATTAAAGCTTCTTTCAAAAAATTCTGATCATTAATATTGAGCGCATTTTTAGAGTCAAATAAGTAAACTGAATTTGGACACTTAAATGAAAATGATATTTAGCATTTTTATGAATCAAATAGTTTTACTTGTACAATCGAGGCTATACAGCATTTCATGTATAGAAAAGTAATTCTCGCTTATGTATGAAAATTCAAGATAGTGATTCTCCACAGAATCTATCAAGATTTTCTTTGTTTTCACTTATCCTACTATACATAACGTACTGGTAAATAATTCGACTCTTCGATTTGGATGAATTTAAACATTTTGAGTCTTCCTGAATACAAATCAATCATTTTTAAACGATGTCTCCCTGTAGACACGATATCTCTCGAACAAATTATGTGCTCCAAATGAAGTTTCGCACTGTTATTTTAATCAGTAAACTTAGTGGCCTATTCATTTTACTGATCAACTAATTTTACACAATAATTTGTATCTTTTATGATTTTGCACTTTTCTTTTTCTTTTTATATAAAAAAATAGGAAGAAAAAGTTATTTTACCCTAGTTTCACAAAATTTTCGTGTAACCTTTTGTTCCAGTATCAGGTAAACAAGATCAAATATTTCTATTTAACTATAATTTTCATAAATTGAATAAAAATATAATCTATAACAGATATGGATACATTTAGATTGTTGACATTCAGAGAGATTAGACAAGGGGTATACTCAATCTTTCAAACATGTTTTGTTTCGATAATTAAAATAACATTATCAAAATAATTGTATTGAAAGCTTTTTGCTATTAGTCATTTTATATAAAATTATTCATTTATAAGTGAATATCATTTAGGATGTAAAGATGTTCCGTTTTTAAAAGATTGCACGTTTTTTGTTCTAAAATGAGAAGATCATATAATTAAATGCTCAGTATTACAAAATAAATGAATGTTTTTTAAATACTTTCGGTATTATAAAATAAGTCGATGCTTTTTAAGTACTTCGAACCAAAAATGAATGAAGATTAGAACATTCCTGTCTCAATTTTAACTGGAAATTAACTTGGGGTACATTGTGCTACTCCAGTCAATCGATATATTTATTTGGAACTTGAGACTAAAATTTTCTCCACTCCTATACAATGATCATATATATATGCTATATGTTTACAGTAGGAAAAAATTTTTCCAGAAAAGCATGTTTTATTTGGATATATTATGCAAAAATTGAGGTCACGTACATGTGACTCAGTCTTTTTAAAAATATTTTTCATATATGCCTCTGCCTATGCTATCCTGACCGCATAACGAACACTTCAGAATATATTCCTACTAATTCGATGAAAATACTTCTTGACCTTAACACATGAATTCATTTTTTAAAAATTATCACATACTTGCACTTATATTCATTTAATATACCAGAGTCGACAATACCGAACATGAGTCTGTATGAAGTCTTGTACCGACTATAAAGATTTAGAACCCTAGCCTGTTGATCTCGAAACAAGCACTCTAAACCATCAGGAGAATGTGCTTGCGTCAAATGTATGCAGTTTTATCTTATTCACTTGTCAGAAAGTAGTTTTTTGGTTAGTTGGTAGAATACTCATATAAATTATCGTGCAATAGGCAGTTCTAATACCGACTAACTTCTCAAACCTCAGCTATTTGCTCTATATACGTATTTCTATATTCTGTTCTATTGTGGACAGAATTGCCATAACAAATTTGTACATATGGTGTCTTTAAAAATCTATACAGGGGAATTTAGCAATATTTGTACTTTTTCCGCATATTAAAACATATGTATTTTGCGGTTAGTGTTCCATATTTTGGCTTCCATTGTTAAAACATAGATACTTTTCGAATTAAATGGATATGCAAAATTGTGGAAAGGGGCTCAACTCAGATGGCATTAAAAGACTTTGCCCATTGAGTTTCTGTGGTTTTATTAGTATTGAGCATGGACGTGGAGAATATTCTCCTATTAAGTAATTTTTCCCTTATTAATATGTCCGTATCTACCCTTTCTTTCATTAAAATCAATTAATCTCATATGACTATTTTTTTTTTCCTTTCAGCACATAGTATACGACTATATGTAAAAACAATTTTGATGAGTCAAAAATCAAATTCTTTTATTTATTTTGATGGTTATAGGTTATACGCGTTTTGGAGCATCCCTGAATACGAATTAACCAATTTTAACCATCTGTCTATTTCTTTGTGGGTACAGTAGTATCGAATAAGTTGATAATACAGAAAAAAATTTGGTACGATTATTTCAATCGGTAAATGTTAAAAGCCTATTACCTGTTGTGATAAACGGATCAAAGAATAGATCTTATTTCTTTATCATGCTTTTCAAATTCGGAAACATAAGTAAACTTAAAAATGTTAGAGAAATATTTATGTATTTATAATGTCAGCTTTTTAACACGAATGCCATCATTTACATGAGGTTTATATGCACTGTTCTTGAGATAGTTTATGTTTTTGGTCAAAAATGGAACAATTCGGAAAAAAAAATATAAATTCCTTATTATCAAATGAGTGAATGCTTTATAAACAAACAGCTTAAATCCGAAATGAATGGACATCATTATTTAGAAATTATCTCGATCTGCTCTCGAGATATTGAAACATATATTCATCTATATATTTTTTAATGTAGTGCCATATCTTTCAAACAAATTGGATAAATCGAATAAAGTTTGGTGAGCATTTTTCAATCAATGAACATCACTCAGAGACCTATTAATTTTCGGAGGAAAGGAACCAAGTAGAAAGCAATCAAGTTCTGAATATTTATTTTAGAAAATCAACTAAATAATAAAAAAACACAAGATGATAATATGCGCTCCACTTAAGATATTTTTTTTTTATCTTTTTTTGGAAAATAATTCACATTTAAAAGGTGTAAACGTATGGTCCGCGTTTTAAAAGTGTATATGTATGGTCCGTGTTTTAACGGTGTATATGCATCGTCCGCGTTTTAAAGGTGTATACGCATAGTCCGCGTTTTTGTATATGCATCGTCCGCGTTTAGTGTTCTATATTTTGGCTTCCATTGTTAAAACATAGATACTTTTCGAATTAAACGGATATGCAAAATTGTGGAAAGGGGCTCAACTCAGATGGCATTAAAAGACTGTGCCCATTGGGTTTCTGTGGTTTTATTAGTATGGAGAATGAACGTGGTGAATATTCTCTTATTAAGTAATTTTTCCCTTATTAGTATGTCCATATCTACCCTTTACTTCATTAAAATAAATTAATCCCATATGACTATTTTTTTTCCCTTTCAGCACATAGTATACGACTATATGTAAAAACAATTTTGATGAGTCAAAAATCAAATTCTTTTATTTATTTTGATGGTTATAGGTTATACGCGTTTTGGAGCATCCCTGAATACGAATTAACCAATTTTAACCATCTGTCTATTTCTTTGTGGGTACAATAGTATCGAATAAGTTGATAATACAGAAAAAAATTTGGTACGATTATTTAAATCTGTAAATGTTAGAAGCCTATTACCTGTTGGGATAAACGGATCAAAGAATAGATCTTATTTTTTTATCATGATTTTCAAATTCGGGAAAATTAGTAAACTTAAACATATCAAAATGTTAGAGAAATATTTATGTATTTATAATGTCAGCTTTTTAAAACGAATGTCATCATTTACATGAGGTTTACATGCACTGTTCTTGAGATAGTTTATGTTTTTGGTCAAAAATGGAACAATTCGGGAAAAAAATATAAATTCCCTATTATCAAATGGGTGAATGCTTTATAAACAAACAGCTGAAATCCGAAATGAATGGACATCATTATTTAGAAATTATCCCGATCTGCTCTCGAGATATTGAAACATATATTCATCTATATATTTTTTAATGTAGTGCCATATCTTTCGAACAAATTGGATAAATCGAATAAAGTTTGGTGAGCATTTTTCAATCAATGAACATCACTCAAAGACCTATTAATTTTCGGAGGAAAGGAACCAAGTAGAAAGCAATCAAGTTCTGAATATTTATTTTAGAAAATCAAATAAATAAAATATAAAAACACTAGATGATAATATGCGCCCCACTTAAGATATATTTTTTTTGTCATTTTTTGAAAAATAATTCGTATTTAAAAGGTGTAAACGTATGGTCCGCGTTTTAAAAGTGTATATGCATTGTCCGCGTTTTAAAGGTGTATACGCATGGTCCGCGTTTTAACGGTGTATATGCATCGTCCGCGTTTTAACGGTGTATATGCATCGTCCGCGTTTTAAAGGTGTATACGCATAGTCCACGTTTTAAAGGTGTATACGCATAGTCCACGTTTTAACGGTGTATATGCATTGTCCGCGTTTTAAAAGTGTATACGCATGGCCAACGTTTTAATGGTGTATATGCATCGTCCACGTTTTAAAGGTGTATTCGCATGGTCCGCGTTTTAAAGGTGTATATGCATGGTCCGTGGTTTAAAAGTGTATAAGCGAGTGTAAAGGTGTATATATTAAAGTCAGAACAAAATTTTTGCTCTCAGACTGCTTACATTAAAAATAAAGTACATCCATTTTCCCGATTTTTTTAAGTCTTTTTAAAACTCGCATTAGCAGCAACAAATAAACTGTTAAACCATCTCAGGAGAGATGTTTTTCCAACTCACTGAAGGGAAAATGCAGTGTCAAGAGTCTAAGGATTAAAAGAAAATAATAAAAAAGTATTTGAAATATAAGTTTTAATTTAATTTTAAAAAAATTGCGCTTCGCGGTTTGAGTTTATCCGTGTTTTGAATTCCGAACCTGTGCCCATTTATTACCAGGCAAATGCTTACACAGATACAGAATATGCATACAGTGAAAGACTGTATTTTACAATTACACACAACTCTTCAAAAACTGAATCATACTGTATTTCTATAAATTCTATGCAAAAATATGCTGTAAAGATGGTTTTATATACTTAATTTCTATACACTTTTAGCTTCCTGGACGGGGATATTTCTTGACATATGGGAAATAATAAAAGACAGTCTGGCTAGAATCTGTTTCTTATAACATTGGCTCCCAAACCATAAATGGAACCTCAAAAGAAAAAAAAATACAATAGTTTCAGAAGTGCAATATTTTTCTCTTCTGGCGAGTTAGAAATATATTTCCAAATCAAAATTACAACAATTTGCGGAGAGGATTGTGTCTGCTAAAATAATGTATGCATATCTCTTTGGGGGGAGGGGGGGCTCTAGTGGTTCTAGGGTATCCCAAGAAGCTAATACCTCAATTTAATAGTTCTATCAGTTGTCCTCGGTTTCCCTCAAAGACCAACACGGGTGTTTCGCAGATTTAGCTAGAGGGCAGTTAACGCCTTCCCTCTGAAAACCAGTTCCGCATACACACAATATGTTGCAATTCTGATAAACCGCGGACGTGTTTTTTTGCAAGACACACACAGATATTCGCGAGCTATACACAGTTATACACAGACTATATACATATACCACCTAACTGGGGACCTATGCCAAAAGTCAACCAAACTTTTTTTAGAATATTATCTGTCATTAAATAGCACATTTCTGCAAAAATCCAAAGCGAGGACGTCCCCACTTGCCGGTGCGTCCCCACTTGGAAGGTGTGTAAACATATGAATGTCCCCACTTCCCACCATACGCCAACACACATACACACACACACATACTTTCACACACACATACTTTCACACACACACACACACAGATATCATCTCAAAAATGTTTGATACTTGATCAGGGATGCTTGAAACGTGCTCTCCCATCGAAAACTCGAATTCGAATTTTCGACCCCGTCACAATATCTTCCTTATACATTATGTATATAAGGCAAGTAAAAATTCAGCAACATATGTTTAGTAGTTTTTAAAATAAAAATTAAAATAATAATTGCACCATATTAAATGAAGAGATCACATGACCCACTTCAAAATGAAATATGACATTCATCATTTTTCCCAATGTTAAAATCGCGAATTATAAAGTTCTTTTAAATATATATTTAAAATTGCATCCTTCATAAAACAGCTTTATTTTTACGTATTTTCTGTGGATCTATCTTCTGTGCCAACGCAATTACAGTATTTTGAGTTTATTTCTTCAACGAAGCCTAATTTTAATGGATGCAGAATGTAAACTAGTGATTGTAAGATGAATTTATAAGAATTACTGAATTGTTTTTCACGCAAAATACTTTAGCTCTGGAGTCTGAAATAAAAGTGAATGAAATATTCATTGCTTTTGCATAGAGAGCCAGACAATTTATATTTCGATGACGTCATGTGAATAAACTTCATTTTTTTCAATGAAGGTTTAAGTTTTCAAGTAAAATGAATTATTATAGTCCTGTGATAATTCAAAAAATATCACCACTAAATGTATCGCATTTTAGAAATGTTTAAATACAATCGCATTTCAGTTGCAAAGTGTTTCATAAACAGTCCTTTATGCATGATTTATCTTTCTTGTTCTTTTCTAACGGCACTTTTAAACTCGAGAATTAACCAATACAGATTTATCAATTTACTTTAATATATATCACATTTTTACTTTTTCTGCAATAAATAGTAATGTATAGAAATGTATTGGAATCATGTCCAAAATTGCTAGTCGATTTCTCGATGGATCTACACGTTTCAGAACTTCTAGAACACACAAAAACTGTTTTTAGCTTGACGTTTGTGTGTGTGTCTGTGTATCTGTCTGTCCAATGTATGTATAAAGTCTAACTCAAAAATAAATCACCAAATTTCATTAAATTGTTTAGATAAGTTAGTTGTGTGTGATCCTGGTGCTGATTAGATTTTGGTACGATTCGGAATAAATGAATCTAATTTTTTTTGCGAAACGTATTCATCCACTCCAGCAGAAAAATTAATTGGTCAAGTTTCACAAAATTTGGCAGATAAGTTATTTGTCAATTACCCTACTGCTGATTAAGTTTTGTATGATTGGGAGAAAAGGGAAGCTGCATTTTTTTAGCGAAATAGCTCAACAAAATTGTCAAAAGCTAAAGTAAGAGATAATGTATGCTCAAATATATTAATTAAATTATCGTTTTATACGTTTTTATACATAATTTTTGGCGATGAAAAAAATGTACGATCAATCTCTAGCACGAGCCCTCCTCCACATATGTTAGTTTTTTAGCATGTTTGCTAAGCCGATTTTAAAAATGTATCCAGTTATCAAATAAGAACGAAAATTGAAAATTCAGCGTAATTTCAAATAATTATGCGTGTTATTTTGAGCAATTAAACTTGATTTAAAGAAATATTAAAATATAAAGAGAAAATTTATTTGAGTCTGTAGCGAAAGTCATGTGCTGCCCACATCAGATTTTTTACATAATTTTTATGTGTATTTAAAATAATGTGACAAGTCGAGTATTTGATATCGAGCTTTTGTTAGATTTACACATTTTGTGGATTTTAGAACATGGTTCTAACACTTTTCGGATGTATGACTGTTTTTTATATGTGTGAGGTACGTCTATCTGTGCAATGGAAATGCATTGTAGGTATGGTCAGTTAAAATAAATCAAGAACCATCAGGTATAATAGCATATTCCTTTACAGATTGATATCATAGAGGATTTGGAGTCCTTTAAGATATTTAGGTTCTATAGTCCAAAATCTTTTGGACCATAGGAACTCAACTTTTTTTTCAGTGTGACATTTTAATGTCCATTGGAATTTTTCTTTCATACCAATATCAGTATTGAGATTCCGACATATTGTTACGAACGTGAGAAATGCTGTGATTTCTCCCCTCCCCCCCATACCGTTGGAGTAATGTTTGAAAACCAGTCAGATATGAAACTCGCACAGGCATTTTTTCCTATTACGTGCATCTAAGGTTGCTATATGCCAAAGATCAAAGAAGGGATATATATATTGCTTTTTATCGCCAATTTGGAGACATTTGAATACATTCCGAAAGTTCGAGAAGTAGTTCGAAATAACGATTATTTTACGAGATATGAGATATTTCTAGAAGTTTCTACGGATTCTATAAAAGGAATCAACACTCAGTTGAAGAGCAGTTGAAGTGATATGAGTTACACTGAACTGTGATATTCCTCAATGGTTTGAGGATAGTACCTGCTATGTGAAATAAAATACGTTAATATATCAATTGATTTTGTGAAATTAGTGGCGCATTTAATTTCTGTTTTACTGTGAATTTTGCTGCTCACGCGGTGCATGTAAATAAACGTGTTAGTTATCCAGAAATTTTGGCTCATACATATATCCTGAAAGCACACTCACGATTCCAGAGGAAACGTCGTAACAATATCTTCGTATTTCAGGCACTAACAAGTTTCCAGGACTTTTGAGTCTTGAATTTTTTCAAACTTCAGGGTACTAGATTTTATAAGACCGCAGATGCTACTTGGCTTGACGATTGGTCTACATATCCGAACCAGTCAGAAGTTGTTAATATAAGGTTACATCTAAATTGAGGGCAGTAATAACCAAAGGTTATATAGACTTCACAAAGTCCCATTTAAATTTTTAGGAACATGCTTAAATTTTAAGGAACATGTTCCGACAACTCGGTATTGGTTTTTAAAACCAAGCCCATCTCTGTTCTCCCAGAGCTTGAAATGAGAGAAGAGATATTAGTAACGACGCTTTGTCAGATTCAAAATCTTATAACTGTACTGATAATGGACATATAAAACGGTACAAATTAATAAATAGACATTCATAGTTGTGATATCCTAGAACTGACACTGAAAGGAAAATTCGTAAAAGATGGAATTGTATAGACTTTGTGTGACTTTAAGGTAAATAGCATATACACTAGTAACATGCCAGTACTGGTTCAATAATGATATGCATATTGTATCGATATTATATATTTTGGTATTTCATTGGAAAATTTTCCTATGCGACACAAAAATTGAGGGTACAATGGTCGTCTGAATTGGCTAGTTATAGATAATATTTCGCCAATATTGATTATATTACATTGGAAATATTTCCAATATTTGGAATACATTTGCAAACAACAGAGTCCTGCTGCTCGAAGTCGAACTATCCATATTCGACAGTATGTCATAATCTCTGACAAGAATGTTCGATGCATGAACTAAAGTAATATCATAGTTCATACCAGAAGTGTTCACCCTTAAAACACCTCATAAATTTCTGATAATGTGCTGATAAAAGCACTATGGAATACAATTTATGAGGTCATAAAAAGAATGTTGTAAAATCGGACTCAGATTAAAATTTACTGTAAAATACCTGAAACTGTTAATCCACCACTGATCTTAGACTATTAAAGTAAATATGTCATCTGCATTTGTTTGTGTAACCTGTTTCTTTTGCTTGTCTCTTTTCATGTTTTTAATTTCCTCAAAGATCGTTTGGACTCTAAATTCTATTTTTGAACTGGACTTTCGTGAAAGTTTCTAGATTGTTTTACATTCAAAATCCCTTATTAAAGATAATTATATTTTGTAACACTTTACAACAAAGTTGAAAAGTGTTTATGACTTTGTTCCTTCTGTCAGTCTGTCTGTCTGTCTGTCCGTTAGCACGATAACTACCGTAAAAATGACTTAATCAAAATGAAATTTTAGTATGTTGTTCAGACGGTCTGTATCAGACTGCTGTTCAGACTGTCCGAGGAATGTATTGCATTTTAGACATGTTTATATAAAATTGCATTGAAGTTGGAAAGTGTTTCATAATCAATGCTTTAAGAATGATTGTTCTTTCTTGTTTCTCTTCCGCTTGGATGTCTCTGGATTAACTTTCCGAATTCGATTCCTTCATCAACAAAACAAGCTATTTGAATTCTTTGTTGCATGTTCACGTTCATTTTTGCTATTTTACTGTTCATTCATTATGTCCCACACTTGGAGATAGAAAGAAGGCGAAATACTTGAAACTGTTGAAAAAGCTTGAAACTGTTGAAACTGTTGAAAGAGCCATAATGCTTTGAGAATTATATATAGGTATCACTAGTGTTAGTTGAAGCGGCAGAGTGACGTAATATTTAGTATATCCACTTTTGATTATTTTTAAATTAAGAGTCCTCTGATTATGAGTATAATTAACCTGCATTTTTATCATAGTTGTATAACAGAGTACAGAATATATGGAAATTAAAAATAGAGTTAAAGGTAAAATAATTTTGAATACGTAGAAATATTTTTTATCGTTTTAGTTCTACTTGACATTGCGCTAATAAGTTATTTTTGCAAAATTGATAAATTAAATTTTTATTTTAGGCTCTTCGCTTTAGAAATGAAAACAACGCAGGACTACTTATCCCAGCACCACCTGAATTACTGTCTCAAACTATATTGACATTTTTAGGATGATGTGTTGACTCCTTACATTTACCTCCATGGTTCCATCTCTATTTCCTACTTTGTGGGGTTTTTAAACCCCCTTTTACTTGTCTCTAAGCAAGCCTCTGTTAGCAACACATTTTCCTTACTTCTACTGCGTTTGCTTCCATCAGTAGTTGATCTTTCTGTGAGATACTATTATTTTGTTATATATGCTATTTTTATTGAAATTATTTTAATTTTAATCTTTAGCAGCATTTTGATCTCGTTGTACGTAGCTGTCATAGCCTGAAAACTAAGAACCTTAATTAATTACAAACAATTATTATATGAAAATGAAATTACTTTTTAAACATCAGATTCTATTCATTATTTGAATGAACATTACATAGAAAGACAAGAAAATGTTTGAAAACTATATCAAACCTGCCTTACCTGACATAATCCATATCAATTTGAAAAACGGCGGTTGTGAAATACTTTTAAATCAGTTATGACGCTGCTCAGGTAAAACACCTTGTACTAAAGTTTCCTTAAACGCATTGCTAATATATCATGACACTCTAATTGGCAAATTGGTTGCATGGAATATAAAATACATTAATATATATTGCGCAAAAATGCCCACATTAAAGTGCATTTGAGCCTAAATTTCCATCAGCTTTTTACTCAAGTCAAAAATGCCATTACTTATTTTCGAAGATTTTGATCCATCATCTTGAAAGCAGAAGTTAAATTTCTTCTCCACTCTATAGATAATAGAATATTCTTCTGAGTATGTAATTAAGATAAAGTTGAGCACAATTTTTTGAAATCCAGCATCAGCAGATATTTGATCGCTCGAGGTTATGAAACGGTAGTAAAGTTATTTATGTCTATCCTAGTAAATATTTTGTTTATTAATTTTATTGTGATACCTAGTAAGGAACGTTCTTGGTACTACTTGAATGACTTTAAAAACAAAATATTTCTTGAAATATTTCAAAATATTTCCCGAACGAATTAATCATGTATGTTAGTGCAAAGATATCGGAGGTCTGAAGACCGCAGACCGTGCGACTCACATATTGGGTTTAGAGTAGCTATCTGCACGGCCGAGAAATGATACCTCCTGCATTCAGGAGGCACCCAAAGTCTATCATCCCACCAAACGAACTTTTATTTAGGTCTAAAAATATTACAATTTATAATAAATATTGTGATTAAACAGACAGTTTTACATTATATTTGAACTTGACAAGTACGTCCATTTTACAAAAATGGGAAAATGGTTATTGCGAATATAGATAAAAAGATCATTGAAAACTAATATTTTGAGTGAGGTATAATAACATAGTAAAATATAGATTAAAATGAAGGAAAATAATAAAATTTTAGAAGTAAAATTTAGAAAATATATAAAAAGAAAATATATGAAAAGGAAAAAAAATTGGCGTATGAAAACAAAAACAGAAATTTAGAATAAAATTTAGAAAAGAAATATAAGAAAAAATACAAATAAAAAAAGGGTAAAAGAAAAAGAAAGATCCAAAAAAATAAGAACAGTTATCATAGCTTTTTTTTTTTTTTTAAAGAAAAAAAAATAGAGGGAACACAATAAGTTCATATAAGTTAATAAGAATGAAATAAAGGGATTCATTGATCAAAGTTAAATGAGAGCAGAATCTACTCATCAGCTTAAGTCACTTTATTAGAAATTTGAATTAGGCAACAAGAATACAGTTTTTACGTTTATCTACTGAAGAGGGATTTGAACGAACTTTGGAGAACCAAATTGGTTTATTAGAGGGGATAAAGATATCGGAGGTCTGAAAGTAACCCTAGAAAGACAAGCAGATATTCAGAGGACACTGGGATATTGGGCACCGATTTCAAATCGAGATGATAAATACCACGCAGAAAGCTAACTTGGAGGATAGAAATCGTATCAGGAGGCTAATCTGAGGTAAAAATAGCAGGAGGTAGTCAGTAAGATTCTCATTTGCATGCCAATCTGACATTAGATAGGAGAGAATTCAGAGCCCACTTCAGTAAGAGCTTGGAATTCCGTCTCAGTAACTCAATTGTAGAGCGTCGGCTGGACAGTTCAAAGGACCAGGGTTCGACTCCTGGTTGGGGCAGCAAAGGGCTTTACACATTCCGCATATCCATATATAACGAAGAGAAAGCAGAGTGCTGAAACAAAACAGAAACTTGGTCTGATTTAATAAATAAGGGTACCACATACATTTACCTGTTAAAATGTAAACTTGTAAAAATGCTGTTGATGATACTTTATTGAATGTGAAAGTTAGTAAAAAGTCAATTGTTTTCTCTTTGAAAATGAAAAATTTTACATACGTCAAGGAACCTCAAAGTTTGAGATTTTTAGGGCAGCAAGCACAGACTTTCTATCTAAATAGATCTTTTCCAAATGTGCAAGACTCATCTGTAGCTAAAATGAGCATTTACTGGCTCAGCTGCGTAAGAGGCGAGTTTGAATTCCTGGTACGTATTTTAATGATTAATGTTCCTGAGTATATCTTATGTGCATAAAATGACCAATTCAGTTCCAAAATCATTCAATCAGGTCAAATTAGACAGTTTCAATATCAGTCTAAGGACGTTTTCTAATCTACATGTAATAAGATAGCTCTCTACTGCCTTCTTGACAGACGAATTGTTGATCTCTGTAGGAGAGCTGGGCATATATTTTTACCGCACAGTTGAACAGCTGTAATAGATTTGCTGTAGTCTAAATCTTTAGTTTGTACTCAGTCAAGGTTTGGTCGAGATAATATACAGTAATAAATCTCTAGTAAATAGCTACAAAATGCACTCATTGTTGCCCCGGATTTAAAGAAATGATTAACCTCTACCTGGATTTGAATATTTGCTATGAACAAGAGCATTGTGAGGTTGGCTGATGTTGAATTCTGATTAAAAAAGGCCAGTCTCCATCTACTCCCTCAAGTTGCGAAGACCAAATACCAGATATTTCATATTTTCTGTAGAGTACGACTTGGCCTTATGCTTTCAGTGAATTTCGTATGTAATTTCGCAACAACATGGCGAAATTGTGAACACCGTGTGAAAGACCCAGGCCACCCGGCTCAACCTAGGGTATGAGCAGCTGGTTGAGTGGCCGGTGTGAACACCGTGTATTATAATTTCGCCAGTTGAAACATGCATCATAATTTGTGACAGACCTGTTAAAAATCATGTTTTATTGGCATTCATTTTTTCTAGGGAGCAAGTACTGCGTAATTTATATAATACGTTTGGAAAATTTACTACGAAGATATATAGAAAAACTTACTACATAAATATATAAGAAATTGCAAATTGCAGGCTGAGCAAAATTTAGCCCACATACATTATTAAGGAAATCTATAAATAGCCATATCCACAACTTACTGCAGGTTTTACTTCTATCTATTTTAAAACTTGCGTCAAGATTCTCTGTTTTCCAATAATCAATGACAGGAGTTAGGAATTACACGGATCTGTAGTACGCTTTGTAATGAACTTAAAAGAACATGATTAAGCTAGAAAATAGTGGAAGGGATGATATCGTCAATACAGAGAAGTAATTGATCACTTTTCAACTACAGTCTTTCTGTGCCTCAATTTAATTGATTGCCTACTCAATTGTTAATAGTAGGTTAGAGAAAACCAATTTTCTTGAAATGTTATTTATGGCGTGAGTTTCAGTTTAGGGAGAAATGTTTATATTAATGTACTTCTTCACTTATTGGCCACGATAAATGAATTTACATATTTAGAGGTTTCAAAATACGACGTTTAATATTCTGCAAAAAATTTTTTGTTTGTTTTGTAACAACTTTTTTATAATTTTCAGTGGACACGATACCTCATTTATGATCAAAATATCAATTTTTTTATTGCATCAAATCAAATCTACTGCCTTGCTAAGTACGTGTACAAAATATTTGACCTGTGTCTGCATTATTTAAAAAGTTATAGACATTTTTCGGATGGAAGGTGAAATTTAAGACGTACTGAAGTGGATGTGATCGAGTTTGCCGCAAAGTAGATCCTCAGAAAATGTAAATAACTCTTTTTCTTCCCATTTTTTTCGTAAAATATGTTTTGAAGTGAAGTGAAATAAAAAAGTAAGTCAGGTGAAATAATTTCATATTAACCGTAACTAGTTCTAGCTGACATACACAGTTTCGTTCCTTCCACCAAGTCGACGCACTTCCCACTGAGCCGAGTTGAAAACTTTAAATGCATTTTTCTCAGCTTTTATTTTTTCCTCGTTACAGTGTATTCAAAATGCTCTCTCTCTCTCTCTCTCTCTCTCTCTAAGTCTTTTTTTTTTCTATTTAAGATTGAGCTTTGCAATTTTTTACAAATACTTTTAGTTATTTGTGGAATAAAACTCGATATGGTTAGTCTATAGTTATTTTATAAAAGTCATGAATCTCAAAATTTTGAGATTTGGGCAAATTTTTATACGTTTAAGAAAAAAAAAATTATAAAAATTTACTCTATGCGTGATTTAAAAATCAATACCCAGTTTTGTTTACTATTATTTTACTAATGCTGAGAAAAAAAAAAGGAGTCAAAATATTGAAAATTGAAAAAGGAGTAGAGATTTTAAAAACATTAAAAAAAGTTCAAAAAATTTAAACTTTTCTTAAACTGGCAGTCGAATATGATTTTTTTTTCTCTAGAATTATTTTTTTTAATTTACAAATTAGAAAAATATTATTTCAATTCTAACATGAAAAATATAAAAAAAATACATATGAGAGACCGCACCCCTTAAAGTGAAAAAATCTGTGATCAGGATGTCTAGCTAAAATCGGAGCATTAAGAGAAAGTGTAAACAATTTGGACGCTTATATCTCCGAACCTAATAGATACAAATGTAAACAATGTGTAATTGTTTTGTCGGAAACAGGTTACTATCCATGCTTACACAAACATAATTTCAAAAATTTGAACTATATTTTTTTAATAAAATTTATTTACCGGCCGAGTTTTTCCTTCACGTAGCTGACTTTAACTTGAAATACTTTCTAAGCTATAACATATTGATATAAACAATCAACGACAAAAATGTGTATTAGGAAATCCAAATAATAAATCAGTGCTTAACATTTGAAGAGCAGTTTACATATTATTTTTATAAATGTAACATTATACTTTCTTTTTGTGTAGGAGATGGGCAAGCGATACGGCAGCTCTCGCTGTTATGAAAAATTAAACAAGCTGAAGAATTTGTTAATTATGTTTAGTTATAGAAAATATGGATTATTGGGAAAATATCCGCAAGATTTTATTGTGAACAACAGGGACATGTATAAATGATGCATATGTCCACGCCCACATTCGTCCACTCCCATTTTTAGAGTTTAGAATTTTTTGGGAAGTTGAAATACTGTTCATTTGCAATAAATACGAAAAAGGGGAATTGACGAAGATATATTTTTAGGCAAATTGTTCCAAAATATTATTAAAAATTATTGTTTCTGCAAGTGCTTAAGTTATAACGGAAATTGAAATAACGTGAATTGAAATTTGTGTATTTTTCATATGTTCCAGTAATATTTGAAAGGTAAGTCTTATATAATATATGATTTCGTTTAATCAGTCGCGATTGTACGAAAGCTGTATCATCCAGAAAGTTGCGTCAAATAAAGACCGCAGCAAATAAAAATAAAAGTTACATTGGCAGGCTATGAAGAAAGCTATTGATATTAACGATTAATGTTGGGGTTATGAAAATTCACAGCGTAGGATTGCTTACAAACAATGTTGATTCTGAGCAATTAGGCGCAATATTGCTATCTTATAAACACTTCTAAATATTACATATACTGTAGATATTATATGTTTGCACTTCATCAGGGGTGGAAATTTGCGTCTTGAGCTGCATACGGACTGTTGGTGTTGAGACCCAGACCGTCCGATCTAACAGAAAGGTGTAAGGTAACTGTTTGGAAGGCCGGGGACTGCCACCCAATTTAGAACGGAACCCAGTGGGGGAGGACCGTACCCTCCCTCCCCCTCCACCAACCTCTCGGAAGGACTTACGGACCCACATGTTTAACATGATCGTACTCCGCACGAACACGGCGGCAGTTGTGGCAGCGTACAAATCCAGCGCGCAAACCACCGGGCTACCAGGTCCGAAATGTGCCAACAGCATGTGGTGTTCCCAGGTGGTCACCCACCCCAAGTACTAACCGCGCCCTATGTTGCTTAACTTCGGTGATCTAACGAGAACCGGTGTTATCAGCACGGTAGGGCCGTTGGCGTTGCACACAGACTGTAAAATAATTTTGTAACGCGCTAACAAAACATGCTTATTAAACATTTTAAACAAATTTAATTGCTTGAATTTTCGAAAATGTTCAATAGTTCTTGCATATATTAATAACATTGAAGCTTGACTTTTAACGTTCGTGCTGCCATGCTTTTAAATTTAATTCATATTTCTAAAATATACTTAAAAAAAATTTAAACTTTTGCTTAATTTCCCGTCTGATCTATATTTAAAACATGTTTTAATATTTACAAGTTGAGGTGCCCGTAGCTAGCGTTTAAATATGTTGTATTTTATATGTCACTTCATAGAGCTGACTTTTTCAGTAGAACCTTTTTAAGAGCCACAGTTAATAGAGAGTCCCTCTGTGATTAGTGAACAATAAATGTTCAACTAATTCACAAAAGAAAACTTTTCATTCTCATTAAGTCTGTTGAAGGCCCATTCTCATTAAGTCTGTTTTATAACACATTCAATGTAGGCGAAACTTTGCTGTAGGCACCTTACCACATCCGCATTTTATATAATTTATTGAACTCGTTTTAATTAACATTTCCATTGTAGTTGAAAAGTGTTTATGAATTCGTTCATTCTGTCCGTCTGTCTAGCCGATCGCCCGATAAATACCCTAAAAATTACTTCATCTAAATAAAATTTTAGTTTGTTGTTAAGACGGTCTGTGGAATATATGGGAATGTAAATGAATAATATCATCCAATTAGTTTTGGATTGAACCCGGGAGGAAATAATCAAATACATTGAATTGTATGGAACCTAATTTTTCAACTATTTCTTAGTCGAAATTAAAAAGAAAATATTTATATTAACCCATAAAATATATATATAAAAATCTGATGTGGGCAACACAGGACTTTCCTAATATATTGAAATGAATTTCCTACATTCACACTAAAAAAATAGGTTTTTCTTACAGTAGATATTTATATTCTTTCCAAGATATTGAATTTTCGTCAGTCAGTCGTCATTTTCATTGATTTAGTGTCATTTCTATCCATTTGGCGAGATTCTCGTTAATTTAGCAACATTTAAAAAAGTCGCCAAGTTGGCGACATTCTACCATATTCGGCGCCAAAATCTCGCCAAGCGTTATGGACTGTGAAATAATTTATTCTTATAGCAGATAAATAACTACTGGCGTTCAAATACAAAAGTATTACTCAAAGTATCTTTTCACATGAATGGAACGAGCTAGATCCACGAGAATGATGTCACCAAATTTATCGCATGATATTTCATATGAAAAGTGAACATGTTTCTCAACAGTCAATATATTATTTTTAATTAATAGGATTTTTTGATAAATTTATTTTAAAAATGGGCAATATCTCGAGAACGGTTCATGCTAGCGTTCTAAAATTTATGTCAATCGTTTACTAAGGAAAAATTACATAAGTAATATCTATTTGCTTAACTTTATTAATGGTTTTGATATTTTGACGATTTTTTTTAAATTTCAGTCGAAAATTTAGGGGGTTCTGAACATTCGATTGCGTTAAAAAACAAAAGACTTCCAGTATTCACGGATTGTGATTTTTGTACCGAATTTCATTCAAATCGCTCTATTTGTTCGTAAGATATCGTCTCCACAGACTCACTGACACACACACACACACACACACACACACACACACATATACACACACACACATACTTTCACACCAGTTCATACCAGAAGTGTTCACGCTTAAAACACCTCATAAATTTCTGATAATGTGCTGATAAAAGCACTATGGAATACAATTTATAAAGTCATAAAAAGAATATTGTAAAATCGGACTCTGATTAAAATTTACTGTAAAATACCTGAAACTGTTAATCCACCACTGATCTTAGACTATTAAAGTAAATATGTCATCTGCATTTGTTTGTGTAACCTGTTTCTTTTGCTTGTCTCTTTTCATGTTTTTAATTTCCTCAAAGATCGTTTGGACTCTAAATTCTATTTTTGAACTGGACTTTCGTGAAAGTTTCTAGATTGTTTTACATTCAAAATCCCTTATTAAAGATAATTATATTTTGTAACACTTTACAACAAAGTTGAAAAGTGTTTATGACTTTGTTCATTCTGTCAGTCTGTCTGTCTGTCTGTCCGTTAGCACGATAACTACCGTAAAAATGACTTAATCAAAATGAAATTTTAGTATGTTGTTCAGACCGTCTGTAGGACCTGTGGGAATATGAATAAATAATATCACCCAATTAGTTTTGGATTGAACCCGGGTTGAAAAAATGAAATACATTGAGCCCTATGGGACCTAATTTTTCAAACATTTTTTAAGCGGATTTAAAATTCACAAATTGCTTCGAAAATTTTAGGTAATATTCAAATTGTTCCATAAAATATATAAAAAAAAATTCAGCGAAATATATTCAGTAGTTTTTTAAATAAAAATTAAAATAATAATTACACCTCTTATATGAAACGCTCACATGACCATGATATGAAACGATCACATGACCCACTTCAAAATGATATATGGCATCCATCTTGTTTCAAAATCGTGATTTTTTAAAGTTCTTTTTAATTCATATTGAGTGTTGTATCCGTCCTAAAACTACTTTATTTTTGCTTAAATTATGTGCATCTACATACTGAAACAACGCAATGACAATATATTTGAGTTTAAATGCTCATCCAAATTTGATTATTTCTACAACTAAGCCTATTTTTCACCTATGTAAAATGTAAACAGCAAAATATGTAGAATGAGTTGTATTAGAATTCCTGTATTTTTTTAACACAAAATAATTTAGTCCATGGAGTCTGCATGGCTGATATGAATGAAATATTAATTGATTTTATAAAGAGAAGGGCGATTTTTTTCAATGAAGTTTTAAGCATAGAGTTTAATGATTTGTAGCTCCATGGTCTTAAATAAAATGTTTAAATAAAATAAATTATTATAGTATTGTGATGAATGAAATGAATGGGAGAAAGTTATGAATGGAATTCTGTTTTTATAGAGAGATCCAGGCGTGTTATTTTTTCTATGACGTCATTTGAATTAATTTCAGTTGTTTTCGATGAAGTTTTCAAATATAATAAAGTATAGTGGTATTATGATAATTCTAAAACTATTACCGAGGAATGTATACCATTTTAGAGATGTTTAAACCAGGCAATTTATATTTCAATGCTGTCATTTGAATGAAGTTCATTTTTTTCGATGAAGGTTTAAGTTTTCAAATATAATAAATTAATGTAGTATTGTGATAAGTTTTAAAATATTACCGAGGAATGTATTGCATTTTAGACATGTTTATATAAAATTGCATTGAAGTTGGAAAGTGTTTCATAATCAATGCTTTAAGAATGATTGTTCTTTCTTGTTTCTCTTCCGCTTGGATGTCTCTGGATTAACTTTCCGAATTCGATTCCTTCATCAACAAAACAAGCTATTTGAATTCTTTGTTGTATGTTCACGTTCATTTTTGCTATTTTACTGTTCATTCATTATGTCCCACACTTGGAGATAGAAAGAAGGCGAAATACTTGAAACTGTTGAAAAAGCTTGAAACTGTTGAAACTGTTGAAAGAGCCATAATGCTTTGAGAATTATATATAGGTATCACTAGTGTTAGTTGAAGCGGCAGAGTGACGTAATATTTAGTATATCCATTTTTGATTATTTTTAAATTAAGAGTCCTCTGATTATGAGTATAATTAACCTGCATTTTTATCATAGTTGTATAACAGAGTACAGAATATATGGAAATTAAAAATAAAGTTAAAGGTAAAATAATTTTGAATACGTAGAAATATTTTTTATCGTTTTAGTTCTACTTGACATTGCGCTAATAAGTTATTTTTACAAAATTGATAAATTAAATTTTTATTTTAGGCTCTTCGCTTTAGAAATGAAAACAACGCAGGACTACTTATCCCAGCACCACCTGAATTACTGTCTCAAACTATATTGACATTTTTAGGATGATGTGTTGACTCCTTACATTTACCTCCATGGTTCCATCTCTATTTCCTACTTTGTGGGGTTTTTAAACCCTCTTTTACTTGTCTCTAAGCAAGCCTCTGTTAGCAACACATTTTCCTTACTTCTACTGCGTTTGTTTCCATCATTAGTTGATCTTTCTGTGAGATACTATTATTTTGTTATATATGCTATTTTTATTGAAATTATTTTAATTTTAATCTTTAGCAGCATTTTGATCTCGTTGTACGTAGCTGTCATAGCCTGAAAACTAAGAACCTTAATTAATTACAAACAATTATTATATGAAAATAAAATTACCTTTTAAACATCAGATTATAATCATTATTTGAATGAACATTACATAGAAAGACAAGAAAATGTTTGAAAACTATATCAAACCTGCCTTACCTGACATAATCCATATCAATTTGAAAAACGGCGGTTGTGAAATACTTTTAAATCAGTTATGACGCTGCTCAGGTAAAACACCTTGTACTAAAGTTTCCTTAAACGCATTGCTAATATATCATGACACTCTAATTGGCAAATTGGTTGCATGGAATATAAAATACATTAATATATATTGCGCAAAAATGCCCACATTAAAGTGCATTTGAGCCTAAATTTCCATCAGCTTTTTACTCAAGTCAAAAATGCCATTACTTATTTTCGAAGATTTTGATCCATCATCTTGAAAGCAGAAGTTAAATTTCTTCTCCACTCTATAGATAATAGAATATTCTTCTGAGTATGTAATTAAGATAAAGTTGAGCACAATTTTTTGAAATCCAGCATCAGCAGATATTTGATCGCTCGAGGTTATGAAACGGTAGTAAAGTTATTTATGTCTATCCTAGTAAATATTTTGTTTATTAATTTTATTGTGATACCTAGTAAGGAACGTTCTTGGTACTACTTGAATGACTTTAAAAACAAAATATTTCTTGAAATATTTCAAAATATTTCCCGAACGAATTAATCATGTATGTTAGTGCAAAGATATCGGAGGTCTGAAGACCGCAGACCGTGCGACTCACATATTGGGTTTAGAGTAGCTATCTGCACGGCCGGGAAAGGATACCTCCTGCATTCAGGAGGCACCCAAGGTCTACCATCCCACCAAACGAACTTTTATTTAGGTCTAAAAATATTACAATTTATAATAAATATTGTGATTAAACAGACAGTTTTACATTATATTTGAACTTGACAAGTACGTCCATTTTACAAAAAGGGGAAAATGGTTATTGCGAATATAGATAGAAAGATCATTGAAAACTAATATTTAGAGTGAGGTATAATAACATAATAAAATATAGATTAAAATGAAGGAAAATAATAAAATTTTAAAAGTAAAATTTAGAAAATATATAAAAAGAAAATATATGAAAAGGAAAAAAAAATTGGCGTATGAAAACAAAAACAGAAATTTAGAATAAAATTTAGAAAAGAAAAATAAGAAAAAATACAAATAAAAAGTGTCAAAAGAAAAAGAAAGATCCAAAAAAATAAGAACAGTTAACATAGCTTTTTTTTTTTTAAAGAAAAAAAATTGAGGGAACACAATAAGTTCATATAAGTTAATAAGAATGAAATAAAGGGATTAATTGATAAAAATTAAATGAGAGCAGAATCTACTCATAAGCTTAAGTCACTTTATTAGAAATTTCCATGGAAACAAGAATGCAGTTTTTAATTTTATCTACTGAAGAGGGATTTGAACGAACTTTGGAGAACCAAATTGGTTTATTAGAGGGGATAAAGATAAAGATATCGGAGGTCTGAAAGTAACCCTAGAAAGACAAGCAGATATTCAGTGGACTCTGGGATATTGGGCACTGATTTCAAATCGAGGTGATAAATACCACGCAGAAAGATAACCTGGAGGATAGAAATCCTACCAGGAGGCTAATCTGAGGTAAAAATAGCAGGAGGTAGTCAGTAAGATTCTCATTTGCATGCCAATCTGACATTAGAGAGGGGAGAATTCAGAGCCCACTTCAGTAAGAGCTTGGAATTCCGTCTCAGTAATTCAATTGTAGAGCGTCGGCTGGACAGTTCAAAGGTCCAGGGTTCGACTCCTGGTTGGGGCGGCAAGGTGCTTTACACATTCCGCATATCCATATATAACGAAGAGAAAACAGAGTGCTGAAACAAAACAAAAACTTGGTATGATTTAATAAATAAGGGTACGACATACATTTACCTGTTAAAATGCAAACTTGTAAAAATGCTGTTGATGATTCTTTATTGAATATAAAAGTTAGTAAAAAGTCAATTGTTTTCTCTTCGGAAATGCAAAATTTTACATACGTCAAGTAACCTCAAAGCTTGAGATTTTTAGACCAGCAAGCACAGACTTTCTATCTAAATAGATCTTTTCCAAATGTGCAAGACTCATTTGTGGCTAAAATGAGCATTTACTGGCTCAGCTGCGGAAGAGGCGAGTTTGAATTCCTGGTACGTATTTTAATGATTTATGTTCCTGAGTATATCTTATGTGCATAAAATGACCAATTCAGTTCCAAAATCATTCAATCAGGTTAAATTAGACAGTTTCAACATCAGTCTAAGGACGTTTTCTAATCTATATGTAATAAGATAGCTCTCTACTGTCTTTTTGACAGACGAATTGTTGATCTCTGTAGGAGAGCTGGGCATATATTTTTACCGAACAGTTGAACAGCTGTAATAGATTTGCCGTAGTCTAAATCTTTAGTTTGTACTCAGTCAAGGTTTGGTCGAGATAATATACAGTAATAAATCTCTAGTAAATAGCTACAAAATGCACTCATTGCTGCCCCGGATTTAAAGAAATGATTAACCTCTACCTGGATTTGTGTATTTGCTATGAACAAGAGCATTGTGAGGTTGGCTGATGTTGAATTCTGATTAAAAAATCTGGTGTGGGCAACAAATGACTTTCCTTTTATAATGTAATGAATTTACTACTTTTTCAGTAAAAAAATAGGTTTTTCTTATAGTAGATACTAATATTCTTTCCAAGATATTGAATTTTCGACAATTAGTCGTCATTTTCATTGATTTAGCTTCATTTTTAACCATTTGGCTAGATTTTCGTTAATTTGGCAACATTTCAAAACGTCGCCAAGTTGGCGACATTCCGCCAAATTTGTCGCCAAAATCTCGCCAAGCGTTATGGACGAAGAAATAAGTTGTTTTTATAGCAGATAAATTACTATTGGCGTTCAAATACAAAAGTATTACTCAAAGTATCTTTTTTCATGAATGGAACGAACTAGATACACGAGAATGATGTCACACAATTTATCGCATGGTACTACATATGAAAAGTGAACATGTTTCTCAATAGGAAATATTTTTTTTTCATTTTATATGACTTTTTAATAATTTTTTTGAAAAATGTGCAATATCTCAAGAACGGTTCATGTTAGCGTTCTAAAATTTATGTCAATCGTTTTCTAATGAAAAATTACATCAGAAACATCTATTTTCGTAACTTTATTAGTAATTTTGATTTTTTGACGATTTTTTCAAAATTTTATTCGAAAATTTAGGGGGGTCTGGACATTCGATTACGTATAAAAACAATAGGCTTCCAGTGTTTATAGATTGTGATTTTTGTACCAAATTTGGTTCGAATCGGTCCATTCGTTCGTCAGTTATCGTCTCCACAGGCTCACTGACACACACACACACACACACATACTTTCACACACACACACACACACACACATACTTTCACACACACACACACACACACACACACACAGACATCACTTCAAAAATGTTTGATTCGTGATCAGGGATGCTTGAAACGTGCTCTCCCGTCGAAAACTCGATTTCGAATTTTCGACCCCGTCACAATACTTTCCTTATACATTATGTATATAAGGAAAGTAAAAAGGTCAGTCTCCATCTACTCCCTCAAGTTACGAAGACCAAATACCAGATATTTCATATTTTCTGTAGAGTTCGACTTTTCCTTATGTTTGCAGTGAATTTCGTATATAATTTTGCAACATCATCGGAAATTGTGAACACCATGCATAATATTTTTGCCAGCTGAAACATGTATTATAATTTGTCCCAGACCTGTTAAAAATCATGTTTTTTTGGCATTAATTTTTCTAGGCAGCAAGTACTGCGTAATTTATATAATACATTTGGTAAATTTACTACATAGATATATAGAAAACTTACTTAATGCATAGATATATAAAAAGTTGCAAATGGTACACTGAGCGAAGTTTAGCCCACTTACATTATTAAGGAAATCTATAATTAGCCACATCCAAAACTTACTGCAGGTTTTATTTCTATCCATTATAAAACTTGCGTCAAGATTATCTGCTTTCCAATAATCAATGACAGGAGTAAGGAATTACACGGATCCGTAGTACGTTTTGTATTGGACTTAAAAGAACATGATTAAGCTAGAAAATAGTAGAAGGAATGATATCGTCAGTACAGAGAAGTAATTGATTACTTTCAACTGTAGTCTTTCAGTGCCTCAATTTAATTGATTGCCTGCTCAATTGTTAATAGTAGGTTAGAGAAAACCAATTTTCTTGAAATGTTATTTATGTCGTGAGTTACAGTGTTAGGGAAAGCGTTTATATTAATGTACTTATTGGCCACGATAAATAAATTTATATATTCAGAGGTTTCAAAATACGACGTTTGAGATTCTGCAAAATATTTTTTGTTTGTTTTGTAACAATTTTTTATAATTTTAATGTGAAAACATCTATGATGAGGGCATTTAGCTGAAATCGGAGCATTAAGAGAAATTATAAACAATTTGGACACTTATATCTCGGAACCTAATGGATAAAAATGTAAACAATGCATAATTATTTTGTCGGAAATAAATTACTGTTCAGGAATACACAAATATAATTTCAAAATTTTGAACTGTTGATTTTTATTAAAATTTATTTGCAGGTTGAGTTATTCCTTCACGTGGCGGACATTAACTTGAAAAACCTTCTAAACTATAACATATTGATATAAACAATCAGCGACAGAGATGTTTAGTAGGAATTCCAGGTACAAGATCAGTGCTTAACTTTTGAAGAGCAGTTTACATATCCTTTTTAATAACTGTAACCTTGTACTTTCCCTTTGAATAGGAGAAGAGCAAGAGATACGGCAGCTTTAGCTGCTATAATAAATTAAACAAATTGAAGAACTTGTTAACTATATTCAGTTATAAAAAATATGCAATATTGGAGATTATCTGCAAGATTTTTTTGTGAATAGCAGGAATATGTATTATTGATGCATATGGTCACGCCCATATATTCTTCCACTCCCATTTTTAGCGTTTAGAATATTTTGGGAGTCCATTTGCAATAAATACGAAACAGAGGAATTGAGGGAGATACAATTTTAAGCAAATTGTTCCAAACTATTATTTCAAATCATTGTTTCTGCAAGTGCTTAAGTTATTACGGAGATTTAAATAACGTGAATTGAAATGTCTGTACTTTCCATATGTTTCAGTAATATTTAAAAGGTACGTGTTATATAAAAAATGATTTCGTTCAATCTTAGCTACTTGTGGTTTTCCCGATTGTCCAGCAAATTGCGCCAAATAAAGGGCGCAGGTAATAAGAGTTATGAAACAAAAAGCTTCTGACAGTAATGAGTTGCGCCAAATAAGATAGCAGCTAATAAAAAGTACAAAACAATAAAATCGCAGACAACATTGGCAGACTATGAATAAAGCTATTGATATTAATGCTTAACGTTGGGGTATAAAAATTCACTGCGTAGGATTGCTTACAATTTAGACAATGTTAATTTTGAGAAATTAGGCGCAATATTGCTATTTTGTAGACTTTTAAATATATTTAATATATTATACATACTGTAGATATTATATATATTTGCACTTCTGCAGGGGTGGAAAGTTGCGAATTGAACTACATCCGGACCGTGAAATAATTTTGTAACCAGTGAACAAAATATGCTTGAAAAACTTTTTTTTTATGTTGTTTATATTTTTTTATGTTGTAATATTTTTTATATTTTTTATATAATATTTTTTTTATGTTGTAAATTAAATAAAAATTAACTCTGGAGAAAAAAAATCGTATTCGACTGCCAGTTTAAGAAAAAGTTAAATTATTTTTAATTTTTTTATAATGTTTTTAAAATCCTACTCCTTTTTCAAATTTCTATATTTCGATTCCAATTTTTTTTTCTCAACATTAGTGAAATAATTCTAAACATAATTGGGCTCAATGGGAGACGCCAAACTGTGTACGTCAGTAAAATTTCTTTTCTTATTGCTACGGAGAGTTAGGTGCTAAAACACAATTCGTATCATACCTCCATACTAAAAGAAAAGGTACTTCCATCTTTGACATTTTAAAAGTACCCTGCTTTATAAGAAATACCTTTTTTAAATTCGGCTTTATTTACTTCTATATACTTTGAAATTCTTTCCAATAAAAGCAACAAATAATTTTAAATTTGATAAATTTATAACATGGTCTTTAAAAAGACTGTTTATTTATGTTTCATAACTGAAAAATCCGAACAAAACAGCAAGAACACACAAAATAATAAATGTTTTTAACTTTTTTTTAATGTTTTTAAAATCGCTACTCCTTTTTCAATTTTCAATATTTTGACTCCATTTTTTTTTCTCAACATTAGTGAAATAATATTAAACTAAATTGGGTATCGATTTTTAACTCAAGCATATAGTAAATTTTATATAATTTTTTTTAACGAAAACGTATAAAAAATCGCCAAAATTTTAAACTTTTGAGATTTTGTATTTTTAAAAAAGAAAAATTATAGCATTCAAAGATTAATCCTTACCCAGTTTTATTCCGCAAATAACTAAAAGTATTTTTGAAAATTTTCAAATCTCTACCTTAAATAGAAAAGAAACCTTAGCATTTTGAATACACTGTAACGCGGAAAAAAATGAAAGCTGAGATAAATGTATTTAATGTTTTCAACTCGGTTCGGTGGGAGGCGACAAACTGTGCACGTCAGTAAAATTTCTGTTCTTATTGCTCCGGAAAGTTAGGTGCCAAAACACAATTCGTATCATACCTCCATACTTTAAATAAAAAGGAACTTACATCTTCGACATTTTAAAAATACCCTGCTTTATAAAAAAATCTTTTATAAATTCGGTTTTATTTACTTCTATATACTTTGAAATTCTTTCCAAACAAAGCAGCAATTAACTTTATATTTCATAAATCTATAATGTGGTCTTTAAAAAGACTGTTTATTTATGTTTTATAACTGAACAATCAGAACAAAACAACAAGAACACACAAAATAACAATTTCAAGAATCAAAGATAAAAAAAGCTAGATCTGGTTACGGTTAAAATGAAATTATTTCACCTCACTTACTTTTTACTTTCCTTATATACATAAAGTATAAGGAAAGTATTGTGACGGGGTCGAAAATTCGAAATCGAGTTTTCGACGGGAGAGCACGTTTCAAGCATCCCTGATCACGAATCAAACATTTTTGAAGTGATGTCTGTGTGTGTGTGTGTGTGTGTGTGTGTGTGTGAAAGTATGTGTGTGTGTGTGTGTGTGGGTGTCAGTGAGACTGTGGAGACGATAACTGACGAACGAATGGACCGATTCGAACCAAATTTTGTACAAAAATCACAATCCGTAAACACTGGAAGCCTATTGCTTTTATACGTAATCGAATGTTCAGAACCCCCCTAAATTTTCGAATCAAATTTTGAAAAAATCGTCAACAAATCAAAACCTCTAATAAAAATACGCAAATAGACATTTCTTATGTAATTTTTCATTAGAAAACGATTGACATAAATTTTAGAATGCTAACAAGAACCGTTCTCGAGATATTGTACATTTTTCAAAAAAATTATTAAAAAGTCACATAAAATGAAAAAAAAATATTTTCTATTGAGAAACATGTTCACTTTTCATATGTAATACCATGCGATAAATTGGGTAACATCATTCTCGTGGATCTAGTTCGTTCCATTCATGAAAAAAATACTTTGAGTAATACTTTTGTATTTGAACACCAATAGTCATTTATCTGCTGTAAGAACAACTTATTTCTTCGTCCATAACGATTGGCGAGATTTTGGCGACGAATTTGGCGGAATGTCGCCAACTTGGCGACTTTTTGAAATGCTGCCAAATTAACGAAAATCTCCCCAAATGGATAAAAATGACGCTAAATCAATGAAAATGGCGACTAATTGACGAAAATTCAATATCTTGGAATGAATATTAGTATCTACTATAAGAAAAACCTATTTTTTTACTGTAAAAGTAATGAATTCATTACATTATATAAGGAAAGTCATGTGTTCCCCACATCAGATTTTTTTACTTCACTTTATTTCAAAACATATTTTACTGGAAAAGAATGGGAAGAAGAAGAATTAATTAAATTTTTGTGAGGATCTACTTTCCGGCAAATTCGCCACGCCCACTTCGTTATGCTGTAAATTTCCACCTTGCATCAGAAAAATGTCTATAACTTTTTAAAAAATCTGATGTGGGCAACACATGACTTTCCTTATATAATGTAATGAATTTACTACTTTTACAGTAAAAAATATCTGATGTGGGCAACACATGACTTTCCATATATAATGTTATGAATTTACTACTTTTACAGTAAAAAAATAGGTTTTTCTTATAGTAGATACTAATATTCTTTCCAAGATATTGAATTTTCGACAATTAGTCGTCATTTTCATTGATTTAGCGTCATTTTAATCCATTTGGCGAGATTTTCGTTAATTTGGCAACATTTCAAAAAGTCGCCAAGTTGGCGACATTCCGCCAAATTCGTCGCCAAAATCTCACCAAGCGTTAAGGACGAAGAAATAAGTTGTTCTTAACAAAAGTATTACTCAAAGTATCTTTTTTCATGAATGGAACGGGAGCTAGATCCACCAGAATAATGTCACCAAATTTATCGCATGATATAACATATGAAAAGTGAACATGTTTCTCAATAGGAAATATTTCTTTTTCATTTTATATGACTTTTTAATAATTTTTTTGAAAAATGTGCAATATCTCGAGAACGGTTCATGTTAGCGTTCTAAAATTTATGTCAATCGTTTTCTAATGAAAAATTACATAGGAAATGTCTATTTCCGTAACTTTATTAGTGGTTTTGATTTTTTGACGATTTTTTCAAAATTTTATTCGAAAATTTAGGGGGGTTCTGAACATTCGATTATGTATAAAAACAATAGGCTTCCAGTGTTTACGGATTGTGATTTTTGTACCAAATTTGGTTCGAATCGGTCCATTCGTTCGTCAGTTATCGTCTCCACAGACTCACTGACACACACACACACAAACATACTTTCACACACACACACACACACACACACAGACATCACTTCAAAAATGTTTGATTCGTGATCAGGGATGCTTGAAACGTGCTCTCCCGTTGAAAACTCGATTTCGAATTTTCGACCCCGTCACAATACTTTCCTTATACATTATGTATATAAGGAAAGTAAAAATAGGTTTTCTTTATAGTAGATACTAATATTATTTCCAAGATATTGAATTTTCGACAATTAGTCGTCATTTTCATTGACACAGCATCATTTTTATCCAATTGGCGAGATTTTCGTTAATTTGGCAACATTTCAAAAAGTCGCCAAGTTGGCGACATTCCGCCAAATTTGTCGCCAAAACCTTGCCAAGCGTTATGGACGAAGAAATAAGTTATTCTTACAGCAGATAAATGACTATTGGCGTTCAAATACAAAAGTATTACTTAAAGTATCTTTTTTCATGAATGGAATGAGCTAGATCCACGAGAATGATGTCACCCAAATTATCGCATGGTATTACACATGAAAAGTGAACATGTTTCTCAATAGGATATATATATGTTTTAGTATTATATGACTTTTTGTTAATTTTTTTGAAAAATGTACAATATCTCAAGAACGAATTCTGTTAGCATTCTAAAATTTATGTTAATCGTTTTCTAATGATAAGTTACATAAGAAACGTCTATTTGCGTAGCTTTATTAACGGTTTTGAATTTTTGACGATTTTTTCAAAATTTCATTCAAAAATTTAGGGGGGTTCTAGACATTCGATTGCGCATAAAAACAATAGGCTTCCAGTGTTTACGGATTGTGATTTTTGTACCAAATTTTGTTCGAATCCATCCATTCGTTCGTCAGTTATCGTCTCCACAGTCTCACTGACACACACACACAGACATCACTTCAAAAATGTTTGATTCGTGATCACGGATGCTTGAAACGTGCTCTCCCGCTGAAAACTCGAATTCGAATTTTCGACCCCGTCACAATACTTTCCTTATACATTATGTATATAAGGAAAGCAATAATGTAGATACAGATCTAATATTTTGTACACATACTTTGAAAGGTAGTAACTTTAATTTGATGCTATAAAAAATGGATATTTTGATCATAATTGAGGTACGGTGTCCCCCTTAAGCAAATTTAATTGCTTGAATTTTCGACAATTTTGGAATAAAGGTTCTAACATATATTAACAACATTGAAGCGTGACTTCTAATGTTCGTGTTGCCATGTTTTTAAATTTAATTCATATTTCTAAAATATGCTTAAAATGTTTCAAACTTTTTCTTAATTTCCCATCTAATCTATATTTAAAACATGTTTTATTATTTACCATCTGAGGTGCACGTAGCTATAAAATACATATAAAATACAACATATTTAAACGCTAGCGGTTAAATATGTTGTATTTTATATTTTATAGATGCGACTTTTTCAGTAGAACCTTTTTAAGAACCATAGCTAATAGAGAGCGGGTCCTCTGTGATTAGTGAACAATAAACGTTCAACTAATTTACAAAATGAAAAATTACATTCTCATTCAGGCTATTACTTTCCTTATATACATAATGTATAAGGAAAGTATTGTGACTGGATAGAAAATTCGAATTCGAGTTTTCGACGGGAGAACGTTTCAAGCATCCCTGATCATGAATCAAACATTTTTGAAGTGATGTCTGTGTGTGTGTGTGTGTGTGTGTCAGTGAGTCTTTGGAGACGATAACTGACAAACGAATGGACCGATTCGAACGAAATTTGGTACAAAAATCACAATCCGTAAACACTGGAAGCCTATTATTTTTATACGCAATCAAATGTTCAGAGCCCCCCTAAATTTTCGAGTGAAATTTTGAAAAAATCGTCAAAAAATCAAAACCGCAAATACAGTTATGCAAATAGACATTTCTTATGTAATTTTTCATTAGAAAACGATTGACATAAATTTTAGAATTTTTCTCGAGAAATTGCACATTTTTCAAAAAAATTATCAAAAAGTCATATAAAATAAAAAAAAATATAATTCCTATTGAGAAACATGTTCACTTTTCATATGTAATACCATGCGATAAATTTGGTGACATCATTTTCATGGATCTAGCTCGTTCCATTCATGAGAAAAATGCTTCGAGTAATACTTTTGTATTTGAATGCCAATAGTCATTTATCTGCTATAAGAATAACTTATTTCTCCGTCAGTAAAGCTTGGCGATATTTTAGCGGCGAATTTGGCGGAATATCGCCAATTTGGCGACATTTTGGAATGTTGTCAAATTAACGAAAATCTCGACAAATGGATTAAAATGACGCTAAATGTGTGAAAATGGCGACTAATTGTCGAAAATTCAATATCTTGGAAGAAATATAAGTTTCTACTGTAAGAAAAACCTACTTTTTTTACTGTAAAAGTAGTAAATTCATTGCATTATATAAGGAAAGTCATGTGTTGCCCACATCAGATTTTTTTTTAAAGGTACAAAAAGTACTAAAAGTGTTATTCTCACAAGCAACAGTTTTATATTCGTAGGAAAGCTATAAAGAGCAACCGAGGTATTTGTACGCTGTGAAAGTCTATAAACGAAAAAAATAAGTTTAAATAAATCGAATAAACTTATTCAACTTTATCGGCGTTTTATTACTTTCCTTATATGCATAATGTATAAGGAAAGTATTGTGACGGGGTCGAAAATTCGAATTCGAGTTTTCGACAGGAGAACACGTTTCAAGCATCCCAGATCACGAATGAAACATTTTTGAAGTGATGTCTGTGTGTGTGTGTGTGTGTGTGTCAGTGAGTCTGTGGAGACGATAACTGACGAACGAATGGACACGAAATTTGGTACAAAAATCACAATCCGTAAACACTGGAAGCCTATTGTTTTCATACGCAATCAAACGTTCAGAACCCCCCCCCCCCTAAATTTTCGAGTGAAATTTTGAAAAAATCGTCAAAAAATCAAAATCGCTAATAAAGTTACGCAAATAGACATTTCTTATGTAGTTTTTCATTAGAAAACGATTGACATAAATTTTAGAACGCTAACATGAACCGTCCTCGAGATATTGAACATGTTTCTAAAAAAAAATATCAAAAAGTCATATAAAATTAAAAAAAATATATTTCCTATCGACACATGTTCACTTTTCATATGTAATACCATGCGATAAATGTGGTGACATCATTTTCGTGAATCTAGCTCGTTCCATTTATGAAAAAAGATACTTTGAGTAATATTTTTGTATTTGAAGGCCAATAGTAATTTATCTGCTGTAAGAATAACTTATTTCTTCATCCATAACGATTGGCGAGATTTTGGCGACGAATTTGGTGAAATGTCGCCAACTTGGCGACTTTTTTATATGTTGCCAAATTCACAGAAATATAGCCAAATGGATAAGAATGACGCTAAATCAATGAAAATGACGATTAATTGATGAAAATTCAATATCTTGGGAAGAATATAAGTAGCTACTATAAGAAAAACCTATTTTTGTACTGTAAAAGTAGTATATTCATTGCATTATATAAGGAAAGTCATGTGTTTCCCACATCAGATTTTTTTATAGCACATTCATAGTGGGCAAATGTTTGAGGCCGGCAATTATTAAGAGGCCAATTTTCATTACCACATCCAGATTTTATATAATTTATTGAAATCTTCTTATATTAACACTTTCCAACACAGTTGAAAAGTGTTTATGAATTCATTCATTCATTCTGTCTGTCTGTCTGTCCGATCTCACGATAACTACCGTAAAAATGACTTTAACCAAATAAAATTTTAGTTTATTGTTGAGACGGCCTGTGGGATATATAGGAATTTAAATGAATAATATCACCCAAATACTTTTAGATTGAACCCAGGTGAAAATAATGAAATACATTGAATCGTATGGGACATAATTTTTCAACCATTTTTTAAGCGAAATTAAAATTCACAAATTGCTCCAAAAATTTTATAAAATATTTACGTTATCCCATAAAATATATATCAAAAATCAGCTACATATGTTCAGTAGTTTTTTAACTAAAAATTTTGATACTAATTACACCTATATTATAAAAAGATCACGTGATACACTTTAAAATAAAATATGACATTCATCTTTTTTCCCCAGTATTACAATCGCGATATTTAAAGTTCTTTTAAATATATGTTTAGTATTGCATCCTTTCTAAAAACATTTTTTTTTGCATATTTTCTGTGGATCTATATTGTGTGCCAACGCAATTACAATACTTTGAGTTTAAACGATCATCAAACATTGATTATGTCTTCAATGAAGCCTAATTTTAATGGTTGCAAAATGCAAACAAGTGATTATAAGATGGATTGTGTACGAATTGCTCATTTTTTTTCAAGCAAAATTATTTAACTCTGGAGTCTAAAAAGTAAATGAAATATTCATTGCTTTTACATAGAGACAATTTATATTTCGTTGACGTCATTGGAATGAAGTTCATGTTTTTTCAATGAAGGTTTAAGTTTTCAAGTAAAATAAATTATTGTAGTTTAATGATAATTTTAAAAATATCACCGCTGAATGTATCGCATTTTACAGATGTTTAAATAAAATTGCATTTCGGTTGGAAATTGTTTCATAATCAATGCTTTATGCATGATTTATCTTCCTTGTTCTTTCCTAACGGTACTTTTGAACTCGAGAACTGATTAATACAGCCTTATCGATGTCTGTGCAGCCACAACGCAAAAGGAGGTATTATAATATTCAATGTTGTACATAAATTAGAAATGAGTCCAACGTCCGGCTTCGTTTTCAGTATGAGAAATCATATGCAACGCTAAGCCCCCGAATTATCCATTGTTGTATATAAGCAAAAAATGAGTCCAATATTTGGCTTCGTTTTCAATGGCTGAGGTCACTCGACGTAAACAGATCTGAACATATACACAAGCTCTAACCTGGAGCCTGACATCTTTCTTCCGGGTAGGAGACTGAATTGTGAAAAACATTCCAAGTATTTGGGGTTCATTTTGAACCAGGAGATGCTTAGCGATGCTCATATAGACAATTTGGTTTTGAGAGGTAAACAGAGACTCAGAATTTTGAAATATATTTCTGGTAGAGATTGGTGTGCGGATGCGCGGCCCCTGAGAAACACATACACTGCTCTTATTCGACCGATCCTGGAGTACGGTGTTCAGGTGTATCAGGCTGCTTCTGTCAGCAACCTAGATAAACTGGAAAGGGTTCAGCTTTCTGCTGCCAGAGCTATAACTGGTCTCCGCAATAGTTGCCCGAGGGACATAGTACTGTATGAAGCTGACCTCCAACCCCTCAGGCTTCGGAGTAGGTTTCTCCTGGCCAAATATTTTGCAAACCTCATCAGTTATGGAGATCAACACAGAACCTCTAGTTATGTGCGTGGCTGGAGCAACAATCGTCGTCTTAAGAGAGAAAGTCCGCTTAGCCGCAATGAAAGTGAGGGCTGGCTGCAGAGCGAAGTTGAACATGTCTCTCTGGCCTGCTGTATGGAGGTTTCTGCATCGTTTCGTGATCGGGTCTTTTTCAAGACTGAACTCTGCTCATACACTAACAAATCACGCAGCATCCAGATTATTTTAAACAGCTCGCTTTGGAAACTATTTATAAAATCCTCGGTGACGCGTTGCAGATTTATACTGATTATGGCGCCATCTTCGGTTGCGGGATCTACATCAAGCAGGGGAATGGCATTGGGACATGTAGGAGAAACCCCAACTACTGCTCAGTTTTTCGGGCGGAACTCATAGCCATTGAGGAGGCCTTGAGTTTTTGTGTCAAAGAGGGAGTCAATACAGACATCTGGATTCTGAGTGATAGCCGTAGTTCTATTCAGCACCTGGCTGAATAGTGGAGACATGGTGACAGAACGACAGTGAATATTGTTCAGCATTTGGGTTACTTGTGTGCCCATAATAGGATATATTTTCAATGGGTGCCATCTCACGTAGACATTTACGGTAATGAATTTGCGGATGCTCTGGCCAAGGAGGGCAGCCTTAGGAGTTCTATTGACGGTGGCTGTCTTTCTTTCTCGGAACTGGCCTCACGAGTCAAACTTGAAATCAACTCCACTTGGAGAAAGGCCCCCGTGCATGAGTGGTATGATTGTAGCCGTCCTGGTGCTGCTTTGATTGGGGCAGGCAGTCAGGTTGAATAGACGGCTCTGGCCAGACTCCTTAGCGGCCATCTTCGTGCTCTTCGGCATGTGTTGGGTTCTAAGGTTTATCCTCTTTGGCCGAAGTGCAATTTAACTCAGGCCTCTCCTGCCCATGCCTTGACATGTATTGGATGCCAGAGGAGTCAGCTATACTCCAGTCCTGGAGTAGTTCTTTATCTTTTGAAGACTCACGGGTTCATGGACTTGATCTGATGTTTCTGGCGGTCAAGTGGGATAAGACACAACAACAAAAACAACACAAGCTACTCAAATCGCCAATCAAAATTATATTCATCTCTAGATACGATTTTATTTACCGAATGTGGACATTGATGTATTTATGACACCTGCATTTGTACATTCTCATTTATAAACGGAAAAAAAGTCAGAAACAGATAATTCTTATTGAATTTCAAGATCTATTATACGAAATGTTCATATGAAATTCTTATTATTTTTCATATAAGGTGTTCTTTTAAAAATATGTGTATCTATAAAATTCAGAAACCACATGTTTAAATTTTATTTAATGCGTATTTTATTTATAATTTCATTAAATATGATTTTTACATTTCATTAATATACAATTTCAAATTTCGCTTCATTGGTCCATGGACTGTATATAATGATATCTGATATGACCGAAATTGTGGTGGTGTGCCATACGCGGGTGCTAGAAGACAGGGTTTGAGTCCAGATTCAATCTGATTTTGAATTTTTAAGAGGGAATGTATCGGAACCATGTTAAAAATCGCTAGTCGAATTTTCGACGGATCTACACGTTTTGGAACCTCTAGAACACACAAAAACTGTTTTTAGCTTGACGTCTGTGTGTGTGTCTGTGTATCTGTCTGTGAAATGTATGTATCCAATCTAACTCAAAAACTAATCGACCAAATTTCATAAAATTTTTCATGTAAGTCACATGTGTGTGACCCTGGTGTTGATTAGATTTTAGTACGATTCGGAATAAATTCACATGATTTTCTTTTTTGCGAAATAGGCGGTAAAAATTGTATTTATCCACTGTAGCAGAAAAAGCAATTGGCCAAGTTTCACAAAATTTGGCAGATAAGTTAATTGTCAATTACCCTAGTGCTGATTAGCTTTTCTATGATTTGGGGAAACGGGAACCAGCATTTTTTTTAGCGAAATCGCCCACCAAAATCCTCAAAAGCTAAAGTAAGAGATAAGGTATGATCAAATATATTAATTAAATTATCGTTTTATACGTTTTTATACGTAATTTTTAGTGATGAATAAAATGTAAGATCAATCTCTAGCACAACGCCTCCTCCACATATGTTAGTTTTTTAGCATGCTTGCTACGTCGCCTTTGAAAATACGCCCAGTTACCAAACAAAAACGAAAATTGAAAATTCAGCGTAATTTCAAATAATTATGAGTGTTATTTTGAGCAATTAAACTTGACTTAAAGAAATATTAAAATATAAAAAGAAAAAGAATTTGAGTCTGTAGGGAAAGCCATGTGCTGCCTACATCAGATTTTTTGCATAATTTTCATGTGTAGGCAAAACAATATAATAAGTTGAGTATTTGATATTGAGCTTTTGTTAGATTTACGCATTTTGTGGATTTTAGAACATGATTATAACTCTTTTCGGATGAACGACTGTTTTTTTATATGTGTGAGGTATGCCTATCTGTGCAGTGGAAATGCATTGTAAGTATGGTTAGTTAGAGTAAATCAAGAAGCATCAGCTGTGATAGCATATACCTTTACAGATTGATATCATAGAGGATTTGGAGTCCTTAAAGATATTAAGTTCTGTAGTCCAAAATCTTTTGGGTCATAGAACTCAACTTTTTTTTTCAATGTGACATTTTAATGGCCATTAGAATTTTTCTTTCATATCAATTTCAGTATTGAAATTCCAAAATATTGCTACGAACGTGAGAAATGCTCTGACGTACCCTCCCCCCCCCCCTCCATGTCGTTGGAGTATCATTTGAAAACCAGACAGAGAAAAAACTCGTACAGGCATCTTTTCCTATGACGTGCATAGAGAGTTGCTATATGCCAAAGATAGAAGAAGGATTGCCATATTTGGCTATTTATCACCAATTTGGTGACATTTGGTCACTTTCAGAAAGTTCGAGAAGCACATCGAAATAACGATTATTTTAAGAGATATGAGATATTTCTAGAAGTTTCTACAGAAAGAGTCTATAAAAGAAGTCTGCACTCAGTTGGAGAGTAGTTGGCGCGATATGAGCTACATTGAACTGTGATATTCCTCAATGGTTTAAGGATAGATAGTATCCGCATTTTTGTGAAATGAAATACGTCAATATATCTATTGTATTTGTGAAATTAGTGGAACATTTAATTTATGTTTTACTGTTTATTGTTCCTGTTCACGCTGTGCTTGTAAATAATTGATTTTTAAATTCAAACCTATCTTTGTTCTCCCAGAGCTTGAAATGAGAGAAGTGATATTAGTAACAACGCTTTGTCAGATTCAGAATCTTATGATTGCACGCATAATGACTGTATAAAACTATATTGCGTAATACATAGGCAGTCATAGTTGTGATGACTAGAACTGCCGCTGAAAGGAAAATTCGTAAAAGATGGAACTGTATAGACTTAGTTGTTGTTGAGACCCAGACCGTCCGACCTTCCAGAAAGGTGTAAGGTAACTGTTTGGACGGCCGGGAAGTGCCACCCAATTTAGATCGGAACCCAGTGGGGGAGGCATCCACAGGGACCGTACCCTCCTTCCCCTACCACCAACCTCTCGGAAGGACTTACGGACCCACATGTTTAACGTGATCGTACTCCGCATGAACACGGCGGCAGTTGTGGCAGCGCGCAAATCCAGCGCGCAAACCACCGAGTTACCGCTTCCAAAATGTGCCAACAGCACGCAGTATTCCCAGGTGGTCACCCACCCAAGTACTAACCGCGCCCGATGCTGCCTGACTTCGGTGATCTAACGAGAACCGGTGTTTTCAGCACGGTACGGCCGTTGGCCCTGTATAGACTTGGTGTAACTTTAAGAAAAATAGCATATACCCTAGTAGCATATGAATACTGGTTCAATAATGATATGTATATTGTACTGATATTATATATCTTGGCATTTCATTGGAAAAATTTCGTATGCGACACAAACATTGGGGATACAATGGCCGCCTGCATTGGTTAGTTATAAATTATGCAATATTTCGCCAATATTGGTGTTACATTGGAAATATTTCCAATATTTGGAATACTTTGGCAATCAACAAATTGCTGCTGATCTAAATCGAATTATCTATATTCGACAGCATGTCATTATCTCTTACAAGAAGGTTTGAAGTATGAACAAACAGTAATATTGCAGCTCGTAACAGATGTGTGCGCGCTTAAAATACCTCATAAATTACTGATAAGGTGCTGATAAAAGTACTATAGAATACAATTTATGAGGTCATAAAAAGAATGTTGTGATGTCGGACTGCGATTAGAATTTACTGTAAAATCCCTCAAACAGTTAATCCATCCCACTGATCTTATAATATTCAAGTGATGTGTCATCTGCATTTGTTTGTGTCAGCTGTTTTTCTTGGTGGGTTATCTTTGCTTTCGATGCTGAATAACGGAAACATAATTTTATTTTGTGCCTACTTTTAATTTATTTATAAAATATAGGGTATGAGGGTATGTGCAATATACCAATACAATAAGATATAGAAAGGGGTATAGGGTGTTCCAGAAAGACTGATAAAACTTATAGCTTTTGAAGCGTTAATGTTAGACAAATACTTCAAATTTGAAAATAGTTTTGAATCGTTTGCCTAAAATATTTTCAAAACTGGTTGAGTACTGCATAAAAACTAATAAAATACGAAATCTAATACTTTATATGATTCTTTTAAAGCAAAATATACAATCACTTCTAAAATGTCTTTAAACTTTAATATAATGATTAGTTAGTGTGACATATGTACCCGTAAATTCAAAGCGTGGTGTATAAAACAAAAATACTGACTTATACTAGAAATTCACGCTCTGACAGAGGAAGTTTAGAAAAAAATTTAGAGATCTTCCGCAAAATAAAGCTTCAGTGTATTTCTGAGTACTTGTTTTCTTTAAACCACTATTCAATTGATGTATAGGCCTTAAATATTTGTTTTATGTATATTTCCACTTATTTTTCACTCAAAATCTTCACATTCTAATGGACTCCAGATTTTATGTAATTTTTTCAGTTATCGAACTTTCTTTGGTAAGGAGTCTATATAAAAATTGATATTCTATATTTTCATGATAATATATCCCAGTGTTTTGAATGCCTTCTAATGTACTTCATCTTACGATTTAAAAAAGTTTCCAATTGAAAATATTTGTCTAGAACAGAAAGTTAAAAAATTATAAGCATTATCAGGCATTCAGAAATACCCTGTATATTAGTAAATTCGATGTAGCATGCATTAATGTCTCTCTTTCTTATGAATAGTTTTTCCATTTTCAAACTTTAGATATATTTGGTTTATAGCAGTATTTCGAAGTTAAATAAATAGAAATTGTTCCATCTGGAAAATACTTCAGTTCCTTTTCTTTACCGCTCTTCCGTTATTTTCGAAATTTTACTGCGAGCAAACTTTTCGAACAACTTTTAATCCAATAAATGTTCTCTATCCTTTTTATGAAAGTAATTGCTTTAAAAGCTACTTTACTAGATGCTTTATAGTGGAGAATATGAGGTGTAATAGAGAAAAAGTCAATAAACTATATATTCCGCTTTGGAGCACTGGGGAGCTTTTTAAGAACTATTCCGTATCATTATCCATTATAAAAGGCAAACTCATGTACATAAATATTTCTCAAATAACATTTTGTTCTTAATTAACTTAAGAAGTAAAATATAATTCAGTTCAATAAATAATTGGAAATATAATATGATGTTCAAAAAATGTTTTGCTATAAAAATATTAGGATCAATAGTTTTTAATGATGTTTGATAACAATTTAATAAGAATAATCTTATACTGTCAATATAAGATATTCTTATTTAGAGACATAAAATGTACGAGTTGGCTTATTCGTGGGTCATAAGTTTGAATGTTTTTCATTTTGTTCAAAGTGTGGAAACAGCTTATACGCAAATGAGTTTATATGCGAACATGTTTATACGCAAATGGGTTTATATGCGAATAGGCTTATATATGAGTGAGCTTATATAAACGTTTATACATTGAATATTTGAGCGAATTGAGTAGATGTTTGATACATAGGGAGATTTGATACATTTACTTGCCGACAGAGGACACCATATATTGTAAAATATCACAAATAAAACTGCTACTTGTGAGAATAGAACTTCAAATACTTCCTTAAATAGAGCAGGGATATGGAAATTAAGTGACTACAATTGTTTCGAAGGCGTTTTATAGCCTTTTTCTTTAGATCAAAAAAGAGTGTTTTCTCTTAACTATCACTAAGGAAGAACTGCTAGGTGGTAAACAGACAAACAATCCTATAAATAAAAACACTCAAAGCCAGAACTCGTAACCTAATCGGTCTGTGTTGATATGTTTATAGTCGTTCGTCGATCTTGCTGATAATGTCTAAATGGAAACTGATATTTTTGATCGGTAAGAAACCAATTTGTGTGGAAATTGTTCAAAATTGTCCTTCATGAAATAACTAAAAAAACTTATCCGAGTTTTAAAAAAATCGCTCCAAGGCGTCTTCGGGCAAACCAGAAGTTTCACTGTATCAAATGTCTCAGCTTTTCTGCTACACTATCCACAGGCAAAGGAACCAATAAACAGACATCTACTTTTATTATTATAGATGATTATATGCTCATAAAATTGATAAAGTCCACTACAACAATTACTCCACTTTACAATTTCGCCATCCATAATGAATTCAGGAAGTAAGAACTAATAGATGTAAAACGTTTGCAAAAGGAAAAGTTTTGATTCACAGTCATAAAATGCAATGTGCTAGTGATTGGTAGACATTTTTGTCGCAAACAGTTTGATCGATCCCAAAATACAATCCCAAACTGCCTAAACTCTAAATGTGCAACAAACTGCCACAATAGGAGCCAGGACAAATAATAAAAAGTAGTAAATAAAAACCTCGAATCTCCCTTTAGGGTCACTGAATTAATGTCACAGTATGACGATAAGAACCACATATTGAAATTGGAGATTAAAGGCGCTTCGCGCCTGGTGCTCTGTTCTGGACGACACTCGACTTCAAAAGTACAATTATTATTAGTCACATGTTATTATCCAGAAAGCTGCGTCGAATAAGGCTCAGCTAATGTAAAATAAAAATCACAGTCAGCATAGGCACTGTAGTCAGCACTTTGCAGACAACACTGGCAGTGTTTAGATTCAGCGATTGCAACGTCACAAAACGTGTAATTTCGGAGAATTCAATTGGTAATGCTGACTAACCTGTCGTGCGGGGCTTGATTTTTGAACGTAGCTATTGACGAGCTATGGAGAAATCTGTTGATGTTAGAAATTTAACGTTCGGGTATGGAAATTCATTGTATAGGATTACTTAACATTTCGTCAATGTCAATTTTCAGCAATTGAGCACTACTTTGATATTTTGGACTTAAAAATTTTATATACTGCATATACTATTTGTTTGCATTTCTGTTGGGCAGAAAGTTACGTCGCGAACCGCATCCGTCGCAAAACACGCTTTTGAATAAAATTTTTTAAGCAGATTTAAATGCTTAAATTCTTGACAATTTCTGACCTAAATTCTAACATATACTAACAATATTTATGCGTGACTTTTAACAGGGATGCGCTGACATGCTTTAAATTCAATTCATGGTTCTAAAATAGACGTTAAATAATTTCAAATTTATTATTCAATTTCCCTTTGAATCTGCATTTGAAACATGTTTTAATATTTACTGGCTATGTTGTCCGCAGCTGGCGGTTAAATATATTATATCTTATGTGTCATTTTATAGGGGTAACGTTTTCAGTAGAATCTTTTTAATAGGCACAACTAATAGAGAGGCACTCTGGGATTAGCGAACTATAAATGCTCAACTAGTTCACAAAAGGAGAAATAGTATTTTCAATTGGGCTGTTTTATACCATAGACAAAGTGAGCAAATGGTTGAGGTCGGCAGGTCATGAATAAGAGGTTAATTTCCCATACCACATCCACATTTTGTATAATTTTTTGAAACAGTTTTTATTCTTTCCTAACAGTACAATTGAACTATATAACTCATCAATGCAGCCTTAGGTCATTAATTAAATATTTAATGCAATTTTGCATTTTTCACAGTACATAATATGTTATGTGTATTAAGATTAGTGTAACAGAGTCAAGTATTTTATATGCAGTTCTTGTGAGATTTACACATTTTGTAGATTTTAGAAAACGATTCAACTATTTTCAGATATGCCTTGTTTTGCATATGTCCGATACCTATGACAATGTTATGTCCAACGTGGAGACAATCAGCTGGTTTTGGCAAAGGAACTTAAAATTGTGTTCCTACATTTGACCTTACATGGCTTCACAGACAAATTTACAAACGTATGTTTGCACAAAGAAGTTTATTGGTTACACATCTATCACTGAAATCTATCGCGGAAAAGTTAGACGTGTGCTATTTTTCAGAATTTTTTCGAAAAGAACGTTGTTGACAGGAAAGAGAATATTTTGTGATTGTGAAGTGAAAGATTCTCAGAGAAATCTGAGGATGTCCCAACGAAACTGAAATCACAGAATGAGCTGCCGGAGGCCTTGCTGCCAGGCCACTGCTATCAACAGTCATGTTAGGCCAATTTAATATACTTTAACGCTGTATGTCTATCGTACTCCCTCGCCAAAGTCTAATACCTGTCACGCCTAGAAGGTTACAAATATGCATAAAACGTGTAAATTTAATTTTCTCAGATTTTGTGGAGTTTTTTTTAGAGAAACGGTTAAAAGATGTTAGCAGAAATCGAGAATGTGTATATATGGCAAGTAATATATGTTGAGTTCTTGGAGGTAGTATAGTAGATGTCACACATAATGAATGTTTTATGTTTTATAATTACATAAAGTTGTTCTCATTTCGATGAATGTTTAATTGAATTTTTTTTAATTGTATCCATTTTCTGAGATCCAAAAAAGGACATGTGGTAAAATTCAAGATAACAATTATCTTCTATATGAAGCATTTGGTCTCTGTATTCACCATGCTCTTACAGCAATTTATTTGTAAATAAAACACCTGCATGTATTTCCTTTGTCTCGTTGAAGTTCTTATAAGTAAATAATATACCAGAGAATGTTCCTCTGAAATTTAAAGTTGATTGCTGCAGAACTTCATGAATTTTGCCCGATTTACTGTTCTTTGATTAACTTTTAGAGAGCAGTTTACATATCCACTCTAATAATTGTAAATAAGGCCTAGTTTATCCCTTTTGTATAGGTGTCGGGAAAAGGTTATGATGGCCCTGGTTCCTGTTATAAGTTAGAAAAATTGAAACTCATGACAAGTACGTTCAATTATAGAAAATATGCATTATTTTGAAAATATGTGTACGGTTTAGTTGTCAATAAACAGGACATGTATAAATTGCGCATATGGCCACACCCATATTCGTCCGTTCCCGTTATTAGCATTTATGGGCGTTGTAAAAGTGTTTATTTGCTATAAATACGAAAAATTTGGGGGATGTCTGCGGGGGATACATTTTTAAACAGATTGTTCTAAAATACTATTCGGATCATTGTTTCCGGAAGTGCTAAAGTTACCACGGAAATTGAAAGCATGTTTCGGTGCGGAATTCAGCTTGATACAATTTCAGCCGTGCAAGTATAAATTTCATTTTATTTTTTTTATAGCCTGACAAATAATAGGTTATGTTGTTCGACAGCATTCATTTGGGCAGTCTTTAGTAAAGACCAAAACAAATAACTCTAATCTATCACCACAAAGAGTAAAAAATTGAAGAAATTAAAAGCAAAATATTTTTTGCCTATTTTCTATAGATACCAATAATGTTTAAACGGTATATATTATATAAGACGTGATTTCCGTTATATCTTTATCAAATATGGAATTGAAATAATCCGGAGAGAGTTGCTCCAAGTTTGGCCGCAGCTAATAAAAATACAAAACATAAATTGCAGGCTGCTTTTTCCAGAAAAAATTAGCTGGTTCAGAAGGAACATATTGATGATGTGTTTAACGTTGGGGTATTAAAATTCACTCTGTAGGATTGAAAAAAATTTAGCCAAATAAGCGCTACTTTGCTATTTTGTAAATATATATATTTGCTAAATATTATATATGTTACAGGCAATGTATGAAAGCCGGCATTCTATGCAATACCTAGGCATTATATAGAATGCCGAAAACTGGTCGGCAATCTATGAAACGATTAAAATTTCACAGATTTCCTAGGTATTCTATAGAATGCCAAATGACAAATCGGCAAAGTATGAAATACATCTCCGATTCATTCCTTTTTTCATATTTTGCCTAAATAGCATTTGTCATTTTATAGAATGCCTAGGTATTATATACAATGCCTAGGGAAAGTATATAACAATTTTCAAATTTCATACTTTGCCTAAAAAAGGCCGGTATTCTATAAAATGCCTAGGTATTCTATAGAATGCCGACATTTCATACATTGCCGGTAACATAATCGGCAATGTATGAAAGCCGGCATTCTATAGAATACCTAGGCATTTTATAAAATACTGAAAACTGGTCGGCAATTTATGAAACGATTAACATTTCACACATTTCCTAGGCATTCTATAGAATGTCAAATGATAAACCGGCAAAGTATAAAATATATCTCCAATTCATTCCTTTTTCATACTTTGCCTAAATAGCATTTGCCATTCTATAGAATGCCTAGGTATTATATACAATGCCTAGGGAAAGTATATAATAATTCTCATATTTCATACTTTCCTAAAAATGGCCGGTATTTTAAAAAATTCCTAGGTATTCTATAGAATGCCGGCATTTCATACATTGCCCTTAACATATATACAGTATATATGTTACCGGCAATGTATGAAAGCCGGCATTCTATAGAATACCTAGGCATTATATTAAATACCGAAAACTGGTAGGCAATCTATGAAACGATCAACATTTCATACATTTCCTAGGCATTCTATAAAATGTCTAATGACAAACCGGCAAAATATGAAATATATCTCCGCTTCATTCCTTTTTTCATTCTTTGCCTAAGTAGCATTTGGTATGGTATTATATATAATGTCTAGGGAAAGAATATAATAATTCTCATATTTCATAATTTGCCTAAAAAAGGCCGGTATTCTATAAAATGCCTAGGTATTCTATAGAATACCTAGGAATTTTATAGAATACCAAAAACTGGTCGGCGATGTATGAAACGATTAACATTTCATACATTTCATAGGCATTCTATAAAATGTCAAATGACAAACCGGCAACGTATGAAATATATCTCCGATTCATTCCTTTTTTCATACTTTGCCTAAATAGCATTTGTCATTCAATATAATGACTAGGTATTATATATAATGCCTAGGGAAAGTATATAATAATTCTCATATTTCATACTTTGCCTAAAAACGGCCGATATTCTATAAAATGTCTAGGTATTCTGTAGAATGCCGGCATTTCATATATTGCCGGTAACATATACAATATGTTTGCACTTTCGTAAGAATGGACAGTTCGCCTTGAGCCGTATATGGACAGTGAAATAATATTGCAACCCATGAATAAAACACTGTTTAAAAAAATATATCTTAAGTAAATTTAATTGTCTGAATTTTCGACAATTTCTGAGTGAAGTTCTAACATATATTAACAACATTTAAGCGTGGCTTTTACAGGGACGTGTAAACATGTTTTTAAATTTATTTCTGACTAGCAGCATACCCGTTCTTCGTACGAAGTATATAATTTAAAAAACATAAAATCCACAATCATGTGCAAATTCCTATAGTATACTAAATGAAACTTTAATCAAAATATTCTGTTAAAATATTTAATTTAATGCTCCTAAAAAGAAGTTTAAGAATCTCTGTCCTCGCTATAGAAAATTACCTCGCTATAAAAATTTATTTTAATTCACTTTCGCGTTTCAAACAAACGATTTTCCATCTTTTCTTTAAAAGGAACCAGGGTGTTAGAGAGTAGAACACCTGGGAAAAAGTTTCGTTTTTCATTAATATATCGACAACCCTATTCTTAGAAATTCGAAAATTGGACTAAATTTAAATTGGGCTATTTCAAGACAACCCACAAAGTTTCATTAAATTCGGTCCAGCCGTTCTCCTGTGATGATGAATCAAAGGAACGTTTTGATTTTCCCTAATATCTCGAGAACCACTGGTCTTAGTACGATACATATAGAGAACGATTTCGTCAGAGAGAGTGCAGCATGAGTTCTACCAGAGGTGATATCGAAATTCACGATGACTTCTACACGACAATTGCAGAATATAAACGAAAAAGTCCTGAGTACAGTTAGTCCAGAAGTGTTCGATATTAAGTCCCAGACAGCCTTAAAGATATGTGTTTCTCAAATAATACATCAGGTCTTAAATACATTTTAGGTAATTTTAATAATAGTCTCATATTGTCTCTCTCCGCCGAAATAACATGAATAATTGTGTAAAGAATTTAATAAATATGTTATGTTGTTAATAAATATTTTATTGTTAAAGTTAAAATGGTGCAATTAATGGAGTAGTATATTGTGTTAATTAATATTCCTTTACAGAACTCAAGCTAAAGATAAATAATTGGAGGGTTTTAATTGCGGCAAACAACGCAATGTATAACTTAATGAGTACCCCGAATACGAAAAATTTACGGCTATGTTAATATATGTTGAAAATTAATAATCTAAAATTCCAAGTACAACTTTAAATAGCTTTTATATGTGCACCACACAAACAATTCATTCTTTCAGAATGTGACTTATTGGCTAAAAAAATCTCCCAAACACAGAGATAAAGTTTTAATTCACTTTCGCGTTTCAAACAAACGATTTTTAACCTTTTCTTTAGGAGGAACCAGGATGTTAGCGAGTAGAACACCTGGGAAAAAGTTTCGTTTTTCATTAATATCTCGATAACCCATATTCTTAGAAACTCAAAACTTGGGATAAATTTACGTGGGACTATTTCAAGGCAACCCACAAAATTTCATTAAAATCGGTTTAGCCATTCTTCTGTGATGATGAGACAAAGAAAGTTTTGATTTTCCCTAATATCTCGAGAGCCACTGGTCTTAGAAACTTAAAACTTAGACTAAATTTTAAGTGGAGCTATTTCAAGGCTAACCACAGAATTTCATCAAATTCGGTTCAGCCGTTCTCTCGTGATGATGGGACAAACAAACAGACAGACAGACAGATTTTTAATTTTATTTATATAGACTAGCAGCATACCGGTTCTTCGTACGGAGTATATAATATAAAGAAATTTATAATTCGCAATCATGTGCAAATTCTGTTAAAATATTAAATGTATTGCTCATAAAGAGAAGTTTAAGAATATCAGTTCTCACTATGCAAAATTCTCTTCACGGGCAGATCTGAAGAATAAAACATCCTGGCCCCTTTTGTAAGCAAATTTACAAAAAAAAAAGGAATTGAATCAATATATGCAACCCCATACTACTTATATTGTCGCAGATTAGAAAATACGCCAGTGTGTTAATAGAAGCTTACCCGTATTGCAATATGAGTCTCAAAAATATTTGCCAAAATAAATGAGATGACGTAATAAATTGAAAATATAAAAAATCCCCGTAATCTTAATACCAGAAGATCGTAATTGATTCCAATATATTCCAATATATATCAAAATATATGCCAATACACCTGTACTACTTATATTCCCGTAGATTAGAAGATATACCCATGCATTTGAAGAAGATTACTCGTACAACGTACTATATATGAGTTTCAACAATTTTCGGCATAATAAAACAATTCCATAATAATTAGAAAATATCAATAATCCCTGAATCAACAATCCCCGACAATATCAATAATAATGATGTTTAAACCTGAAGATCGTAATTGATATTATCCAGTCAAAAATTCCATGTCAATGAAATTTATTTTATATACATATTTTTATTATTCAAATCGGAAAAGATTTAATAAAAATCATATGCCGCATAACATATTGGATCCGTTGCTAAGCGACATGATATCATTTGCTTCAAATAAATTGATGGAAATCATATCATCTGAATAATGCAAACTCCATTAAAGGTTTAAGGACATTTTCGTCAATTTAGCGATAACTTAAAAAATCCCCAAATTTATCGCCAAATGGGACTGTAGAACTGATAGTCTCATTTTGCGACAAATTGACGAAACATCATCACAATACTATCCGTACCGGTCGTCCACATTGTCACTCAAGTCCTCTGGACGAGTCGGACGGCCTGGGGTTTCCACAATACTATCCGTAACAAAACACAATTATTTTCATTTATTAAGCGCGATTTTATCAATTCCATGATATTTTTATGGACTCACAAATACTTTTATCAATTTCGTGATATTAAAAAAATCGTTAAATGTTTTATTAAGTAGGATGGATGGATTGATCGACATATGCCACCGAAATATCATTTCAGTACCCTATTCTAAAAAACAAATCAATGATTTGCGTCAATTTTATAAATTTGGAAGCATTTCCGCTAATTTAGTAAAGTTTAAGAGAAGTTACCAAGTTATTTAGAGATATTCCGCTAAATTCGTAGCTTTGAATTTGCAGATCTGAAGAATAAAATATCCTGATCCCGTTTGTATATACTCAATGAAAGCACTAAAATTGTATTATAAGATACCCCCTTTCTACTCTTTTTCTGCTTCAACAATCGGCTAAATGAATTTATTGGGTAAACACAATATATGAGTTTATTAGCTAAACACAATATATGAGCTTGAAACCTCTTTGCTAAAGTAAATGAAAGTGATGTACGCAGTCCGCAATTTGTATAATTAAAAGAACAATCAAACCGTTCATTTATAAAATATATTTTTACATCCATTTATTTATTATACAAATAGAAAAAATAATAATAAATATTAACAACGCATTTAATTTCACTCCGTTGCCGAGCAACATGATATAAGATAGAATCTTCCTCATAAAATGCGAAATTTAATAACCATTTTGATTTCTTTATACCTTTCATCGTTGAGTAAAAGCTTGTGAAAGATGAACCATGGAGGTAGACTTTTCCATTTAAATTCATGTTTCAACCAATTCACGTTTTTCTATGGTGACTAATTAATGAAAAATCCTACACCAAACTCGGAAATAAAGTTTTATTTCATTTTGGCGTTTTAAACAAACGATTTTCATCTTTTCCGTTTGGATAAACCACGGAGTTAGAGAGTAGAACTCCTAAGAAAAAGTTTCGTTTTTCATTAATATCTCAACAACCCCTGTTCTTAGAAACTCGAAACTTGGACTAAATTTATGGGGGGCTATTTCAAGGCTATCCACAAAATTTGATTAAATTCGGTTCAGTCGTTTCTCCGTGATGATGAGACAAACGAAAAATTCGTTTTTTACTAATATCGCGAGAACCACTGGTCGTAGTAACTCAAAACACGGACAAAATTTTAAGTGGGGCTATTTCTAGGCTACCCACAAAATTTCATCAAATTCGGTTCAGCCGTTCTCCCGTGATGATGGGACAAACAGACAGACAGACAGACAGATAGACAGACAGATTTTCAATTTTATTTATATAGACTAGCAGCATACCCGTTCTTCATACGGAGTATATAATATAAAGAATCTTGAAATTCATAATCATGCCCAAATTCTTATAGTATACTAAATGACATGTTTAATCAAAATATTCTGTTAAAATATTTAATATAATGCTCCTAAAAAGAAGTGTAAGAATCTCTGTTCTCGCTATATAAAATTATCTTCATAGACATATCTGAAGAATAAAACATCTTGGACCCCTTATGTAAGCAAATATAAAAAAAAATATGGAATTGAATCAATATATGCAAAATAAAAGCGTTAAAATTGTATGGGACCCGTACTAATTATATACGCGAATATTAGAAAATATAACCTGTATTAGTAGATTACATGTATAAATTGAAAATACCAATAAACCCGTAATCTTTAAATCTGAAGACAGTCATTTATTCCAATATATGTCAAAATTAAAGTGCTAAAATTATATGGGAAGATATACACGTACTACTTATAATGTCCGATTATTAATAGAAGATTACCCGTTTTGCAATATGAGTCACAAATGTTTTTTGGTAAAATACAACAGACGACGTAATAAATTGAATATATAATTAATCCCCTTAATCTTCATACCAGAAGACTGTACTTGATTCCAATATATAGCCAATATATGTCAAAATATATGCCAATATACCTGTACTACTTATATTCTCGTAGGTTAGAAGATATACCCGTGCATTCCTAGAAGATTACTCGTACAACGTACAATATGCGTGTGTCAGCAATTTTTGCCGCAATAAAACAATGGCGTAATAACTTAAAAATATCAATAATCCCTGAATCAATAATTCCGGAAAATATCAATAATAATAATGTTTAAACCTGAAGAGTATAATTGATATTATCCAATCCAAAATGAAATGGCAATGAAATTTATTTTATATACATATCTTCATTATTCAAATCGGAAAGGATTTAATAAAAATCGTCTGCCGCATAAACACATTGGATTTAAATCCGTTGCTAAGTGAGATATCATTTGCTTCAAATAAATTGGTAGAAAAAATATCGTCTAAATAGTTATATTTCTATGGAACATTTGGCGACAGTTTCGTCAAATTAGCGACATTTTAAAAAATCGCCAAATTTATCGCCAAGAGGGACTGTAGAACTGACAGTTCCACTTTGCGACAAATTGACGAAATATCATCACAATACTATCCCCTAACAAAAAACAATTAATATCATTTATGTAGCGCAATTTTATCAATTTCAAGATATTTTTATAGATTTGAAAACATTTTTATCAATTTGGTGACATTTTAAAAATTCGCTAAATGTATTACTAAGTAGGATGGTTGGTCTGACAGATAAATGCTAACCAAACATCATTTCAGTACTCTCTTCTAACAAAACAAAAAAAAATTTCATTGATATGTAGAAGACCCAAGCCACACGACCAACCCGAAGGTTTATGGCAGCTGTTTGTGTGTCGTTTATATCAATTTGGCGACATTTCCGTCAATTTGGCAAAGTTTAAGAAAAGTTGTCTAATTAGCGATATCCCTCCAAATTCGTAGCTTTGAATTTGCAGATCTGAATGAAACTTTCTTATCCCGTTTCAATATACTAAATGAAAACACTACAATTGTATTAGAAGATATACCCGCTCTACTCTTTTTCTGTTTCAACAATCGGCTATATGAATTTATTGGCTAAACACAATATATGAGTTTAGTAGCTAAATACGATATAAGCTTGAAAACTCTTTGCCAAAATAAATGAAATTGATGTACGCAGTCAGCAATTAATATAATTAAAAGAAAAATCAAACCGTCCATTCATAAGATATACTTTTATATCCATTTATCCATTTATTTATTATTTAAATCGAAAAAAATAATAAAAACATTAACAAACACATTTAATTTAATTGCGATGCCGAGCAACATGATATATCCTCCTAAAATGTTAAAATTTATTAACCACTAACAGCACACCCGTTATTCGTACGGAGTGTATAATTTAAAGAAACTTAAAGTTCGCAATCATGTGCAAATTCTGTTAAAATATTAAATTTATTGCTCCTAAAGAGAAGTTTAAGAATATATGTTCTCACTATGCAAAATTATCTTCACGATCAGATCTGAAGAATAAAACATCCTGCCCCCTTTTGTAAGCAAATTTACAGAAGAAAAAATAGGAATTGAATGAATATATGCAACCCCGTACTAATTATATTGTCGCAGATCAGAAAATATGCCAATGTGTTAGTAGAAGATTACCCGTATTACAATATGCGTCTCAAAAATATTTGCCAAAATAAAAGAGATGACGTAATAAATTGAAAACATCAATAATATCCGTACTCTTTATACCAGAAGGTCGTAATTGTTTCCAATATATGTCAATATATATCAAAACATATGTCAATATACCTGTACTACTTATATTCTCGTAGATTAAAAGATATACACGTGTATTTGTAGAAGATTCGTACAACATACAATATATGAGTTTAAACAATTTTTGTCATAATAAAATAATTGCATAATAACTTGAAAATATCAATAATCCTTGAATCAATAATCCCCGAAAATACAAATAATAATAATTTTTAAACCTGAAGACCGTAATTGATATTATCCAGTCAAAAATGCTATAAGAAAAATCAAATCGTTCTTTTCTAAAATATATTTTTATATCCATTTATTTATTTTTCAAATCGAAAAAATAATTATTAAAATTAACAGACAGATTTAATTTAATTGCGTTTCTGAGTAACATGATATAAGATAGAATCTTATAACATGTTAAATATGTCATGTCTTATAACATAAACTGTGAAATTAAATAACGATTTTGATTTCTCTATACTTCTCATTGTTCCGTAAAAGCTTGTTTTAAATAAACCATGAACCATGGAGATAGATTTCCCCTTTAAATCATGTTTCAAACAATTCATGTTTTCAGAAAGTGACTAATTAACGCAAAAAATCTCCCATCAAACTCAGAGATTAAATTTTAATTCACTTTCAAACGATTTTCAAGCTTTTCGTTTGGATAAACCACGGAGTTAGGGAGTAGAACTCCTAGGAAAAAGTTCCGTTTTTCATTAATATCTCGACAACCCCAGGTCTTAGAAACTCGAAACTTGGACAAAATTTATGGGGGGATATTTCAAGGCTATTCACCAAATTTCATTAAATTCGGTTTAGCCGTTTTTCCGTGATGATGAGACAAACGAAAATTTCGTTTTTTACTAATATCTCGAGAACCACTGGTCGTAGAAACTCAAAACACGGATATAATTTTAAGTGGGGCTATTTCTGGGCTACCCACAAAATTTCATCAAATTCGGTTCAGCCGTTCTCCCGTGATGGTGTGACAAACAGACAGACAGACAGACAGACAGACAGACAGACAGACAGACAGACAGACAGACAGATTTTCATTTTTATTTATATAGATTTCTAATATACACCAAAAAAGATTTCAAACATCTATATATACTCATTGCCGAGTGTTCATCTGTCTGTCAGTCATGCTTTTTTAGGCACTTCCCAAGTAGATAGAGACTTGCAATTTGGTTCACGGGAGGATCATTCGATAAAACCATTTAGAAAAATCGAATTTTTCAAAAATTTTCTGTAGAGGGGTTTCTCTACACTAAAATGTTCGAAAAGTGAAAGGATATGAAAGCATACTTTACGATGAGAAAGATACTTCAAATTTAGTGTATAGGGAAACAGTTCGAAAGGAAGAAAGATTTTCAATATTTGCTACTCTAGGGTGTGCCTGTCACTGAAATGTTCGATTTGCGGAACAAATGTGAAACGCCTGCTTTAAAATTTGATAGAGGCTTGAAATTCGGCATATGTGCTAATCATTTAATGAAAACATTCAAGACAATAGAGTTTTTGAAAAATGTTCGTTTATGGGATGCTCTAAAGAAAAACTTTCGAAAGGTGAAATGACAAGAAATAATGTTCCAGTTGCGGTAGAGACTTCAGATTTAGTGCACGGTTAGATAGTTCGAAAGGAAGAGCATGTGCAATTTCAGATTTCCGATATTTTCTACTTTAGGGGGTGACGCAAACCTAAAAGTCCGATTTTTCGAATAAATGAGAAACGCCTCCTTTGAAAATGTATTACAGGCTTGGTATTTGGTATATGGAGCAATCACCTGATAAAAAACAAAAGAATGGAGTTTTTCAAAATTGTTCACATAAAGGGATGGCTACTCCACACAAAACCGTTCGAAAAGTAAAATGATAGTAAAAATATGCTGTGCAATGGAATGGAAATTTCAAATTTGGTGTATAGGTAGATAGTTCAGCAGAAAGAAAGTGTGCAATGGAAAATTTCTTATATTTATAATTTTATAGGGTTCCGCTCACCAAAATGTTCGAAAAGCGAAATAACAGGAAAACATGCTTTGCGATGAGATAGAGACTTCCAATTTGGTGTATGGGAATTTCGTTCAAAAGGAAGAAAGTGTGTATTTTCAGATTTCCAATATTTCTACTTTAGGGGTGTGTCGCAAACCAAAATGTTCGATTTACTTATTAAAGAGAAACGCCTTATTTAAAATTTGAGAGAGGCTTTAAATTTGGTATATAGGCATTGGATGAATCATTGGATGAAAAACCCAAGATGAATAGAGTTTTTCATAAATGTTAATTTAAGAGGGTGTTCCACATGGAAACGTTCGAAAGATGAAATGATAAAATTGCATGCTTCAGTATAAGATAGAGACTTCAAAATTGGTGTGCCGGAAGATAGTTCGAAAGGATAAAAGTGAGTAATTTCAGTTTTCTAATATTTTCTTCTTTAGGGGTTCGCACACCAAAATTTTCGATTTTAAGAATAAATGTGAAACATGTATTGTTCAAAAATGTATGTTATTCAGGGGTTGCTTATTGTAAGACCGTTGATTTTCAACGGGTTTTCGGCTAGTATATACTATAGTATAGTTTCGGCTAGTATATGCTAGTATATATTGCCAAGTGTCCGTCTGTCTGTTTGTCTGTCACGCTTTTTAAGCACTTCCTGAATAGATAGAGAGTTGTAATTTGGTACACAGGTCAATCGCTGGATAAAACTCTCTGGAAAAATCGTATTTTCGAAAATGTTGTGTAGAGAGGGAGCTCCTCACCAAAACGTTCGAAAAGTGAAATGATACAAAAGCATGCCTTGCGATAAGATACAAACTTCAAATTTGGTGTATAGGTAAATCGTTCGAAAAGAAGAAAATACGCAATTTCAGATTTCGAATATTTTCAACTTAAGGGGGTGCCGCACACCAAAATTCTACAGAGGCTTGAAATTTGGTATATGGGCTAATTATTTGATGAAAACATCCAAGACGAATGTAGTTTTCCCAAAATGTGTGTTTAAGGGGTTGCTTCAGAGAAAAACGTTCGAAATGTGTGTTGATAAAAAAAATCATGCTTTGAGATGAGATAGAGATTTCAAAATTGAAGTAAGGGTAGATAGTTTGGAACGAAGAAAGTGTGCAATTTCAGTTTTCCATTATTTCTACTTTAGGGGGTGCCCCACAACAAAATGTTCGATTTTTCGAATGGAGGAGAAAAGCCCATTTAATAATTTGATAGAGGCTTGATATTTGGTATATGGTCCTCTCGAATGATCGAGAGGAAACCCAAGAAGAATGGAGTTTTTCAAAAATGTATATTTAAGGGATGGGTGCTCCACACAAAAGCATTCGAAAGGTGATATGGCAGCAAAACATGCTTCTCGATAAAATAGAGATTTGAAATGTGCAGTATGCTTTGATAGAGATAGAAATTTGACAGACTTCAGATGACTTCAAATGACAATATGCTTTGGGATGAGATAGAGACTTTAATTTGGTGTACGGGTATATAGTTAGTTCGAAAGGAAATAGAGAGCAATTTAAATTTTTCAACATTTTCTTTTTTAGGGGGATCTGCTCACCAAAACATCCGATTTGTCGAATAAATGTGAAACGCAAATTGTTCAAAAATTTTCATTATTCAGATCTTGCTTATTGCGAGACTGTTGATTTTCAACGGTTATTCGGTAGTATATTTAATTTGTCTTTTTTCTGTATTTAAAGCATGTTTTAATATTTATCAGCTGATTTGCCCGCAGCTAGTCGTTAAATATAGTATAGCTTATATGTTACTTTATAGGGGTGACTTTCTCAGTAGAAACATTTTAATCTAACAGAGACGCCCTCTCTGCTATTCGTGGACATTAAAATTCTCAACTAATTCACGAAAGGAAAAATTGTATTCTCAGTTGGGCTGTTTTATACCATAGTCAATATAGGAAAATGTTTCAGGCCGGCAATTTGTAAGAGGTCAATTTCTCTTACCCCATTCACATTTTGTATAATTTTTATAATAGTAGGTTTTATTCTTTCCTAATAGCACTTTCATCTCGAAAACTCATCAATACAGTCTTAGGCAATTTGCTTCAATATTTAACGCATTTTTATATTTCTTACAGTACACAATATGCTATGTGTTATAAAAATAGTGTAACTGAATCGAATATTTAATATCGAGTTGCTGTTAGATTTACACATGTTGAAGATTTTAGAACACGATTCAACTATTTTCAGAATTATGACTGTTTTGGTGTATGTGTTTTGTATATGGATGTTTCAGTATATATCCGATACCTACGACAAAGTCATGTACAACGTGTAGACAATCAGCTGCTTTTGGCAAAGAAAATTAAACTTATGTTGCTAAACATGACCTACACGCGATCTTCATAAACAATTTTACAAACGGGTGATTGCACAAAGATCTTTACTGATTACACATGCTTCACTGTCATAGAACGTGTGATACAGATGTGACAAACCAATTTTCTTTTCAATATGTCAGCGTGAGTGAACAGAACACAAAATGCGCCTTATGGTACTTAGACAAACACCAATCGAAGGCTGCGACGTGTTCGTCTCGTGTTCTGTGCCTCCTATTACATAAAATAATTTCACCGGTGTGCAAAAAGTGATTAGATTGGTTGCATAAAAAATTAAGGCTTATAAGACCTTACTATGCAAAAACAACAAAAATGCCATAAATCGGAGATTTAGGACACTGTATTAAAAAACGTTGCGAACGTCCGAACCTGGAGAGCTCAAATTTTGGTTTGCGTATGCAGTAATACAAATAGTGACAGAGACACAAACAGTAACTGTTTCTGCCAACATTAGTTTTTATTCATTGAACTTTCACTTCGTACTTATATCGAGGACACTCACCGAACTTTGTAATCGAACTCTCTATCATCGGAATATATGTTCAAGGAGTCAGCCTACTACCATATATTTATGTCTGAGTTTTACAATGTTTATACAGTGTACTATGTTTCCTTACCTGATTTTATATTCTGTATTTGTGTAGATGCCTTTGTTTCCGACGTGTAATAATCTTTACAGGAAGGAGGCCACCACATACAGAAGGTATTTTGATGACGAGAAGGACGACTGTATGAGCCCCGGCATCTTTGCCCGTCACCGACATTTGTTCTCATCGTAAAAGGGGAGGGTTGTGAAAGAGGAGGGTTGACGGGCAAAACTATATAGTCATATAGTTTTCCCCGTAGTTCCAACATTTTTAAGATTTGATCAGGATGTACAAATGTCGGTCCCTGAAACCGCATAGCAATGATTACTCTGCGTACCATCTGGCTATGCTACGTTAGGACGGAAGCAAGCTGAACCTTGGGAATTCTTAACGGATAGAAAGGCAGAGGCGTTTGGTGTCCAAAGGCGATACTGGCCCTTTTGAGTTAGGGCGCAGTGGGTTCAGAGGTTTCGCGAAGCTGAAATGTCACTGATAGCTCGAAGGGTCATTTGGTCTAATAATACGCACCCTGAGCTTTGTTTTTTAGGCCCAAATGCTAATCAAGGTAAAGGTAGGCGTGTGTCATTTTTCAAAACTTTTTCGAAGAGAGAGTGAGAGAGAGAGAAGTTGAGAGAAAAGAAAATATTTTGTGACTGTGAAGTGAATGGTCTTCAGACGAGTCTCAGGATGTTTCGATGAAACTGACTATCGCCGAATGAGACACTGCCTTAGACCTGGGTACCACGTCACTGCTACCAACAATTATTGCAAGCCAATTTAACTTAATTTACCGCTATATATATCTCTCCCGTACTTTAAACCCGAAGCCTAATACCTATCACGCCTAGTAGGTGAAAATTATGATCAAAACGCGCAAAGTTTATTTTTCCAGATTTCATGTTTTTTTTAGAGAAAGGATTGAACAATGTTATCAGAAATTAAGAATGCATATATATGTAAAGTAACTTATGTTGTTTTCTTGGTGTTAGTATAGTAGGTGTCAATAAATGTCTTATATTTTCTAATTACTTAAAGGTGTACTCATTTCGATGAATGTTTAATTGTATTTTTTTTTATCAGGGTCATTCTTCGCATCCCGAAAAAGGACGTGTGGTAAAATATCAGATAATAATTAACTTCTATATGGAGCTTTTGGTCTCTGTATTCACCATTATGTTGCGGCAATTTAAATGTAAGTAATACCCCTACATGTATATGATTTATCTTGCTGAAGTTCAAAATACTAAATAATTTACTAGAGAATTTTCCTCTGAAATTTGAAGTCGATCAGTGCAGAACTTCATGAATTTTGAACGATTTACTGTTTATTACTTAACTTTTAGAGAGCAGTTTACATACCCACTCTAATAATTGTAAACAAGCCTTAGTACTTTCCGTTTGTGTAGGAGCCGAGTAAGGGTTATGATGGCTCTGGATCCTATTAGAAATTAAACAAATTGAAAATCTTGACAAGTGTGTTCAGTTGCAGATAACATACATTATTTCTGCGGGAAAATATCTGCAAGACCTTAATTGTGAATAGCCAAGACATGCATAAATTGTGCAAATGGCCAAGCCCTCATTCTTCAGCACCCATTGTTTTAGCATTTAGGGCCGTTGAAATAGTGTTTATTAGCAATAAATACGAAAGAGGGGGGTGCAGGGTAATAAATTTTAAGCAGATTATTGCAAAATACAGTTCTAAATCATTGTTTCCTCAAGTGCTAAATTTATTACGGAAATTGAAATAACGTATCGGTGCGGAATTCAACTTGGCAGAATTTCATCTACTGCAAGTTTGACTTTCCTTTAATTTTATTTATAGCCCGAGAAGTAATAAGCAGTAGCGGCTATTGACTTTAAAAAATTGCTGAATCTGTCCCTCTTCCTGGACAAGGATATCGTCAAAACACATCGAGTACAGGCACAAGTGTTGTCAAATATAAAAAATGATGTGGGCTTATCCTGCGTCACCTGATCAGTGGCCACTGATAATAGACAGTGTTTTACCACAGCAATCATGTAGATTGTAAAGCCTAAAACAACCTTAGTAAAGACTAAAACAAATAGCATTATTCTATCTCTACAAAGGGTATGAAATTGTGGAATATGAAAACCGAAATATTTTTGCGTACTTTCCGTGTATACCAATAATATTTAAAAGATTGATATTATATAATACATGATTTCATTGTGAAACTCTACTTTGAACTAATAAGCGTTTCAATGCCGTCCAGAAATCTGCGGCGAATGAGGCGCAGCTAATACAAAAATCACAGTCAGCACTTTGCAGATAACATTGGCTGTGTTCAGAATTGGCGATCCGACGATTGAAACGTCACAAAATAGATAATTTCGGGAAACTCAATTGGCTAATGCTGACTGAACTATCCCACTGGGCTTGAGTTTTGAACATAGCCAGTCAATGACTATGAAGAAACTTGCTTATGATAGTATTTAACGTAGGGGCATAAAAATTCACTGTTTAGGATTGCTTAACATTTAGCCAATGTTAATTTTCAGGAATTAAGCGAAACTTTGATATTTTGGACTTATAAATATTATATATACTGCATATACTATTTGTTTGCATTTCTGCAGGAGGGGAAAATTACGTTGTGAGCCGCATTCGACGTAAAACATGCTTTTAACACTAGAACGACGGAAGCGGTCATTTTGATCGCATAATTACCTTGAGAAAAGATTTCTCCAAAACGGCTAATCCCAGCCCATTGAAATTTTATAGCATTTCTTATTTACTACTGTGTTTTCAATAACTTTAAGAGAATAAGAAAAGTCATAAAATTTCAATGGGCTGGAATTAGCCATTTTGCAGGAATCATTTCTCAAAGTAGTTATGCGGTCAAAATGACCGCTTCCATCGTTCTAGTGTTAAATAAAGCATTTTACGTACAATTCAAATTGCTTGAATGTTCGACAATTTCTGAATGAAATTCTAACATATATTAACAACTTTTATGCGTGACTATTAACAAGGTCCTATTGGCATATTTTAAACTTAATTCATGCTTCTAAAATAAACGTTAAATAATTTTATAGGGGTCACGTTTTCAGTAGAATCTTTATAATAAACACAACTAATAGAGAGGCACGCTGGGATTCGCGAACAACAAATGCTCAACTAATTCACAAAAGGAAAAATTGTATTTTCAATTGGGTTGTTTTATACCATAGACAAAGTAGGCAAATGTTTGAGGTCGGCAATTATTAAGAGTCCAGTTTCCTTTACCACATCTGCATTTTGTATAATTTTCGAAACTGTTTTTATTCTTTCCTAACAACACAATTGAACTCTATAACACATCAATGCCTCTTTAGGCAATTAATTCAATATGTAACATATTTTTACATTTCGTATTATGCTATGTGTAGGACAATTAGTGTAACAGAGTGAAATATTTTATAGCCAGTTTTTGTTCGAATTGCACATTTTGTGGAATTTAGAGCAAAATTATACTAATTTCAAAAGTATGGCTGTTTTCGTGTATGTGTGTGTAGTATGCCTCTCTGTGCAATGGAAATGCATTGTAAGGTCAATCAGCATAAATCAAGAAGTATCAGCTAGGACATTTTATATCATTAAAGATTAATATCATACAAGGTTTGGCGTCATTAATGATATTGCTCATTCTGAAATATTTTTTTTGTCACAGAACTCAATTTTTTAGTGTATTATTTTAATATCTACTTGATTTTTTTTCTTATAAATATACGCATTGAGATTCCTAAATACCTTATTATTTCAGGCACCAAGTAGCTTCCAGGAGTTTGGAGTCTTGAAATTTTGTCATACCCAAGGTTATTAGATTTCTTTTAAATTACTTTAAACCAGCCCCCCCCCCCCATCCAATTTTGAGCCAAGTCGAGCTGCGGGCCATAGATAAAAAAATCTGATGTAGACAGCACATGACTTTCTTTATATAATGCAATGAATTTACTACTTTTACAGTAAAAAAGTATATTATTTTTATAGTCGTTATTTATATTCTTTCCAAGGTATTGAATTTTCGTCAATGAGTCGTCATTTTCCAAGTCGTCGTCATCAATGAGTCATCACTGATTTAGTGTCATTTTTATCTATTTGGCGAGTTTTTCGTTAAGTTAGCAATATTTAAAAAAGTCGCCAAGTTGGCGATATTCCACCGAATTCGTCGCCAAAATCTCGCCAAGCGTTATGGACGAAGAAATAAGTTATTCTTGTAGTAGATAAATAAATAACTATTGGCGTTCAAATATAAAAGTGTTACTCAAAGTATATTTTCTCATGAATGGAACGAGATATATCCACGAGAATGATGTCACCAAATTTATGGCATGATGTTACATATGAAAAGTGAACATGTTTCTCAACAGTTAATATATATTTTTTTTATATGACGTTTTGATAAATGTTTTGAAAAATGTGCAATATCTCGAGAACGGTTCATGTTATCGTTCCAAAAATTATGTCAATCGTTTTCTAATGAAAAATTACATACGAAATGTCTGTTTGCGTAACTTTATTAGTGGTTTTGATTTTTTGATATTTTTTTCAAAATTTCACTCGAAGATTTAGGAGGATTCTGAACATCCGATTGCGTATAAAAACAATAAACTTCCAATGTTTACGGATTGTGATTTTTGTACCAAATTTCGTTTGAATCGGTCCATTCGTTCGTCGGTTATCGTCTCCACAGTCTCACTGACACACACACACACACACACACACACACAGACACACACACATACACATACACACACACGCACACACACACATACTTTCACACACAGACATCACTTCAAAAATGTTTGATTCGTGATCAGGGGTGCTTGAAACGTGTTCTCCCGTCGAAAACTCGAATTCGAATTTTCGACCCCGTCACAATACTTGCCTTATACATTATGTATATAAGAAAAGTAAAAATAAAGGAGGAGGGTACATCTTTTTTCTGTATTATTTGGGTGTAGAGTTGAATTTCATAAAATGTATCAAGTACAAGATTTTACACAATATAACACTGGAAAATAAGAAATTCATGAAGGGTAATTCATATGATGGCAAGTGGTGTGTACATTCAATTTTAGAAGAAATATTTTTATACTTCTTTGCTCACGTATTACGCATAGTCATACACATGTTTGAAACAATCGGACATGACATCTCCATAACTAGAAGTGTAAATCATGAGTGACCACCTCCAAAGTTCGATGCTGAATCTGTCATTATATAAACCAGTTCTATAGTCAAACCTGAGAAATAAGTATTGCAAAAAAATGTAATTTTTTAATCGAAATTGACATCTATAGAACTAGAACTAGAAATCCTTAATAAATTTTTTAACCCCTAAAATATTTGATACTGAATCTATAATTTATCAGTAATTATAAGCTCTATCGATAACCGATCCTGAGAAATAAAAGTTTGAAGGAATATGAAGTTTTTTTATCCAGAATTGGAAAAATAATTGGAAGTAGAATTTTTTAGCGAATCCCCAGCCTCCGTGAAATTCTATGCTAAATTCATATCATTCATCACCTAAGTTCTATTTATAGTCAATCGAAATATACATTTGAAGGAAATATTTTGAACTATAAGATGCCCTACTTCCTTTGAAATTTGATGCTGAATCCATATCAGCCATCATCTAAGTTTCTGACAGTTATTTGTAGCATATCTATGTTACGAATATGTCCACATTTTTTACAATGGCCAAGTGCACAGGATAAAATTTTTTCCCCTATTTAGCTCCCGAAGGGGTACCATTTGCCGCCATACCACGTTGCCCCAACGCACCACAGAAGGTGAATCACATTCAGCTCTTTAGCCACCCAATTTAGGTCAGAGCCCAACCTTGATAGCAACCTTAATTACCGTATTTTCTATTCTCTCACTCATCACCTCATGGAAGGACTTTTGGACCTACACATTTTCCGTTCCCATTCTAAATGTCGTTGTATTACATATGGAAGCTGTAATAAGTTTTTGTCGTTATCCAAATGAACGGTGATTTTAATATATATACCAAATCAAAAATAGCACGGATTCAAGTCTAGTATTCGATGTTACCATTCTGAAGAAAATTGCCGACAAATAACCTTGTTGTTCCATAAAATATTGTAGTAGTAAACGCTAACACCTTTACCCAAGGTTCCTTAATATAAGATTGGACTGTCAGCAACGAATCAAAAAGTTGTCTCAGGTTGACGTCATGAGGGAAGAATTTCGTTACGGACCCATAGGACCCAGAGACGTCCAAGGAGATTTTAAAAATCCTATAACTCAAGCAGACCTATGGCCGTCATGTTATATCACACAGAAAGTTACGCCTTGGCGACAAGGCGTGAAAAATCAGCGGCACTCTCTTTTCAGACCTCAGTGAAACGCACTTTTTTGGCGAAGACTGCGATGCAATACGATGTTCTTGCATTCGTCTTTTCTACAAATAATACATTTTTTCCCTTCTTTCTTATTCGTTCAGGAATATAAACATTCATATCCTTTTTAGGGAATGATTAGAGTAATTTACGGTCGAACATCCTCCCTTGACTGTCGTATTAGAAAATATCAGTCCATTTTGAGAGCCCGAGAACAAAATGCGCGCGTTTTTTCTCCCATAACACCATAAGCGGGTGTTTTTTTCTCCCATATAACCATATTCTCAGAGTCAGGAAATAAAATTCAGTCATGCACAACACGATTTCCCCCCTCCCCCTGCGACCTATACCAATATGTGGTAGATGACTGTTTATAAGCCTTCTATCATTGTGTAGTGCAATTCATAGATAGCGAATACATTGCATAAGAAAATGTTCGTTATGAACTCTGCTTAAAGCCGCCCTTTTTAGTCATCTGTTTGTGACTTTACTAACAAATAATTTTTATGCAGAAACTGAAATTCCATGGTCTAATTATTATACTATAACCAAGTTTTGAAGATCTGCGTCAAGTGTTTTTCCTTTTAGAGTTTAAAATGTGCAATTCAATTATGATTACTCTGTATTAATTCATTTTACAATGCCAAATCCGCTGAAGGAGCCTAATGATCTATTTCAGGATTCGGGTTTCGAAAAACTTTATGTGACCTAAAGACCAAAATGTTTTACCTAAACACTTACAATGTAGAGGGCTCTTTATTAATATTAATAACGTTTGATGTATTCCCACATTTATCGACAAAGTAGTTATTGATGAACATCTCACATAGAATTACGAGTATAAGCAATTTTTCATCAGTTAATTTGCGTTTTATATGGTCCCGCTAGCAAAGGAAGAGCATTATTCAAAGAAAGATTTAATGCTCAACACATTTCATTTTTTCCTCTAACGTGTCCTCTACATTAATTCATCTTCGTACATAGTACATAGGGAAAGTTTTGTGGCGCTGTCGAAAATTCGAATCCGAGTTTTCGACGGGAGAGCACGTTTTAAGTGTTATTCACAGCATTTTTCGCTTGGAGAAACTTTTGAAATATTTCGCAACTTTCAGGGGAATCCTAATTGCCCATCACACATTAGGTTCAACTGGGCTAAATTATAAAATAGACGTGGATATTTCCAAAGTTCATAATTAATATCTAACTCATACTTCTGAATGAAATATTATGATGGTATTTATTGCTTATTTCTTATTTATTAATTATTGTTATTAAAAGAATGACAAATATTTTTTTTTCTTTACACATGACTTATAAGTTACAAAAGAACATCGGTGACATATTTTGAAAATTATTTTGTGTTAATATAATTGTTTCTTACAAAATTATTGACAATAATGAGTACCATTTTAAAGGTTTCTGATATATTCACATTCTCACGTGATGTGATGTGATTAAAAATTATACTTTAACTGATTTGATATTCTTTTTTATTGCTTTTCTTAATTTTTATTTGGTAAATCTATGAGCAGTTGGCGGGTGTGCTGGTAATTGCTCATTATTGGCAACTCATTTCTGTGTTAATAAAAAAATTCCCAAATTCAGCAAATTTTTCCTTCCTAAGAAATATCTTTGCTGCTTAAATATTAACTATCACGCAAATAACTAACAAAATTAAACTTTCAAAATGCTTCACTGTTAAAAATCATTTATTTTTTATTCGATTACAAAATTTGGAATCGTTTGATTTTAAATCATTGCTCAGATAATATGTATGCTCTAAGATAACGTAATATTTCAATTTTTGGACAGCTTGGTGCCAATTTTATGCCAAGTTGCCAAATTTGAAGGGATTTACTATTGTCAGCTTTAAAAATAAGATAGGAATGTAATTTGAAACAAATATATTTTATTATGCATCTTTGCGTGATAGAGTTCGAATTGCTGCACCCCGTAAAAGAAGAAGAAGACTTTCCCTGCAGACTTATATCTATGTTCTCTATATTTTAATTAAATTTAATTCACCTTTAATGTAATTTTCGTTCTCATTTGGTAATTGGACTTATTTTCAAAGGTGGCGTAGAGAAAATACGAAAAAACTAAAATATCTCGAGAACGGCTAGTCCTAAAGGAGTTAGGATGGTCTTTTTCTTTTCTTCCTATGAAACAAGTATTTTACGTATAAAACAACTTTTACGTATAAAACAAGTATTTATTGGATATATTTGAGCATACGTAGTTTTTTATTTTAGCTATTGGCGATTTTTGCGGTCCATTTTGCAAAAAAAAAAGCAGGTTGTATTTTTTTAATCGTACTAAAATCTAATCAGCACCAGGATAGCGCACAAGCGACTTATCTACTGAATTTTGTAAAATTCGGTCTATTAGTTTTTCAGCTAGAGTAGATACAGTCAATTTTTGCGGTCCATTTCGCAACGAAAAGGAGGGTTCTTTTACCTCGAATCGTACTAAAACTAATCAGCACCAGGTTCACACACAAGTGATTTACTTACCAAATTTTATGAAATTCGGTCCATTAGTTTTTGAGTTAAGAATGGATACATACATTGTACAGACAGATAGACACACAGATAGACACAAGTGATGTGTCAAATCGTGTGACAAGCCTAAATAAGCCTGAACAATTGATAAGACCTTCTCCTTTCTCTAAATTTTTCCTAATTCAGAATTTTCGAAAAGAATCTGTTGCTGATTCGCCGCTCACGTAATACAGCCTCACTAACAAGGCTTCCTCGATCAAAGTTAACATTCTCGCCGAAACATCTACTTTGCACCGTTTACTAATAAATCCAATTAAGAATCTACATAGCACTACAGTTCTTTTATAACAGCCTCATTTGTATACTTCTGGAAGATGTATTTGGGTAAGCGCCACCTATAGGTGATTTTTTAAACCACATAATTTTTTCACGTCAAAAAAACTCCACCGTCCTGATAATACTTATGGTACAAACCGTACCTCAATGCGATGATTTTTCGATTTTTAATGATTTTTTTAATATTTATACGGACTTTTGGAAGACCCTGTATTATAAGTTCTGTTATAATGTATTGAATATATTTTAGAATCCATCACTGAGAAATATGGTTATAGATTTTGCAATATTTTTATAAAAAATGTTATGACTCATACAAAAAACAATACAAAATAGTTTAGAAATATGTTTTACGAGTACGCTTTTTGTGTATATATTTGCTTCACTTTAGACATTTTTACAATAATGAAAGAATTCTTCGCACTGTTAGATCACTTCTTCATTAAACTGCAATGTCGTTACACTTATTAAATGGAAAACATTTCGAACTCTATCTGGAAAAGCCTCCATGACCTTTTCTTGTGGATATTTTGGAACATTAAACGGATTCCAATACTTTTAAGAACTATCGAATAAAATATAATTCATGAGATTAAGAAAGATTTTCGATCATAAAAACCGTTAATGAATTTATCTTATTAATAGCACGCTCTATGTCTCTCTTAGATGTTTCTTCTTCGTTTCAAATAAAAAAAAATCGGATGTGGGCAACACATGACTTTCCTTATATAATGCAATGCATTTACTACTTTTACAATAAAAAAAAGGTTTTTCTTATAGTAGATCCTTATTCTTTCCAAGATATTGAATTTTCGACAATTAGTCGTCATTTTCATTGATTTAGCGTCGTTTTTATCCAATTGACGAGATTTCCGTTAATTTGGCAACATTTCAAAAAGTCGCCAAGGTGGCGACATCGCCAAAATCTCGCCAAGCGTTATGGATGAAGAAATAAGTTATTCTTATAGCAGATAAATGACTATTGGCGTTCAAATACAAAAGTATTTCTCAAAGTACCTTTTCTCATGAATGGAGCGAGCTAGATCCATGAGAATGATGTCACCGAATTTATCGCATGGTATTACATATGAAATGTGAACATATTTCTCAACAGTTAATATTTTTTTTTAATTTTAGGGATTTTTTGATAAATTTATTTGAAAAATGTGCAATATCTCGAGAACGGTTTTTTCTAGTGTTTTAAAGTTTATGTCAATCATTTTCTAAGGAAAAATTACATAAGAAATATCTACTTGCGTAACTTTATTAAAGGTTTCGATTTTTTGATGATATTTTCAAAATTTCACTCGAAAATTTAGGGGGAGGATGGGTTCTGAACTTTCGATTACGTTTAAAAACAATAGGCTTCCAGTATTCATGGACTGTGATTTTTGTACCAAATTTCATTCGAATCGCTCCATTCGTTCGTGAGATATCGTCTCCACAGACTCACTGACACATACGCACACTATCTCTCACACACACACACAGACATCACCTCAAAAACGTTTGATTCGTGATCAAGGATGCTTGAAACGTGCTCTCTCGTCGAAAACTCGAATTCGAATTTTCGACCCCGTCACAATACTTTCCTTATACATTATGTATATAAGAAAAGTAAAAATTGATGAGGATAGTCATGACTCTCTCATTAAAAATATTTCAATAATTAATTCATACATTTGGCGTCATTTTTGTTAATTGAGAGCGATATTTGTCAATGTGGCAATACTTTCGACGATTTGGGATTAATTTTAAAAAATTTACCCAGTTGCCGATGTTTAGACAAATTAGTTGTCAAGTTCGTCAAGTTTATTGTCAAGCATATATGACGATACATATTCAATAGTATAATTTTTCATTTTTATGTATTTTTTTGATGAATTTATTTTGAAAACGTGCAATATCTCAAGAACGTGCAATAGTTCAAGCGTTTGCCGAGTTCACTTCGACAATAAGAGCTTGCAATTTCGTCCCATTAGATCAACGGTATGAGCGTCAGCTGGCCAATACGAAAATCCGTGATTCAATTCCAGGGGAAATAAGATTTTTTACACGTGCTAAAGTTTGCATCATTTATTTTGTAACGAAAAATTACACATGCGATGATAATTTATGTAACATTATTGAAATGAATGATAGACACTCACATTTTCGAACGAATTTTTGAAAAACATATAAAAGAATCATAACTTTCAATATCGTTAAATAGATCATCATTGGCCGATGTGGTGGCCGAGCGGTCAAAGAGGCAGGTGTTTCCTCGTGATGGCTCGGCTGCCAGATTGCGGGTTCGAGTCCCGCCTGCGTGCATGGATGTTGTGATGTCTTATTGGGGCAGATGTCAGACTTCTACCTTCGGGTGCCCCGGGTCTTTAGACTAAACAGAAGCTGTGCACTCATTATTCCTTAAAAATGTAATATTAGGGACACGACAACAACAACAACAAATCATCATTGCGTGAGTAATTTTTCATCACAAAATGAATAATACAAACTTCAGAACGTGTAAAAAACATTGTTTCTCGGTTTGCGATTCTACGATTGTAATAAAATTCCCGGTTCTACGATTGTAATAAAGTTCCCGGTTCTACGATTGTAATAAAGTACGCTGTTCTACGATTGTAATAATGTTCCCGGTTCTAAGATTGTAATAAAGTTCCCGGTTCTCAGATTGTAATAAAGTTCCCGGTTCTACGATTGTAATAAAGTGCGCGGTTCTACGATTGTACTAAATTTCCCGGTTCCACGATTGTAATAAAGTACGCTGTTCTACGATTGTAATAATGTTCCCGGTTCTAAGATTGTAATAAAGTTCCCGGTTCTACGATTGTAATAAAGTTCGCGGTTCTACGATTGTAATAAAGTTCCCGGTTCTAAGATTGTAATAAAGTTCGCGGTTCTACGATTGTAATAAAGTTCCCGGTTCTACGATTGTAATAAAGTTCGCGGTTCTACGATTGTAATAAAGTTCCCGGTTCTACGATTGTAATAAAGTTCGCGGTTCTACGATTGTAATAAAGTTCCCGGTTCTACGATTGTAATAAAGTTCGCGGTTCTACGATTGTAATAAAGTTCCCGGTTCTACGATTGTAATAAAGTTCGCGGTTCTACGATTGTAATAAAGTTCCCGGTTTTACGATTGTAATAAAGTTCGCGGTTCTACGATTGAAATAATGTTCCCGGTTCTAAGATTGTAATAAAGTTCCCGGTTCTACGATTGTAATAAAGTTCCCGGTTCTACGATTGTAATAAAGTACGCTGTTCTACGATTGTAATAAAGTTCGTGGTTCTACGATTGTAATAAAGTTCCCGGTTCTACGATTGTAATAAAGTTCGCGGTTCTACGATTGTAATAATGTTCCCGGTTCTAAGATTGTAATAAAGTTCGTGGTTCTACGATTGTAATAAAGTTCCCGGTTCTACGATTGTAATAAAGTTCGCGGTTCTACGATTGTAATAAAGTTCCCGGTTCTACGATTGTAATAAAGTTCCCGGTTCTACGATTGTAATAAAGTTCGCGGTTCTACGATTGTAATAAAGTTCGCGGTTCTACGATTGTAATAATGTTCCCGGTTCTACGATTGTTATAAAGTTCCCGGTTCTACGATTGTAATAAAGTTCCCGGTTCTACGATTGAAATAAAGTTCGCGGTTCTACGATTGTAATAATGTTCCCGGTTCTAAGATTGTAATAAAGTTCCCGGTTCTACGATTGTAATAAAGTACGCTGTTCTACGATTGTAATAATGTTCCCGGTTCTAAGATTGTAATAAAGTTCCCGGTTCTACGATTGTAATAAAGTTCGCGGTTCTACGATTGTAATAAAGTTCCCGGTTCTACGATTGTAATAAAGTTCGCGGTTCTACGATTGTAATAATGTTCCCTGTTCTAAGATTGTAATAAAGTTCCCGGTTCTACGATTGTACTAAATTTCCCGGTTCTACGATTGTAATAAAGTACGCTGTTCTACGATTGTAATAATGTTCCCGGTTCTAAGATTGTAATAAAGTTCCCGGTTCTACGATTGTAATAAAGTTCGCGGTTCTACGATTGTAATAAAGTTCCCGGTTTTACGATTGTAATAAAGTTCGCGGTTCTACGATTGTAATAATGTTCCCGGTTCTAAGATTGTAATAAAGTTCCCGGTTCTACGATTGTAATAAAGTACGCTGTTCTACGATTGTAATAATGTTCCCGGTTCTAAGATTGTAATAAAGTTCCCGGTTCTACGATTGTAATAAAGTTCGCGGTTCTACGATTGTAATAAAGTTCCCGGTTCTACGATTGTAATAAAGTTCGCGGTTCTACGATTGTAATAATGTTCCCTGTTCTAAGATTGTAATAAAGTTCCCGGTTCTACGATTGTACTAAATTTCCCGGTTCTACGATTGTAATAAAGTACGCTGTTCTACGATTGTAATAATGTTCCCGGTTCTAAGATTGTAATAAAGTTCCCGGTTCTACGATTGTAATAAAGTTCGCGGTTCTACGATTGTAATAAAGTTCCCGGTTTTACGATTGTAATAAAGTTCCCGGTTCTACGATTGTAATAAAGTGCGCGGTTCTGCGATTGTACTAAATTTCCCGGTTCTACGATTGTAATAAAGTACGCTGTTCTACGATTGTAATAATGTTCCCGGTTCTAAGATTGTAATAAAGTTCCCGGTTCTACGATTGTAATAAAGTTCGCGGTTCTACGATTGTAATAAAGTTCCCGGTTCTACGATTGTAATAAAGTTCGCGGTTCTACGATTGTAATAATGTTCCCGGTTCTAAGATTGTAATAAAGTTCCCGGTTCTACGATTGTAATAAAGTTCGCGATTCTACGATTGTACTAAAGTTCCCGGTTCTACGGTTGTAATAAAATTTTGGTTTCATCCCTGTTTCTCGTATAGTGCTGTTTCGTTGCCAATTTCTTTGTTTTAGAACTTTGACTTTCCTAAATTTTCCCTTCATTATTGTGTATCTTTAAAATTTTTTCGTTCATTTTCTTTCTTTTATTATCCTATTCCATTGCCACTTTTCTTGCTCCATGCCTCTTATTTTTTATTTTGTTTTCTTTCTTTTCTTTTTTACCACTTTCTAACGTAGTTGAAAAGTCTTTATGACTCTGGTCATTCTGCCTGTCTGTCTGTCCGTTCGTACGATAACTGCTGTGAAAACGATTTGCAGTAGTTATCGTGCGACATGCAAAATGAAATTTTAGTATGCTGTTGAGATTGTCTGTGGGACATATAGGAATGAAATTCAATAATATCACCCAATTAGTTTCGGATTTAACCCGAGTTGCAAAAATGAAACACATTGAACTCTATGGGACCTAATTTCTTAAACATTTATTGAGCGAAGTTAAAATTCATGAATTTCTTCGAAAATTTTAGGAAATATTTAAATTATCACATAAAATGTATAAAAAAATTTAAGTGAAATATGTGAAGTAATTTTTAAATAAAAATTTAAATGCAAGAATTGTTGAATTATTTTCACGCAAAATTATTTAGCTCTGGAATATGGAATCTAAGTGATATGAATGAAATATTCATTGATTTTACATAGAGATGAAGACGATTTCAGTAGCGATTGCTTTTTTTGATGAAGTTATAAGTATATCCACCTATAATAAAGTGACTACGTCCAATCGAATAAAATTATTTTATAAAAATTATTTTGCTTACAATATATGACGTTTTGCATTAAAAACTGTCATCTCAATCGAAATTCCGGTACACTATGCTCTATCTAATGATCGATATTATACAAGCGCAAATATTTTGCCTTCTAAGTCACCGGTCGGAACGCGAGCGTCATAAAACACTTTTTGAAAGCCTCCATGTTTTCCGTCCTCGAGAGGCAAATTGTAAATCGGATTCTGTTCCGGGGACGATTTTATTATTGCGCAAAGATCCTGCCTTCTAGGTCGTAGTTTTTTGTGTGTGTGCGTGTGTATGTGTGTGTGTGTGTGTGTGTGCGTGTGTGTGTGTGTGTGTGTCTGTGTATGTGTGTGCGTGGTGGTGGGGGGGGGGTGATCTTAAGGGCCTGGAAGTATTTTTTGAACAAAGAAAACTCTTTCTTTGTGCTCAGGGTGAATATTCAAATTATATTCCGTCAGATTCTTCCAATTTCAGATTTTAAACGAGTGCGAAGTTTCAGCTTCTATGAAATCGGATGCATCTAGAATGGAGAGACTTTTTGACTCTCCTTTTTGCACTCAGGGAGAAATCGAGAATTTTGCTCCGTTAGTTTCCATTCCATGGTCGATACTATAAATGTGCAACCACATACTTCTAATTTATTTATTTATTTTTCAGCAATACAAAATGGAAAAGTCCAATTACGAGAGTTAAGAAAAAGAAAGAAAATTATTCATAATAATAAATTAAAGGTAAATGAAATAAAATCGTAAATCACAGCAAAAATGCTTAAAATCATTTTCTGGCATACAAATTAAATCAATATTACTAACACCAAAATTGTGTGACGTGCAGAATTCGATAGGTTTCCTTTGAAGTTGCGATCAACATTGAAAAGAATGCGAAATAACGCATGGAGCCTTAAACAAAGTTTGTTACTATAAACATTTACAATATTTAAAAGGAAACAACAATCAATCTGCTTATTAAGCAATTTTCTAAAAAAACACCATACACAGCATGTTCCTTGTGGATATCAAAGAATTAATGACAAACAATTCCCTGAGAAAATGTGTGATTACTGTCATGCTATTGAACTTAAAGTAAAGGTACCCCCTGAGCTTGTTTAAACCCTTCCAATAACATTAGACGAATCAAGATGGCACGGCTCCCAAATTATAGAAACGTATTCGAGCAAGGTTCGAACAAAAAAAAAAAATCAAGCAAGCGAACTAAAACATATCTGTAAAATCCCTAGACTGCCTAAAAATAAAACCAAGTAACTTATAATATCTGAAAACAATATTTTGCAGATGAATATCTTCTTTTACTACTTTTACAGTAAAAAAAAAAGTTTTCTTATAGTAGATACTTATATTCTTTCCAATATATTGAATTTTCGTCAATTAGTCGTAATTTTCATTGATTTAGCGTCATTTTTATCCATTTGGCGGGATTTTCGTTAATTTTGCAACATGTAAAAAACTCGCCAAGTTGGCGACATTTCGCTATATTCGCCGCGAAAATCTCGCCAAGCGTTATGGACACAGAAATAAGTTATTCTTATAGCAGATAAATAACTATTGACGTTCAAATACAAAAGTATTACTCAAAGTGACTTTTGTCATGAATCGAACGAGCTAGATCCACGAGACTGATGTGACCCAATTTATCGCATGATATTACATATGAAAAGTGAACATGTTTCTCAACAGTTAATATATTATTTTTAATGTATGACATTTTTGGATAAATTTATTTGAAAAATCTGAAATATTTCGAGAACGGTTCATGTCAGCGTTCTAAAGTTTATGTCAATCGTTTTCTAAGGAAAAATGACATAATAAATGTCTATTTGAGAACCTTTATTAAAGGTTTTGATTTTTTCAGAATTTCCTACCATCACTGATATTATCCCAACTCTCTTGTCAGAGTCTGATGTTGTTTTGGAATAATTTATTTTTCAACTGTAGTTTACTTATTTAAGAGTCTAGTTGATTCCGTCAAGATAAGTTGCTTCTTTAGCCAATTTGTCCATAGTTCATTTTCTTTTGTACCGATGAAGGCTTTAATCCAATTTAGACGAATACCATCACGGTATTTTAATATTCTATTTTTCAAGGTATGCACTAATTCGTTTTCACTTTCAATGGAGCTTAAAGAAACTAAAACTGATTAGGAATCAGTACAAATAGGTGCTTTTGTATGCAATTTTTAATAATACATTTCACCGCTTTAAAAATAGCGTACAATCTCCGCATTGTAAACTGTAACATGGTCATTTAACCTGCACTTTTGTTCTATAATTATTTCATCATTCCTGTACATAATAAATGCACATCCAGCTTTTTGATTGATTTTTGAGCCGTCGGTATATGTAATGCAACATTTATTGTCCGGAAAATCTGTATCCCAAGTAAGAAAATGTTTCTTCCAGCCAGGAATTGTGTCATATACTATATTTCTTACTCTTTGGGGATATATGACTCCATTGTCAATGATTATAGTATGCTCTTTCCCATGTGTGATTTTATGAAGTGACAATTCATTATTTAAGTTGATATTGAGTGGAAGGCAGCCAACAAGTGGCTATCTCAGGAGCCGTAAGGTTGGAGATAATGCCATGGTTAGAGATAATAATGCGGTCAACATATTTTTCTCTGAATCGGATATGGATACAGCTTAGATGATGACTGATATGGATTCATCATTAAATTTTATTGGGGTAAGCGTCTCACTGAGGGTTTCCACTTCCGTTTCTAGACATGTCAATTCTGATTTAAAAAATGATATTATACTTACAACATATATTTTTTATGATTAGCTTTAAATATAATTTAAATGATGACTCATAAGAATTTAGCATCAAATTTCTGAGGGGTGGGTGTTCACTAAGGATTTCAATTGCCGGTTCATGTGGCACATCTTCCGGTTTTAAAAAAAATCGTATGATTATACGTAATAAGTGTACAAAAATATAAAAAATCTTGATAGTTATATCGAAGGGTGCTTCAACGTTCTGCCAACTGTAGAAATGAAGCTCTATGGACCATCACTGCCATGCGGATGAGGTGTGTATCATCCCGTGCTGACGTAACATGTCGCCGTCCACTTCCGGATTTGCATCTTGTCCAGTTTTCTTCAGCCCATTGCTTCCACACTGGCATCAATGTTGTGATTTTGCGCTCCATACGAGCTACTATGGAACGATGAGGCCACCCTCCCCCTTCTCTAAGGCCGATCATTCGTCCCTGTTCAAATTTCGTAACTTTCTCATATGGCGCCGTCTATCGTTGAAAAGGCACAGTGACTTCTTATGGAACGTGTACCGTTGGAAGACCATCGTAGGTTATCTATTATACGGCTAAATATCTATTATACGGCTTGCTATTTATACGTCTAAAACAACCGTTCAGACTGCGTTTCTCAATCCACGCATGCACGATGATTTTGATATCCAAATCATTTGCATAGCACAACCTAATTTGCATTTTATGTATATTTTAGCTCAATCGCGTGATCCGTCTTGGTGTTGCAATTTTTACAAACGTGAGTTTAACAAATTATTCATTCCTTTGGAATTAGTATATTATTTAGAATTAGAGTAATCCTATCATAAGTTATTGCATTCGTGAAAGTTTTCAAGCTAAATGAAACTTCATTTAACTATCTGTAAATTTGAGATTTCACTATTTGAATTCTCAAGAGATAGACAATTTAATATTTCAAATAAATTAACCATGCGATCCGGGCACTTATGGTTTCCCTGACATATGCATTAATAACAATTGTCTTAACCTCAGCGCTTTCATCAAAAGCCTAAAACGCTGAATCCAATCAATTTGCAGGTTTATTGCGGATTCCCAAGTTTGCTTCAATCTGAGTTTCAAGGGAGGCGAATTGCAGTTACCACCAGCTACAGTAAGAGAAATTAAATGGTAGTTTAAGATATTATATACTGAATAGAGTGTATATGTTGGATAATATATATATTGATTCAATATATGATTGAATGATTATGGTGTACTAATATTTAGGTCCTCACAAAGACAGGGATATTTACATTACAAAACTATTAAAAGGTATAAATTCATGAGTATGGTAAACACGTCCACAATATTTCAAATATTTGCTATCAAAGATTACAAAATCTGTAAACTGTCTTTGTAATTTCTGTGTGTTAAACCCTTATATGATTTTTTGGAAATCTAGTGCTTTGTCTCTAGTGTTACGTTCATGGGTTGACTTGATTTATTTATTGATATGGGTTTTTAATTTAATTGTTTTTGATTGAATATGTATGCACTTATTTGTAATTTGTGATAATTTTAGTAACGGTTTATCCGTTTTACCATATGCAAATTTTGTGTTCACGATTTCAGGTTGTATCAAGCTTTATGTCTGTCAATTCTTTAACATTGCTAATGATGACGGAAATTATGATGTCTGAAAGCGCAATGGCATTTAAAAAGGTAAAAATTTTACCTGTGCAATAGGATAGTGTTTTTAAATAAATATGGTATACAGATCTTATAGTCTTTGATAGAAAATATTACAAAACTAATCTACAACTTTTTAATAAGCTTCATTTTGTTTAGCAATGTGTGGGGTCTTGCGTTGAAAATAGTTGCCTTAATTGAGATTTGGCACAGCTAGATTCTACCCTCTGGTCCAGTTTCATCCTGCTGCATCCTTTGCGGGAAATTCGGGGCGTTGAAAAATTTTACACCCCCCTTCAGTCCGGCCACTGAAATAGCGGCTGTAATCCATAGGGCCAGTCGAGTGGTCTGGGTGTTCGACCCCCCCCCCCTTTAGTGTGATTCATAGACATATACCGCATCTCTTATGTCTATGGTGTGCCTGCCCACTCTGGGAAAAAAAATCGAGCTTCGTTGCATTCGGTCGAGAGATCTAGACTATAAGTGTGCAAAGAACTTTCTATGCCACCGGAAGGCTGCTTGAAGGTTTAGAAAGATACTTAAAATATCCATAATATCCTCCTTCAGGAGGAGAATAAATAGAAATTCCGGAATAGTTAAGTTCTGTCCGATGGTCGATGATTCCTCCTCGACCTGGACCGTCCGACCTACCAGAAGGTGTAAGGTATATGTTTGATCTGCCGGGAATTGCCACCTAATTTATACCGGAACTCAGAGGAGGCGATATCCACAAGAACAGTATCCTCCTTCCCTACCAACAACCTTACTGACTTACTAACAAATCCATATATTTAACGTGCCTGTAATTGATGAACACGGATACAGTTTGGGAGGAGCCGGATATCAAACTCGTGTTGTCAGAGTGAATGGTCGGTACCATGGAGTTAGAAAGGAGGAGATAAAACTCCTATGGATGAAACGCTTGAAAATGCCATAATGCTTTGAGAATTATATCTAGGTGTCGCTAGTGTTTGTAAAGTTAGTTGACACTATAGAAAGGCGTAGTATTTAGTATATGTATTTTTAATAATTTTTAAATTAAGGATTCCTTAATTATGAGTATAAGTAATCAGTATTTTTTCATAGTTGTAGGATAGAGTACAGAATATGTGGAGATAAAAATGAATTGGAATGTAAAATAATTTTAAATACGGAGGAATATTCTTTATTGATTCAGTTATTCTTTGCGTTGTACTAATAATTAATTTTTACAAAATTGACAGTTTATATAAATGTTTTAGGTCTTTCGCCATAGGAATTCATACAATACAGGACTACTTATCTTATCCCAGCGCCACCTTAATTATTGTCTCAAACGATATTGGAGTTTTCTTAATATGAAGATTTAACTCCTTACTTTTACCTTCATGGTCGGTACTATAAGATTGTAGAAATTCAGATTACTGGATCTCCAGGGGGCGTCTAGGTGTGTGAAAATACTTTTCGAAATTCTTTATTTTCCCCGTCCTCCAAGGAAAAGTTAAATAGAAAATCCGTCACAGTTAGGTTCCGTACTAAGGTTCCGTACTTAGGTTCCGTATACTAAAGCTTGCAAAGACTCAGCCTTCCAGATCAGTAAGGGGCTGCTCTGGAGAAGATATGGACAAACAAAAACAGATTAGATAAGCAAGACAGTTATATATAGTTATTGACTCTTATACAGTAATACTGATATCGTAAAAATATCTTACGTTTGACAACTTTTGTACACGAGTAGTATGTACTTGCGCAGATTTTAAATATTCCAACCACAAGTCATTATAGGTATGCAAAGTGTATGTATATATAAAGTTTATATATATACAGAGTTTATAGAGAGAGTGATACTGATATCGTAAAATATCTTACGTTTGGCAACTTGTGTGCACGAGTAGTATGTTCTTGTGCTTTTTTTAAATACTTAAACAAGTCCTTATAAGTATACAAAATTTAGATATATCCAGTAATGCTGATATCGTAAAAATATCTTACGTTTGGCAACTTGTGTAAAAGAGTAGTATGTACTTCTGTAGTTTTTAAATATTTATACCACAAGACATTATAGGTATACAAAGTTTATATGCATACAAAGTTTCTTGGAATGTTAAGCACTCCAGTAACTTTGTTAAAAATGTCCGTGAGTGTATACGTATGGTTTTGTCTATAGTAAAGTGACGATGTCCGATAAAAGAAGTAATTGTTGTGCCACTAGTGAAGAATAGTTCGTAATAATAATATTTCTCGAATTTAAAGAGCAGATTATGTATCCAATCTTTCATTTTTTTTATAAATCATATCTATTTTTCTGATGGTGGTAAAACAAATAATCTTACATTCCTCATTTTGTTTATAATCTTTTCATGATATATTGTATTCACAACTGACCGTGAAATTCTTCTTTTAGAAAACTATTCAAACTGAACGAAACTCAATTAAACTTTGTAAATTACGGATTTCAATATTTGAATTCTCAGAGATTGACAACTTAATATTCAAAATAAATTAACTGTGCAATAAGGACACTTTAATCCCCCTAATATCTGCATTAATAACAATTGTCTTAACCTCAGCGCTTTCATCAAACGCTTAAAACGCTGAATCCCATCAATTAGCAGGTTTACTGCAGATTCCTAAATTTGATTCAGCTCGAGTTTCAAGGGATACAAATTGCGATAACTCCATCTACAGTAGAGGATAATTTAAGATATTAGAAACAGAATGGACTGTATATAGATGAAATACAGATAGATTTAAAACACATTTGAATGTTATAAGGTATTTTCCAAGATACATACACACACTCACATTCGTAAAAGTATCTTTAAGTATGGCAATTTTTGTATATGAATAGTGCGTAATTGTGTGGTATTTCAATATTTGAAATACAATAGATTATATTAAGGTACGTGGCAGAGCCAAGTTCTGTTAAAAAATTATCAGTTTAAGAAACTTTCCAGTTGCATAGACTTTATGGTTGCATTTATTTGAAGGTTCTGATGAACACTTTTTATATGGCTATTTTTACGGTGTGTTTTGGAAACTAAAAATGTTGAATTTTAGAAATGTTGATTTGAAAGAATGTTGATTATTAGATTTTTTACCAGGCAGTTGTGATGATTCAAGACGTTATTAATTAGGGTTTTTTTACAGTTAATTTTCTGAATCGAGGCTGCAAAGATAGCGATTTTAGTTTTTCTATGAATTTTCAACATTTTCATCAATATTCTAAAGTGTATTTATTAAATGCTAATGTTATATGCTAATGTTATATGCTATGTATGTTTTATGCTAATGTTGTATTTATTAATTTTTTTAGATATTTCTCCAAAGAGGTGACTTATAATCAAAATTCTACAGATTTTTTTAAGGTACGCCACTCAAATATGATATGCCGAGTATCCTGTAGCAATAGTTAAAGAGGAAATTATAAAATTCAAATTTTCAAATTTTAAGGAACCTTAACGACTTTTCAAAACCTTGTAAATGTCATATCAGTTTCTCTTATAAAGTTGACAGGAGTGAGTTTCTGATACAAAAATCCAGTTTATGTAACTTTTTTTTACCAAATTTTACAACAAAATTTTTGAAAAATTGGTAATCAAATGGTTACAATTCTAGCGTGTTACCCTTCACTTTAAATGGCATGAAAAAATCTTTTGATTGATGCAATACGTGACAATGTACATCTCTAGGGGCTACCTTGACCCCAAAGGGGGCTAATGACGTACGGACAAAAATATTAGTATCGCAGCTATTTTTTACAACAATGATTGAATATAATATATTGTTATATGAATTATATATATATTGTTTCCTTAACAAAAGTAATTAATTACAACTTTGGATGATAAATAAGATAAATATGCAAATTAATGCTAAATAAACTGTGTACCCTGAGGTCAAGCTTAGGTAAATTGGGAACTCATTTAAATTGTGTATTTTGTTATTTAATGTTTAAATTGAGATTTCATGTGTTCTATAAATAAAGTGTGAGTTGGCCACAAAAAAGGGGAGTGATTAATTGTTTTACCAAACGCAATGTACTTAGGTCCAATCGGACCCCACTATACTTTAACGCGCTTGAGCCTGGTGGAACTATTTGGTGAGTATCGGTAATGTATTTAAGTGTTTAATTTTTATTGTATTTATGTGTAAAATCCACCTCACCACAATTATTACCACGTAGTTCCCGTTATAAGAATAATTGCAAAATTTGAATATTCAAAATTTGAAGATACCCTGCTGACGGATCAAAATCTTGAAAAATTTATTTGTTTTCTGAGAGGAACAAACTTACAAGCAAAGTTCTACAGAGCATTTGTTAACCACACACCTTTACAATTTGATATGGTGAGAGTACCGACTTTTTCAAGTGTGGTAAAGAGAGCAAAAATTATTATACAGAAAGGACTGATATCTTATCAAAACCAAACTTGCGAAAAGAAATTTCAAGTTATTGATCATTGAAAAAATATCAGCCATAAAAATAATTCAGCCAAAGAACTTAAAAAACTTATCAAACATTAACAACAACTAAACTTATCAAACATTATGACTGAAAAACATAGAGATTAAACGTTATTGGGTGCATTTAATAATGAACTTACAAATTTACCTCTTTGATCCAAAGCAGTTGATCCAAGCTTTGATCCAAGCAGCTTTGATCCAAAGCAACGAAACTAAATAAATTCAATAGAATTGGAATGATAAAATTTGAACTGCGACATCTCTATATAGTATTTTTAGGTAAAGTTGCTAAGTTTATTATGAATTAAATCCTATAAATTTCCTCTCCATACTTTTTACTCATTAAGTTTTATAATCTTGGCAGTACTTCATGGTAATCATTTTTATGGCTGAGACTTTTTGAAAGGTGATGAACTCGGTTCAATTTTACAAGTTTATTTTTTATGAAATTATTTATATTCGAATATATAATTAATATATTAACTAAGTATTTTATATCACGTTATGAAAATGATATATACAGTAAGTCATGAAGTTCTCATTTAAAATTCTTAAATCGCAACAAATACAAAATTTATTATTTAAAATCTAGTTTAATGTGATAGTTATGTTTACCAATTTTCGTATAAAAATTTGTAGAATTATTTATACAATTGAGGATAGTATGTTTCCATTGTAGGTGACGGAATACATGGACCGTTTTGAGTTTACTCTGTAATTGTCTATATGGATTAGCAATACTTCCCATAGAAGCCAGGAAACGCTCTAATGCACTCGAAAGACCCGAGTTCGATTCCCGACGACGCCCAAACTATCCCCATGTCCTCACGGAGTAGGGCATTCTAAATCTGTTGGTTCAAAGTTCTTCCAAGAGGTTGGTGGTAGGGGGAAAATGGTACGGTCCATTTGAATTTTACTTTTCACTGGGTTCCTGTATAAATTGGGTTGCACTGCCCTGTCAGACTGCCCTGTCCATACAGCTTTACACCTTCCGATATGTCAAACGCTCTGGGTAAAAAAAAATAAAGTGTATATTGCAGTGTTCTACTATTTTAGCACACTGATTTTTTTTTCTTATAGAAAAATTTAGAAATCAAATTCAGAAAAGTTTTTCTTTTGAAGATACCGACATCCATGCATTTATTATCTGCTCGTCAGCATGAAATAACTGACAGCTGCAATAGCAGCAATGCACTTGCTATAAGTTGCCATTTTTGCGAACTTCTATGCGAACTCACAATCAGGCCATGCTGCTCTTCCCCATGGCCGGAATGAAATGCATTTACAAATTAACTCAGGCCACAAGACGCTGTGAAACTAAAGCTCGTAAGAATAAAATATGCCTATAAGAAGCAACACTTACAGGCGGGTTCTGCGTTTATAAGTATTTCAGTCAGTTTAATATTCTTCATCCTACAAGACATCTTGGTGCATACTTTTAATTTGCACATTATAAAGTAAAAACATAACAGAACGTACCTCTTATTTAATTTGTATCCGTTTAACCGTTTTCGTTGTTATTTTATTACTTCCATTACAGTTCAGGTCTTCAATCTGATAAGCATGAAGTCACCTTTAGTATATCAAAAACGTAGTAAAACTAGCAATAATGGCATCTAGTACTGTTCCTGCCGCAGAAGGAAAAGCAAAGTATGTCCATTAATAATGTACTAAACCAGAGAAACAATCATTTATACGCAACTGCACTAATGTATGGCCAGAGTAACTTTATAAGATCATAAAGCTATTTATAGACACATAGCCTTGTTTATGTTTTGTTTTGCGCATTGTATAGCGGTAGATAAGTTTCATAAGACAAAGTATGCATTGCGAATAAAAAAAATCTGATGTGGGCAACACATGACTTTCCTTATATAATGTAATGAATTTACTACTTTTACAGTAAAATAAATAGGTTTTTCTTATGGGTGATACTAATGTTCTTTCCAAGATATTGAATTTTCGTCAATTAGTCGTCATTTCATTGATTTAGCGTCATTTTTATCCATTTGGCGAGATTTTCGTTAATTTGGCAACATTTCAAAAATTCGCCAAGTTGGCGACATTCCGCCAAATTCGTCGCCAAAATCTCGTCAAGCATTATGGACGAAGAAATAAGTTATTCTTACAGCAGATAAATGACTATTGGCTTTCAAATAAAAAAGTATTACTCAAAGTATCTTTTTCATGAATGGAACGAGCTAGATCACCGAGAAAGATGTCATCCAATTTATCGCATGGTACTACATATGAAAAGTGAACATGTTTCTCAAGAGGAAATATTTTTTTTTAATTTTATATGACTTTTTGATAATTTTTTTTAAAAATGTGCAATATCTCGAGAACGGTTCATGTTAGCGTTCTAAAATATATGTCAATCGTTTTCTAATGAAAAATTACATAAGAAATGTCTATCTGCGTAACTTTATTAGTGGTTTCGACGATTTTTTTGACGATTGACGATTTTTTTGACGATTGACGATTTTTTTGACGATTTTTTTGACGATTTTTTCAAAATTTCATTCGAAAATTTATGGGGGTTCTGAACATTCGATTGCGTATAAAAACAACAGGCTTCCAGTGTATACGGATTGTGATTTTTGTTCCAAATTTGGTTCGATTTGGTTCATTTGTTCGTCAGTTATCGTCTCCACAGACTCACTGACACACACACACACACACACACACACACACACACACACACACACACACACAGACATCACTTTAAAATGTTTGATTCGTGATCAGGGCTGTTTGAAACGTGCTCTCCCGCCGAAAACTCGAATTCGAATTTTCGACCCCGTCACCATACTTTCCTTATATATTATGTATATAAGGAAAGTAATAAAGAATAATATGTAATAGGTGGTCAAATGAATCATTTTTTTGAAAATGAAAGTACAAATTCATTTATTCTTTATGTCTGTAATGATTCACTAAATTGAGTTTAATTGCATAAGAGAAACAGGCATAATTATTTGAAATTCCACTAAATTTGCACTTTTTTTTTATCAAATTTCATCTTCATTTGGATATTGGACGTATTCTCAAAACCGGGAAAGCAAAAATGCGAAAAAACTGAAATATCTCAAGAACGACTAGTCCTAGATTTTTGGGGTTGATCATATTATTTTTATCGTAAAAAATGACGTATAAAACACGTATTAAATTCACACATTTGAGCATACGTACTCTTTTATTTCAGATTTTGCCGATAAAAGAAGTAATTGATAAAAGAAGTAATTGTTGTGCCACTAGTGAAGAATAGTTCTTAATAATAATATTTCTCGAATTTAAAGAGCAGATTATGTATCCAATCTTTCATTTTTTTTTATAAATCATATCTATTTTTCTGATGGTGGTAAAACAAATAATCTCACATTCCTCATTTTGTGTGTAATCTTTTCATGATATATTGTATTCACAACTGACCATGAAAGTCTCCTTTTAGAAAACTATTCAAACTGAACGAAACTCAATTATATTTCCTGTAAATTACGGATATCAATATTTTAATTCTCAGAGATGGATAATTTAATATTAAAAATAAATTAACTGTTCAATCAGGACACTTTAATTCCCCTGATATCTGCACTAATAACAATTGTCTTAACCTCAGCGCTTTCATCAAACGCTTAAAACGCTGAATCCCATCAATTAGCAGGTTTATTGCGAATTCCTAAATTTGATTCAGCTCGAGTTTCAAGGGATACAAATTGCGATAACTCTCTACAGTAGAGGATAATTTAAGATATTAGAAACAGAATGGACTGTATATAGATGAAATACATACGGATTTAGAATACATTTGAATGTTATAAGCTATTTTCCAAGATACATACACACACTCACAGTCGTAAAAGTATCTTTAAATATGGCAACATTTGTATATGAATAGTGCGTAATTGTGTGGTATTTCAATATTTGAAATACAATAGATTATATTAAGGTACGTCACAGAGCCAAGTTCTGTTAAAAAATTAACAGTATATGAAACTTTCCAGTTGCATAGGCTTTATGGTTGTATTTATTTAAAGGTTCTGATGAACACTTTTTATGTGGCTGTTTTTACGGTGTGTTTTGGAAACTAAAATTGTTGAATTTTAGAAATGTTGATTTGAAAGAATGTTGATTTTTACATTTTTTCCCAGGCAATCGTGATGATTCAAGAAGTTATTAATTAAGGGTTGTTTTACAGCTAATTTTCTGTATCGACGCTGCAAAGATAGCGAGTTTTGTTTTTCTATGAATTTTCAGCATTTTCATCAATATTCTAATGTCGACTCTTAAGGTTAGAAGCTAAACATTCGGTACGTTGAAGATTCCACTGCTACTCCTAAGGAAAAATACAGAAATTTATCAGTTATCAAATTTAAAATAAGAGTAATGACTACTCGAAATCTCGCTAATGTTGTATTTATTAATTTTTTAAGTTATTTCTTCAAAAAGGTGACTTATAATCAAAATTCTACAGATTGTTTTAAGATACACCGTTCAAATATGATATGTCGAAGATCCTGTAGCAATAGTTAAAGGGAAAATTATAAAATTCAAAATTTTCAAATTGTAAGGAACGTTCATGACTTTTCAAAATCTCGTAAATGTCATATCAGTTTCTCTTATAAAGTTGACAGGAGTGAGTTTCTGATACAAAAATCCAGTTTATGTAACTTTTTTCCAAATTTTACAAGAACAATTTTGAAAAATTGGTAACCAAATGATTACATTCCTAGGGTGTTACCCTTCACTTTAAATGGCATGAAAAAATCTTTTGCAATACGTGACAATGTGCACCTCTAGGGGGTACCTTGCCCTTAAAGAGGGGACTAATGACGTCACTGACAAAAATATTTGTAACGCAGCTATTTTTCACAACAGTGATTGAAACCATATTACATCTCGTGATCATTGGGCCCTACATAAACCCTTTTATGCATGATTATGTCCAATTTTATCCTATGCTGCCATGTTAAAAGAAAATATAATATGCGGAATAAATTGCAAAATTTCCTTTCAAATTAAAAAAAATTGTATTTAGTGCTTGGTGTTTTATAAGAAAGCTGGATAAAAGATTTTATCAAAATCTCTTAATATTTGTGGCCGTTATAGTGTACATAAGAAATTGAACGCAGACAGACAGACAGGCATCACTCCAAAAATAGTCAAAGCGTGTTCAGGAGGTCCTAAAACATATATTGGCATCAAAATCTAGATTACGAAAATTTTTGCGAAAATAATACTTTCTCTATACTATATAACATTAAATGCGAACGTAAATATGGCTTTTAATTAATATTCTACGCAAAATCTCTTTCAGATTCACAGTTGAAATTTGTTATGTTGGGCTTCCTGTAACAAACGTTAAAGAAAAATATAAACTTTCCAATTTTTGAAGTACCTCAATGGCTGGCCAACATTTTCATTTTCTCAAATTGAGACACTATTTTTTTTTCACAAATGGCCAGGTACTTGATGTATTCATCATTCGCCTACACACCGGCCAGAAACGTGAACCATTTATCCGTCACATAACGTTGCCCCGGCGCACCAGTGGGGCGGAACAAACTGCGCCCAACGACACAACATCCATGCCCGCTGGTGGGACTCAAACCCACAAACCGGTAGCAGAACGATCGCTAGGAAACGCTTGCCTTGACCGTCCCACCACCGCGTCGGCTTATATCACTATTTATTAAAAGTTCATAGAAAATTTGTTTAAGTTGGACAGTTGACATTCGTATGATTATTGCCACGTAGCTCCCGTTTTAAGAATAATTGCAAAATTTGAATATTTAAAATTTGAAGATACTCTGCTGACGAATCAAAATCTTGAAAAATTTATTTGTTTTTTGAGAGGCAGAAACTGCCAAGCAAAGTTCTACAGAGCATGTGTTAGCCACACACCTTTATAATCTGATATGTTGAGAGTCCTTTGAGAGTGCAAGTGTGTTAAAGAAAGCAAAAATTGTTCTACAGAAAAGACTGACATCTTATCAAAAGAAAACTTTACAAAAAATCCAAGTTATTCAACTTAAAAAAAATATCAGCCATAAAAATAATTCAGACGAAGACCTATTACTAAAGTCATCAAACTTCATGAGTGAAAAGTATAGAGATTAAAAGTTATTGGGTGCATTTCGCAATGAACTTACAAACTTACCTCTTTGATCCCAAGCAGTTCCTTGCTGCACAACTAAACTAAACAAAATGAATTCAATATAATTGGTATGATAAAATTTGAACTGCGACATCTCTATGTACTGTTTTTAGGTAAAGTCGCCAAGTTTATTACGAATTATATCTAATAAATTTCCTCTCCATACTTTTTACTCATTAAGTTTCATAATCTTGGCAGTACTTCATGGCAATCATTTTTATGGCTGAGACTTTTTGAAACGTGATGAACTCGGTTCAATTTTACAAGTTTATTTTTTATGAAATTATTTATATTCGAATATATAATTAATATATTAACAAAGTATTTTATAACATGTTTTGAAAATGTTCCATACAATTAGTTATGAAGTTCTCATTTAAAATGTTTAAATCACAACAAATACAAAATGCATTAATTAAAATATAGTTTAATGTGATAGTTATGTTTACTAATTTATGTATAAAAATATGTAGAATTATTTATACAATTGAGGATATTACGTTTTCGTTGTAGGTAACGGAATACATGGACCGTTTTAGTATTTATTCTGTAATTGTCTATATGGATTAGCAATACTTGCCATAGACGCCATAAAACACTCTATTGCACTCGGAAGACCCGAGTTCGATTCTCGGCGACCCCTAAACTATCCCCATGTCTTCACGCAGTAGGGAATCCTAAATCTGTAGGTTCAAAGTCCTTCCAAGAGGTTGGTGGTAGGGGGAAAATGGTACGGTCCCTTTGGATTTTACTCCCCACTGGGTTCCTGTGTAAATTGGGTGGCACCGCCCTGTCAGACTGCTCTGTCCATACAGATACCTTACATCTTCCGGTATGTCAAACGCTCTGGGTAAAAAGAATAAAGTAAATATTGCAGTGTTCTACTAGTTTAGCACACTGCATTTTTTTCTTATAGAAAAATTTAGAAATTCAATTCGGAAAATTTCTCTATTGAAGATACCAACATCCATGCATTTATTATCCGCTCGTCAGCATGAAATAACTGACATCTGCAATAGCAGCAATGCACTTATTATAAGTTGCCACTTTTGCGAACTTCTATGCGAACTCACAATGTGACCATGCGGCTCTTCCACGTAGCCGGAATGAAATGCATTTACAAATTAACTCAGGCCACAAGAAGCTGTGAAGCTAAAGCTCGTAAGAATAAAATATGTCTATAAGAAGCAACACTTATAGTCGGGTTTTGCGTTTATAAGTATTTCAGTCAGTTTAATATTCTTCATCCTACAAGACATCTTGGTGCATACTTTTACTTTGCACATAATGAAGTGAAAACATGACAGAACGTACCTCTTCTTATTTAATTTGTATCCGTTTAACCGTTTTCGTTGTTATTTTATTACTTCCATTACAGTTCAGGTCTTCAATCTGATAAGCATGAAGTCACCTTTAGTATATCAAAAACGTAGTAAAATGAGCAATAATGGCATCTAGTACTGTTCCTACCGCAGAGAGAAAAGCAAAGTATGTCCATTAATAATGTACTAAACACGAGAAACAATCATTTATACGCAACTGCACTAATGTATGGCCAGAGTCACTTTATAAGCGCATAAAGCTATTTATGGACACACAGCCTTGTTTATGTTTTATTTTACGCATTGTATAGAGGTAGATAAGTTTCATAAGACAAAGTATGCATTGCGAATAAAATAAAGAATAATATGTAATAGATGGTCAAATATATGATTTTTTTGACAATGAAAGTGCAAATTCATTTTCTCTTTATTTCTGTAATGATTCAATAAATTGAGTTTAATTGCATAAGAAAAACAGGCATAATTATTTGAAATTCCACAAATTTTGCACTTTTTTTACCAAATTTCTTCTTCATTTGGATACTGGACGTATTCTCAATACCGGGAAAGCAAAAATGCGAAAAAACTAAAATATCTCAAGAACGACTAGTCCTGGATTAATGGGGTTGATCTTATTATTTTTATCGTATAAAATGAGGTATAAAACACGTATTTAATTCACTCATTTGAACATACGTACTCTTTTATTTCAGATTTTGACGATTTTTGCGGGTCATTTCGCAAAAATGACAGGTTTTTTTATTCCCGAATCGTACCAAAATCCAGTCAGCAACAGGATAACCCTTAGTGACTTATCTATAAAAATTTTTGAAATTTGGTCAGTTAGGTTTTTAGCTAAAGTAAATACATGCGACTTCTGCGTACCATTTCGCAAAAGAGGCAGATATTTTTATTCCGAATTGTACCAAAACCTAATCCGCACCAGGGCAACCCACAAGTCGCTTGCATATAAAATATTATGAATTTGGGTCCATCAGTTTCGGAGTTAGAATGTATATATACATTGCACACACACACACACATGCGCGCGCACAGACGTCACTCTAAAAATAGTTTTTTCGTAGTTTAGAGATCCCAAAACGTTTAGATTAGTCGAAAACTCGAATTGCGATTTTCGACATGATTCTAATACTTTCCCTATACATGACCATGTATTGTAAGGCTAAGGAATGTAAAACATTAAAATTTCATCACGGAAGAAGAGCCAATTCCATTCGTTATCAGATTGCATACTTCCCATTAAAAAATGTTTAATGTGGGCATGAATTTGATGTGTGATTAAAATGTTTGATGTGGGCAGCACATGGCATTTCCTACATAACGCAGTTACTTACTTCTTACACTGCGAAATAATGATGTTACAAAATCCATGACATAATGCTTTTGGCATTGAATTTAGACATCTAAATTGAAATTAGGTGCTATTGACAACATATTCATCCAAACAGCATGACTTATTCATACTCTACAAAATTCTCAAAATTCAATTGACATTTAATAAATATTTCATGAAATAAATGTTCAAACACTTGTGGCTTATAACAAATCTTACCTAAGAAGTACTTTTTACAAACATGAATTAAAAATCAAATTGACATTTAATAAATATACCATGAAATAAATGCCTAAATCATTGTCACTTATAACAAATCTTGACTGTTGTTGTTGAGACCCAGACCGTCCGACCAACCAGAAAGTTGTAAGATAACTGTTTGGACGACTGGGAAGTGCCATCCAATTCAGACCGGAACCCAGTGGGGGAGGCATCCATAGAAACCGTACCCTCCTTCCCCTACCACCAACCTCGCGGAAAGACTTACGGACCCACATGTTTAACGTGATCGTACTCCGCATGAACACGACGGCAGTTGTGGCAGCGTGCAAATCCAGAGCGCAAACCACCGGGCTACCGCGTCCGAAATGTGCCAGCAGCACGCGGTGTTCCCAGGTGGTCACCCACCCAAATACTAACCGCGCCCCATGCTGATTGACTTCGGTGTTATAACGAGAACCGGTGTTTTCAGCACGGTAGAACCGTTATCAAATCTTGACTGTGAAGTACTTTTTACAAAATATAAATCAACTCAATTGACATTTAATACATATACCATGAAATAAATGTCTAAACCCTTGGCACTTATAACAAATCTTGATAAAGAAGTACTTTTTACAAAATATGAATTAAAATTCAATTAGAATTTAATAAATATATCATAAAATAAATGTTTAAACCCTTGGCACTTATAGCAAATTTTGACTGAAAAGTACGTTTTACAAAATATTATTAAAAATTCAATTGACATTAAATAAATATACCATGAAATAAATGTCTTGAACTTTGGCACTTTAGCAAATCTTGATTGAGAAGTACTTTTTTTCTTTTTTAGCAATAGACATGATTCATCAAAGTTTTAAAAAGCTTATTAAAAATACACAGTTTATTGTACTGTTTATTCATGTAGTATATTATAATGGATTTGATGTCTTCCAAATGAATATTATTTTCATATTCATTAATCAGACGTTTGGAATATTATTTTTGAATAGCAGGAGGTAGGTAAAATATTATCATGACCTGATATATTGTCTTGGCTTTAGTGATGATAAACTCGTCTTATAAATCCGTGTCTAAAAATATAGGGATAACAGCATTATAATATGCAGCATCACATAGAACTTCAAGCTTGTTTGAAATAGAGTGATAAGACTCGGCAGGTTTGCTGTTTTAAAAGTGTACTTGAAATAACATCTTTGTTAATTTTCATGGTTTGTTTTATTAATGGAGTTTCCTCTTTTTTAACAGTTTTGATAATAGGTTCTCAACAATCAATTTCTTCAAACTGTCACCAATCATACTGTCCACTACACAAAGCTCCTTGTTTAGTGGACAGTATGTTTTGTAACTCCTTGTGATAGGGATTGAACTTTTGTACTCGTATCTATAATTTATGCAGTAATTTTCTTTGTTACTGAATCCTTGAGGGGTTTGGGGTATTTGGTTAAACCTTCTGCTTGTCAATCCAACCTAAATTGGCTTTTTAAGTCTTGCATTTGATCAAATTGACAATTTATATAGGTTCTTTGTACTGGAGTAAATCTAACATTTCTTATTAAATAGTACTGCAGCGTATTAGTAATTTTTAAATAGTAATACGCATGTTGATAGAATCATCCTGAAAAAATTATATTGAATTGCATGTAAGTCTGATTCAGATTCAAGAGTTCTTGGTCGGTATGAAAACTTTACGAGATTTCAATTTTACGAGAATTTCATTCATTTTTTGTCCTGTCATTTTTACGGTCATTTTTACGAGATTTTGTTGTTACCAGGGAAGACAAGATTTTCAAAGGATTTGAATTGTAAAAGTCAACTAGTCGTATACTTATCCTGCTTTCACGGGATTTTTAATTTATAAGCGATTAAGTTACCAGATAAAAATTAGAGGGTGAAACAGTTGTTTTGTGGTGGACATTTTTTTTTCACAGTTTGTAGTGAACACCGTTGCTCCAACTGGGAATCCAACTACGGATCTTCCTAATGACCAGTCGACGCTCTACCGTTGATCTATTGGGGAATAATTGCAACATCTTATCGTATACGCGAACTCTACAAATTGACGACCATATTGTATATGATTATTTAAAATATCATACAAAAATCCAAAGGATAACGGTTTATGACACTTAGCATTTCAGCTGTATTTTCAATTAATGTAAATTAAATTTTAATAAGTAAAAATTTTAAATTAAGTACCTGCGACATATGTTAAAATTGTATGGGATCCGTACTACTTATATACGCGAATATTAGAAGATATACCCTAAATTAGTAGATTACACGTTTAAATTGAAACTATCCATAAATCTGTAATCTAACCTGAAAACAGTAATTGATTGCAATATATGCCAAAATAAAAGAGCTAAAATTGTATGAGAAAATATAACCGTACTACTTATTTCGTCTTAGATTAGAAGATATGCCAGTATGTTAATAGAAGTTTACCGGTATTACAATATGAGCCTCAATAATATTTGCCAAAATAAAACAGATGACGTAATAAATTGAAAATATCAATAATCCCCATGATCTTTATACCAGAGAGTCGTAATTGATTCCAATTTAACCAATATATGTCAAAATATATGCCAATATACATATACTACTTATATTCTCGTAGATTAGAAGATATACCCGTACATTTGTAGAAAATTACCCGTATTACATACAATGAGTTTCAATAATTTTTGCTAAAATAAAGCAATGGCGTAATCACTTGAAAATATCAATAATAATACTAAGGGTGGCGACACGTCCAGATTTCAAATAATTACTAATAAATGACAAACCTCACAGATCCAATAACCATTTTATTTTAAAGTCATCCTACAGGCGTAAAAACAATAGCCAAAGTGCTTTCAAACATCTTACATGTTCATTCTCAGTGGTAATACAATTAGAAACGATGCCTCTGTGCTTAAATACACTTCAATACTGTGAAGTAAAATTGGTACATCCTAAAATTGTCAGTTATTCAAAAAGGTAGATTATGAGTCAGATTATAATTTATTCAAAATTCAAAATCAAATACTTCAAAAAGGTTTAAAGACATTTGAGTTTTTTTTAAACACAATAATTATAAATCAATGTAGCTATGCAAAGGCTTAACATGCAGGGAATCGAGAACGTGTCGCCAGGGATAACTTAGGACCTGAACAGGGTCAAAATTACAAATAGAAGAACGATATAAATAAAAAATCTGATGTGGGCATCACATGTCTTTCGTTATATAATGCAACGAATTTGCTACTTTTACAGTTAAAAAAATGTTATTCTTTTAGTAGATACTTATATTCTTTCAAAAATATTGAATTTTCTTCAATTAGTCGTCATTTTCATTGATTTAGCGTCATTTTTATCAATTTGGCAGGATATTTTTGTTAATTTGGCAACAATTAAAAATGTCGCCAAGTTGGCGACATTTCGCCAAATTCGTCGCCAAAATCTCGCAAAGCGTTATAGACGGAGAAATAAGTTATTCTTACAGCAGATAAATGACTATTGGCGTTCAAATATAAAAGCATTACTCAAAGTATCTTTTTTCATGAATGGAACGAGCTAGATCCACGAGAATGATGTCACCCAATTTATCGCATGGTATTACATATGAAAAATGAACATGTTTCTCAATAGGAAATATTTTTTTATGTTATATAAATTTTGATAATTTTTTTGAAAAATGTGCAATATCTCAAGAACGGTTCATGTTAAAATTTCATTCAAAAATTTAGGGGGTTCTGAACATTGGATTGCGTATAAAAACAATAGGCGTCCAGTGTTTACGGATTGTGATTTTTGTACCAAATTTCTTTCGAATCGGTCCATTCGTTCGTCAGTTATCGTTTCCACAGTCTCACTGACACACACACACACACACACACACACACACACACACATACACACACACACACACACACACACCCACACAGATATCACTTTAAAAGTGTTTGATTCGTGATCAGGGATGCTTGGAACGTGCTCTCCCGTCGAAAACTCGAATTCGAATTTTCGACCCCGTCACAATACTTTCCTTATACATTATGTATATAAGGAAAGTAATAAAAAGGGGATTCATATAGCCAGATCGAACGGGGGCTATTACAGCAAACTAAAGGTAAAGTTTTTTCAAAAAGAGAGCGAAAATTATCTTTATTGACGAATTGGGCAAGGGCAGTCCTTAATTTACTATTTTTATGTCTCTTGCATGTTCGAACAAACGGATACCAAACGTACGTTTAGTACTACCGATATATAAAATTTATTGATATTATCCGGAGAAAGGAGGGGTACAATATACACCCCAGCAAGATTTTTAAAGTTAATATTATCTTTAAATTTATCCGTTCGAATGCGATTGAACAAAGTGGTAACAGCCGAATGAGCGGGTTTAAATTTAAATTCAGTATAAAAATTAATAAGGGGGCGAAAAATTTTAGGATGGTAAGGACAACTAGCTTTAAACTGTAAACGATCATTGATAGAAATAAGACTAGAAAAGGGCTGTATAAACTTTTGGCGGATCTTAACGTAAGTATTATGGATAAACTCATAAGATTAACCGGCATCATGACTGAGTTTAAAAATTAAATCAATTTCATTATTTAAAGAAATAAAAGCCGAACTAACATTAAAAGCGCGATTGAAATATGCGATAAAGGAAGCCTTTTTAGAAGAAAGATGGTGAAAAGAAATAGCCGGAATACACGTGTTGGTGAACTTTGATTTACGAAATACAGAAGACTGAAAGTTAGAAAAGTTATGGGAAACAATAACGTCTAAAAAAGGTAAAGAACACTTGGATGCATGTTCAACGGTGAAATTGATAGAGGGATAAAAATCATTGACTAAATCAAGTAAATAGAGTAAATCATTTAAACTATGGTTCCAAATTATAAACACATCATAAACATAACGTTGCCAAAGTATGGGTTTAGGAGACAAAAAAGGAAAAATCTCGTTCTCGAGTTCCTGCAAAACTGCCTCGGCAAAGATACCAGAAAGTGGGCTACCCATAGGGGCACCCGAATTTTGTAAGTAAATATCGCCACGGAAACAAAAATATTTGGTCCCCGCGTTGGCATTCAATGCAGAGGTTATTGTAGTGATGGAAGGGGTTTATAATTATGCAAGGAAAGTTTTTAGCTATAATGTCAATGGCCTTATCAACGGGAACATTAGGGAAAAGTGTCTCTTTTCCCTTTTTTTCACGTCTGTAGGAAAATCTTAAAATAAAATGACTATTGGATCTGTGAGATTTGCCATTTATTAGTAATTAGTATCAATAATAATGCTTAAACCTGAAGACCGTACTTGATATTATCCAGTCAAAAATGTAATATCAATGAAATTCATTTTATATACAAACTCTATTATTTAATTTTGAAAAGATTTAATAAAAATCGTCTGCTGCATAAACACATTGGATTTAAATACGTTGCTAAACGATATGATATCATTTTCTTCAAATAAATTGAAGAAAAACATATCCTCTGCATAATGCTATCTCTATGGAATTTTTAATTGTGCGTTTTAAATTAATATCTAGACAACCACTGGTCCTAGAAACTCGAAATATGGACTAAATGTTTAGGGGGACTATTAAAAGTCTACCCCGAAAATTTCATACATTTAGGTGTAGCCGTTCTCCCTTGATGATGAGATAAACATAGAGAAACTTAACAACACAATTATGTGTAAATTCCTATAGTATTCAAAATGAATTAGTTATTCAAAATATTCTATTAAAATATCTAATTTAATTCTTCTAAAAATATATAAGAATCTCTAAACTTGATATACAAAATTATCTTCACAGTCAGACCTGAAGAGTAAAATATAATGGTCCAGTTTGTAAACAAATTTAGAAAAAAATATTTTTTAATTCTCACAAAACGACAGAGATTATATAGAAAATCATACTTAATTACGCAGAATATTGAATTTTCATCGATTCGGTGTCATTTTAATGAATTTAGCATCATTTTATCAATTTAGCGACATTTAAAAAATCGCCAAATGTATCGCCAAGTAAGACTGCAAAACTGATAGTCCCACTTGCCGACAAATTGACGAAACATCATCACAATACTATCCATAATATCACAATATCAATTTCAAGATATTTTTATGGATTTACAAACATTTTTATCAATTTGACGACATTTTAAAAATCCGCTAAATGTGTTACTTAGTAGGAAGGTTGGACTGGCAGACAAATGCTACCGAAACTTTATTTCAGTACTCTCTTCTAACAAAACAAAATTGATTTCATTGATTTACCGCCGTTTTTATCAATTTGGCAACATTTCCATTAATTTGACAATGTTTAAGAAAAGTTGCAAAGTTAGATATATCCCATCAAATTCATAGATCAGAATTTGCAGATCTGAAGACTAAAACATCCTGATCCCGTTAGTATATACTAAAAGAAAATTCTAAAAATATTAGAATATATACCCGTTCTGCTCTTATGTTTCAACAATCGGCTAAATGATTTTATTGGCTAAAAGCAATGTATGAGTTTATTGGCTAAATACAATATATATGTTTGAAAACTCTTTGCCGAAATAAATGCAAGTGATGTTCGCAGTCCGTAATTAATGTAATTAAAAACAAGAAAGATCATTCATGCATAAAGCATTGAGTATGAAACACTTTCCAACTTCAGTGCAATTTCATTTAAACATCTCTAAAATGCGAAACATTCCTCGGTAATATTTTAAAAATTATCACAATACTACATTAATTTATTGTACTTGAAAACTTAAATTTCATCGAAAAAATTAACTTCATTCAAATGACGTCAATTAAATATAAATCGCCTGGCTCCTCGGTAGTGTTTTTAACATTATCATAATACTACAATAATTTATTATATTTGAAAACTTCATCAAAAACAACGGAAAATTATTCAAATGACGCCATCGAAATATAACACGCTTAGCTCTCTCTATAAAAGCAGCATTTCATTCATAAACATTTTCCCATTCATTTCACTCATCACAATACTATAATAATATAATTTATTTAAAAACTTGAAACCATGGAGGAACAAGTAATTAAACTCTATGCTTAAAACTTCATGGAAAACAATCGTCCTTCTCTCTGTGAAATCAATGAATATTTCATTCATATGCAGCAATGAGTTAGATAATTTTGCGTTAAAGAAATGCAGCAAATCTTATACAACTCATTCTACATATTTTGCTGTTTACATTTTACATGAGTGAAAAATAGGCTTCGTTGTAGAAATAATCAAATTCGGATGATCATTTAAACTCAAATATATTGTAATTGCGTTGTTTCAGTATGTAGATGCACAGAATTTAAGCAAAAATGAAACGGTTTTAGGACAGATACAACACTCAATATGAATTAAAACGAACTTTGAAAATCACGATTTTGAGACAAGATGGATGCCATATTTCATTTTGAAGTGGGTCACATGATCGCTTCATATAAGAGGTGTAATTATTATTTCAACTTTTATTTAAAGAACTACTGAATATAATTTGCTGAAATTTTTCTATATATTTTATGGAATAATTTGCATATTACCTAAAATTTTCGAAGCACTTTGCGAATTTTAAATCCGCTTAAAAAGTGCTTGAAAAGTTAGGTCTTATAGGGTTCAATGTATTTCATTTTTTCAACCCGGGTTCAATCCAAAACTAATTGGGTGATATTATTCATTTATATTCCCATAGGTCCTATAGACCGTCTAAACAACATACTAAAATTTCATTTTCATTAAGTCATTTTTACGGCAGTTATTGCGCTAACGGACAGCCAGACAAACAGACAGAATGAACAAAGTCATAAACACTTTTCAACTTCGTTGTAAAGTGTTAACAAGAAAGATCAATCATGCTTAAAGCAGTGATTCTGAAACACTTTCCAACTTCAATGCAATTTTATTTAAACAAGTCTAAAATGCAATACATTCCTCGGTAATATTTTAAAACTTATCACAATACTACACTAATTAATTATATTTGAAAACTTAAACCTTCATAGAAAAAAATGAACTTCATTCAAATGACGGCATTGAAATATAAATTACCTGGTTTAAACCTCTCTAAAATGCGATATATTCCTCGGTAATAATTTCAGAATTATCATAATACTACGATAATTTATTATATTTTAAAACTTCATCGAAAACAACTGAAATTCATTCAAATGACGTCATAGAAAAAATAACACGGCTGGCTCTCTCTATAAAAGCAGCATTTGATTCATAAACAATTTCTCATTCATTTCATTCATCACAATACTATAATAATTTATTTTATTTAAAAATTAAGACCATGGAGCTGCAAGTAATTCAACTCTATGCTTAAAACTTCATCCAAAAAATCGTGCTTCGCTTTGTAAAATCAATGAATATTTCAATCATATCAGCTATGCAGACTCCATGGGATAAATAATTTTGTGTTAAAGTAATGCAGCAATTCTAATACAACTCATTCTACATATTTTGCTGTTTACATTTTACATAAGTGAAAAATAGGCTTCGTTGTAGAAATAATCACATTTGGATGATCATTTAAAATCAAATATATTGTAATTGCGTTGTATCAATATGTAGATGAACAGAATTTAAGCAAAAATAAAGTGGTTTTAGGACGGATACAACACTCAATATGAATTAGAAAGAACTTTAAAAATCACAATTTTGAGACGAGATGGATGCCATATATCATTTTGAAGTGGGTCACGTGATCTTTTCATATCATGGCCACATGATCGCTTCATATAAGGGGTGTAATTATTATTTTAATTTTTATTTAAACTGCATATATTTCTCTGCTATTTTAATTACTACTGCATATATTTCTCTGAATTTTTTTACATATTTTATGGAACAATTTAAATACTACCTAAAATTGTCGAAGCAATTTGTGAATTTTAAATCCGCTTATAAAAATGTATGAAAAATTAGGGCCCATAGGGCTCAATGTAATATTTCATTTTTTCAACCCGAATTCAATCCAAAACTAATTGGGTGATATTATTCAGTTATATTCCCATAGGTCCTAGAGACCGTCTGAACAACATACTAAAATTTCATTTTGATTAAGTCATTTTTACGGCAGTTATCGTGCTAACGGACAGACAAACATACAGACAGAGAGAATGAGTCATAAACACTTTTCAACGAAGTCGATGAAGTTTTAAGTTTTCAAATATAATAAATTAATGCAGTATTGTGATAATTTTTAAAATATTACCCAGGAATGTATCGCATTTTAGAGATGTTTAAATGAAATTGCATTGAAGTTGGAAAGTGCTTCATAATCAATGCTGTATGCATGATTGATCTTTCTTGTTAATTAATATCTCGATAACTCCTGGCCTTAGAAAATCGAAACATGGGTCTAAATTTTAAGTGGCGCTATTTCAAGTCTATCCATAAAAGTTCATTAAATTCGGTTTAACCGTTCTCCCGTGACTATGAGACAGACAGACTGACAGACAGGCAGACAGATTTTCAATTTTATTTATATAGATATATAGTTCTTCCTGGTAATTACTTAATTTCTTGATTTCTTTACATAAAAGACAACTAAAATTGCTAACATATATAAAAATACATTTATATGTATTTATATGTACCCTATAATTCTCATGTACTCATATGTTGTACATACAAATATGAAAAGAATACAAATTGTACATACAAATATGAAAATTTTTCTTCAACGTTACTAATTTTCAGTTTTTTATTCATGTTTATTTTATTACTTTCGTTGATTTTATTACTTCCGACAAGGCTTCCGTTGCTAAGTATTAAAATAATCCAAGTATATTAAACTAAGTAAAGCACATGGAAAAACTATAAGCTGCATTACTCCAGCAGTAAAGCTAAACGTATTTGTCATTAATAATGTAGTAAAACAGAGAAAACATTTTTTATGCAACTCTATAAGCTAATAAGAGTCACTTTCCAAAGCCATAAGGTTTTATCGAAATACGAGTATTAGTAATCCTTGTTTTGTTTAGCGCATTATATAGTTGCAACGTCTCATAAGAAATAGAATGTACTCTGGCAAAACACTGAATAAAATATATTTGTTTTTAAAATCCATTACAATTTTCTTTTTGGGAATGAAGTTAGAACAATATATAAAACATTGTAAAGTTAGAATAAATAAGTCATTTGATGCCTTTAACAAGGGTGAAAATGCATTCATTTGCTTTTAAATCTTTTCGATGGTATTTTCTCTGCCATTTAGTTTAATATATTGGTTTTCATATATATAAAGTTTTAGGAGGAATAATTGCATGCGTATGACTAAATATTTTTATATTTTTGACAAAATACTATGAAAAACTAATAGTGATAACAATAAGAAAGAAATAATTAACAATATTTATATATTTTTATACTTATTCGATACACCATATATTAAAATATTTGTTAATATTTTAAATATATTATTTGCGAACTCGTAAGCCCTTTCATCTGGAGTCTATTTTTTCCTTCGTTACAGTCTGCTTCGAAGTCCGGCGGAGAAAACACTAGAGCTCCTATAATACACGAGCCTTAGAGTATATACAGGAGCCTTAGAATATATACAGGAGCCTTAGATTATATACAGGAGCCTCAGAGTATATACAGGAGCCTTAGAGTATATACAGGAGCCTCAGAGTATATACAGGAGCCTTAGAGAATATACAGGAGCCTTAGATTATATACAGGAGCCTTAGAGTATATACAGGAGCCTTAGAGTATATACAGAAGCCTTAGAAAGCATGATGATGTAAGCAGTCTATGACGATGCCCATGACGTAAGCGATCGTACGGTTGCTAGAATTTCGTTTTATCCAGTTATCAAATGAGAACTAAAATTGAATTAAAAGTGAATTAAATTTAATTTAAATAAAGAGAACGCGAATATAAGTCTGCAGGGAAAGTCATGTGCTACCATATCCGATTTTTATACTTATTAGATACACCATATATTAAAATATTTATTATTATTTTAAATATATTATTTGCGAACGCGTAACCCCTTTCATCTGAAGTCTATTTTTCCCTTCGTTCCTGTCTGTTTCAAAGTTCGGCGGAGAAAACACTAGAGTGCCTATAATAAGGAGCCTTAGAGTATATACAGGAGCCTTAGAGTATATACAGGAACCTTAGAGTATATACAGGAACCTTAGAGTATATACAGGAACCTTAGAACACATGATGATGTAAGCGGTCTTTGAGGGTGCCCATGACGTGACCGTACGGTAGCCAGAATTTCGACGGTCAAGAAGTGTTTCTAGATTTGGCGATTTATCGCCAATTTGGCGAAATTTGGCGACATCCCAAATATTCGAGAAGCATCTCCAAATAACGATTAGCCTACGAGATATTAGATAGTACTAGAAATTTCTATACAGCCTATAAAAATGAGTTATCACTCAAAGGGAGTTCAGTTGACAAGATAGAGCACACTTTCCTCGACACCTTATAGATTGTTACGAAATTGCAAAATCCTGTGGAATCTTTTTTCCCATCTCAATTTCGTCTCCTTTGAAGACCTGACGGAGAAAACACCCGTACAGGCATCCTTTCCCATGACGGGATTCTAGCTTTGTCAAATGCTGAAATTCGAAGAAGGGATGTTAGATTTGGCAATTTATCGACAATTTGGTGACTTTTTGAAAATTCGAGTAATACCGTGAAATAACCAATATTCTTCGAGATATGAGAGATTTCCAGAAGTTTCTATAGAAATACTATAAAAAAAGTTATCAATCCGTTGGAGAGCAGTTGACGTGACATGAGCTCCACTGAAATGTGGTTTTCGTCAATGTTTTAAGAATATAATTGTCTGTTTTGTGAAATGAAATACATTCAATGTTTCGAGAATAGCATCCTTTATTTTTTGAAATTAGTGGAGCATTTAAGTGCTCTTTTGCTGTCTATTGTTCTTTTTCACAATGTGTTTGTGAATAAACGTGTTAGTAAACCAGCAATTTGGACTCTTATTTTGTATCCTTATCGTACACTCACGATTTTAGAAGATACAAGATACGTCTTAACAATATATACTATGTATTTAGGTAAAAATATAAAGAAGTTATCAATTCTATTATGAAAATACGTTGGTATTTAATATTCATCTTTCTCGCTCAGTTCACCAAGCTCATCAACCAGTCGATACAATGTGGAGTCAAGTGATAATGATATACCAGCACTAATTACCTTGATATTGTAGTTGATAAATTGAACACTATATCTTTAGGGATTACAAGCGATAATTTTGTGTCGCAGAAGGGGATTAACGTGTTCTCTCCAAATGTGCCCTTTAATCGTGCAATAGGGTATCTTATTGATGGAATAAGATTACACGTTGCAGGAAATCTTCGAAAATGACAGAAGTCAGACACTGATTAAGGAATGAAATGAGAGACAGACTGTTTGGTTTGGATTTCAAAGTCGTGCAACAAATATGCATCACTTGCCCTGTTGGAAGTTGAAATCCGACTGCTTAGTTATCAGCAGAAGGTTGTTTTTGATACGTATAAAATTGAGTAATAAAATTGTTGGGCTTTGCTGTTCAGTCTGTAAAATGTTTGTATTTGCGACTTATGTTGCTATTTAATATGTTGTTTAATGTTTTTTTATATAAGCAAATTATTCTGTTTCCCCAAACAAAAATGTCTGATTTTCCCAAACTTTTTTTTATTTGTAAGGAAGTGTTCAGGAAGTGTTATAGTGTGTATAGTGGTGAATCAAACCGCTGATTATCAGTTTTTTAGAAGTGGCTCTATTCTTTAGATTACCGAAATTTTAGACTTTTATTAATATTTGAAGTTGACGCTTTATTATTTTCCTTCATATGTTTGATCTCCGAAAAATGTCAGATTTGTACATTCTTTACATCCACTCAAAATTTCCTTAGGTTAATTATAGAGCACGTGCTAGTAAGAGAGCGCGTGCTACAGCCAAAAGCGTATTCTGTATTTTCTTAGTTGCTGTGATATGTTTGTGCTTGAAATTCTCATTAACGATGCTGTATATTTTACAGTAGTTATACAATAATATTTTCTTTTGTTTTCGTATCAGCATTGCTTTATTTTTTCAGTAGATGTTAAATAATTAAATTTTAATGCATCATCAACGCCGCTTTATTTTTACAGTAGCTGTAACATAATTTTAATTTAAATGCTCATTAACAGTACCTGGATTTGGTGGTTTTAAAAAGTCTTTTTTTCTTTTCTTCCTTGTATTTTTATAGTAGTTTTAAACTTTTTTTTTAACTTCTCATACCACAGTTCTTGGATTTAATGGCATAAATGTTTTGCGCCTTCTTATCTATTATACGCTATTTTTACAGTAGTTCCAAAAATATTTTTTTTTCAAATTTTTGGTTTCCTTTGTCTAAATTTGGTAGTTTGGAAGTTGACACTTTATTATTTTCCTTCATATTTCTGATCTCCGAAAAATGTCAGATTTGTACATTCTTTACATTCATTTAAAATCTTAGGTCATTTATAGCGCACTTGCTAGTAAAAATACCACCAAAAGCGTATTCTGTATTTTTAACACTTTACAACATAGTTGACAAGTGTTTATGACTTTGTTCATTCTGTCTGCATGTCTGTCTGTCTGTCAGTTAGCACGATAACGGCCGTAAAAATTACTTTATTAACACTTTACAACATAGTTGACAAGTGTTTATGACTTTGTTCATTCTGTCTGCATGTCTGTCTGTCTGTCAGTTAGCACGATAACGGCCGTAAAAATTACTTTATTAACACTTTACAACATAGTTGACAAGTGTTTATGACTTTGTTCATTCTGTCTGCATGTCTGTCTGTCTGTCAGTTAGCACGATAACGGCCGTAAAAATTACTTTATTAACACTTTACAACATAGTTGACAAGTGTTTATGACTTTGTTCATTCTGTCTGCATGTCTGTCTGTCTGTCAGTTAGCACGATAACGGCCGTAAAAATTACTTTATTAACACTTTACAACATAGTTGACAAGTGTTTATGACTTTGTTCATTCTGTCTGCATGTCTATCTGTCTGTCAGTTAGCACGATAACGGCCGTAAAAATTACTTTATCAAAATGAAATTTTAGTATGTTGTTCAGACGGTCTGTGGAATCTATGGGAATATAAATGAATAATATCACCCCATTAGTTTTGGATTGAACGTGGGTTTTAGAAATGAAATACATGGAACCCTATGGGACCTAATTCTTCAAATACTTTTTAAGCAAATTTAAAATTCACAAATTGCTTCGAAAGTTTTAGAAAATATTCAAATTATCCTATAAAATATATATAAAAAAAATTCAGCTCAATATATTCAGTAGTTTTTTAAATAAAAATTAAAATACTAATTACTCACTTTATATGAAGAGATCACGTGACTCACTTCAAAATAAAATATGGCATGCATCTTGTGTCAAAATCGTGATTTTTAAAGTTCTTTTTAATTCATATTTAGTGTTGTATCCGTCCTAAAACCGCTTTATTTTTGCTTAAATTCTGTGCATGAAACAACGCAATTACAATATTCTGAAACAACGAAATTACAATTTTCTGAAACAACGCAATTACAATATATTTGAACTTAAATGATCATCAAACTTTGATTATTTCTACAACGAAGCCTAATCTTCACTTATTGATAATGTAAACACTAAAAAATGTAGAATCAGTTCTATAAGAATTGCTGCATTTCTTAAAAGCAAAATTATTTAGTTCATGGAGTCTGCAATATAGCTGATATAAATGAAACATTCATTGATTTTACATAGAGAACGACGATTTTTTTCGATGAAGTTTTAAACATGGAGATAAATTACTTGTACTTCTATGGTTTTAAGCTTTTAAATAAAATAAATTATGGTAGTATTGGGATGAATGAAAGAAATGGAAAAAAGTTTATGAATGAAATGCTGCTTTTATAGAGAGAGCCAGACGATTTATATTTCGATGACCTCATTTCAATAACGTTCATGTTTTCTATGAGGTTTTCAAATGTAATAAATTATTGTAGTATCATGATAATTTTAAAAATATTACCGAGGAATGCTCCGCATTTTAGAGATGTTTACACCAGGCAATTTACATTTCAATGCCGTTCTTTGAATAAAGTTCATTTTTTTATGAAGTTTTAAGTTTTCAAATATAATAAATTCATGAAGTATTGTGATAATTTTAAAAATATTACCAATGAATGTATCGCATTTTAGAGATGTTTAAATAAAATTGCGTTGAAGTTGGAAACTGTTGCATAATCAATGCTTTATGCATGATTTATCTTTCTTGTTTTCAATTGCTGTGATATGTTTGTGCTTGATATTCTCATTAACGATGCTGAATTTACACTAGTTGTATAATAATTTCTTTTGGTTTCTTATCATCATTACTTTCTTTTTTCCGTAGCTGTTATATAATTAAATTATAATTTATCATCAACGGCGCTTTATTTTTACAGTAGCTGTAAAATAATTGTGTTTTAAATACTCAATAACAGTGTCTGAATTTAGTGGTTTTAAAAAGTTTTGTTTTTATTTTCTTTTACAGAAGTTTTAAACTTTGTATTTTAATTTCTCATTAACAGGGCCTGGATTTAATGGCTCTAAATATTTTGCTTCTTCTTAACTATTATACGCTTTTTTTACAGTAATTTCAAAAATACTTTTTCTTAAATTTTTCGTTTACTTTGTCTAAATTTGGTGGTTCTAAAAATCTTACTCTATTTTTTATTCAATGACTCTGAATATTTTGCTTCTTCTTATCAACTATACACTATTTTAACAGTAATTAAAAATAATTTTTTTCAAATTTTTCATTTACTTTGTTTAAATTTGGTGGTTCTAATATTGTTACTTTATTTTTCATCAACTATACTGCATTTTTACAGTAGTTGAAAAATAATTATTTTTAAATTTCTCATTTACTATACCTAGAATTGGTGGTTCTGAAAAAAATGCTACTTCATTTTTCGTCAATTGTGCTGTGTTTTTGCAGTAGTTGCAAAATAATTTTTCTTTAATTTGTCTATATTCCATTTTTATTTTATTTGGTCATATTTACAATATTAAGTGTCATTTAAATTACTAATGCATAGATAATTTACGTTGTTTTACCTTGCGTGAATAAGAATTTTTCATTATAAGAAAAGCATTGCGACGGACGGGGCCAAAAGTTTAAATTCGAGTTATAGACGGGTTTACATGTTTTAAGCATCTCTGAAATTGAGTGTAACGTTTCTTGAACAATGTCCATCGATGAATATAAGTTAATCTGGTACTTTAAAATATAATGCATTTTGTTACCATTTTTTTATTCAATTACGCAAAATTTTAATTTACGATTCAATACCAAAATACAGTGTCAAAAATTCATTCCATTCGAAAGAAACGTCATGTGTTGTCCACATCAGATCTTTACATTTCTTTTCAATAAGTTATAATATATACTATATAAAAGTTATATTAGAGATTATTTTTGTTAAGTTAAAATAATTAAAGCCCCGTACAACATTTGCAAATGAAATTCCACATGCATTTATAAAAGCTATAGCTTTTAATTTTTAAGTTAGATTTGAGATGAATATAAGTTAGTTTGACACTTAAATTAAAATGTAGTAACAAAATACATTTTTTAAAGATTAAATCATGTTAAATTTTAATTTACGATTCAATCACGTTAAACTTTAATTCACGATTTAATACAAATGAAACACTGCCAAAAAATAAATTGGATTAGAAAAAATATCATGTATTGCTCACATCAGATTTTTACAGTTGTTATATAAATTGAGATTATTTTTGTTAAGTTATAATAATAAAAGCTAAGTGCAACATTTTCAAATAAGATTCCAATACATTTATGAAACTCTTTTACTTTATTGAGTAATTGTATTTAGTAAATTTCTCGTTTAAATTACATGCAAATTTTTAAGAACGACCTTAATTCCATAACCAAATGCAATTTAAATTTTATATTAGAAACTTTACATATCACTTCAGAATAGAAAATAATGAAATCCCCATATATGAAGAGGATTAATTTAAAGTTAAGTTGTTTACATGAACAACTAAGTAATTACAAATTAATTACTCCCCCGTCTATAATTAACTTTTAAAAAGGTTAATACTGCTAAATTTGGAAAAATCAGCCGTTATAGGATTATTATGATTAAAATTTTAATGAGGTAGTTTTTTTTTGTATTCTTTTAACCGTTCAATGCTTTCCATTAAGTTAAGTATTGGTGCATTAGATTTATGATTTGGGAGTTTATTTAAAATTTATTAAATTTCGTTATTTCAAAAGAATTTGGTGGAATAAGTGTATAATTGCTTGAACTCTGGTATTAACTATACGAGAGAGAAAGTTTTATATCAGAAAATTGCAAAACGTTTAGAGTAATGGAATTATAAAATGCAACCAAATATTAATGAATTTACATAAAATATGAAATACCTTATAAATATACAAAAATTAAGTCGACGCGGTAAATAAGCGGTCAAAGACAAGCGTTTCTTCATGCTCTCTCAGCTAACCGGCTGTGGGTTCGAGTCCCACCTGCGGGCATGGAGATTATGTTGTTGGGCGCAGTGTGTCACGCGCTTACTAGTGCGCCGGGTGACGTCATGTGACGGTCACATGGTGCATATATATTATATATATGCACCAATATATATATATATATATATATCACACACATATATATATATATATATATATATATATATATATATATATATATATATATATATATATATATATATAAATTTCAAAAAGACAATCAATGAGAAGAGAAAAAAAGAGAATGTCAAATAAAGGTGTGCTTACGGGGTATTAGCAATGTCAAGGGGAATTGTGACCCTCATTCTGGATGAAGCGTGCTTTTTATCCCGGGAAACACTCCCAGAAACAGGCTAATTGCCCGAATCAGCACGTTTCCGTGTGCACGGGAAAAGAATAATCCGTGAGGGAATATATAAGACCAAATGAAGTATCGAAAGTCACAAAAAACCGATATCATACTAGACATCCCGGCTAGGGAGTGAGCACATAAGTAAAAGAAATATTCAATATACAAACAGTATATAAAAATAAAATGTTCACAGTTACAGTGAAAGAAAAGATGTTGTAGAGTCGAATGGCAACAAATAGTTAAAATTAGCATAATCTTCACTACCATGTTTTATACAATATTCAATGTAATAATATCTCAGAAAACGTAACGAAAAGCCTTGTTTCAATGCCTCTTTGATCAAATGACGTTCGCATATAATCCGTTGTTTAGTAGTAGAGTTTAATCCTTTATATCTTATGAAATGATTGATGATAAAATTGCGCTCTACTCCCATACTCAAATTACTATGCTGATGAGTGATGTAGTTAATATCACATTTGAAATTCTTGCGTTTATCATACATTTTAAAACACATGTTGTCATTATTATCATTATATAATGGTACATCCAAAAATTCTACCTCTTCGTAATTATTTTGTTTAGTTTCAATAAGCTCCAGATTGCAGGGATAGATTCCAAAGTGAAATTGAAAATATTCATCAATATTTCCTATTAAAATGTCATCAACAAAACGGAAGAAAAGAATCTCATTAAGTATATGTGTTCCACTTTCATATTTGTATAAATAGAAGTCGGCTGGAAGTAACGAACATCCGCCACCCATGGGAATGCCCTTAATTTGTTTGAAAAAAATGTACCATTAAATAAAACGTTCTCAAATAAAACCAATTTAATAAGATTTTTAAATTTATTAATGTCAAAGGCTAAAAGCTGATCACTGGTCATATAAGTTTCCATTAAAAGTTCATACATGTCCTGTAAGTCGATGTCGTTGAATAAGTCCTTAAAATCAAAGCTTTTAAAATATATCTTATCTGGAACTTGTTTCAGACGTTTGATTACCTCATAAGTATTGCCAATCATAACAGAAACACTTGATTTTATCTTCTTCATAATAAGTGATAATTGTTAAAGTGTTCTAGAGTTGCAAAATCAGGATCTTTAGTAATGGGAATGGACTATGCACTATCGATTGAGAAAGTTTGCAGTGTTTTTAGCGTCGCATTGAAGAAGTTAGAATTCCTATCTCAAAAACGAATCAAAATAGGGTAAAATTGCTAATTATAAAGTAATAGAAAGTTCTCTATCTATAATAGAGATATGCGCGGTTTGCGCATAAAGTGTACACATTTGATAAAGATTAAAATCAGTAGAAAATATAATTATGCAAATGTCTATGTTTACTGAAGTTCTTCTGAAGAAATTGGCGAGAAATATACGCATAGCAGCTTGAGTGGCCGGGAACAAATAATAATCTGTTGAAGACCCAGACCGTCCGACTCGTCCAGAGGACTAAGAGCAGCTATTTGGACGGCCGGGAAAAAAATAATAATCTGTGTAAAAATCCAATTTTAATTAATTTAGACATAGCCTTATTGCATTAAAAAGTAAATGTTGTATAAATATGGTAGATAAATGATGCAGTAAAAAATTATCTTTTTCATTGTTATTTATTTATTCATTTACAACAATAAATATCATAATACCGCCTTTTATATTATGCGCGTGTGAAGGCGTTTTTGTGCCATTCACATACACATGTATAAAACTAAAGTAAAGTTAATTGATTGCATAAAACATGTATATCTCATTTTGGCCTCGTGATCATAAATGTAGTGGAAGTACACATAACTCAAGTATCGAATCCGTCTCCCTGATGAGGAGCGAAATACTCCCCAATGGCAAGGAACTAATAAATGGCAAGTAAAACAACTCGTGAAATGAAGACTCTATTTTCTTGAAATTAAATGAATATTCTTTAATTAACATTATGAAACACATATATGCAGTTATTATAGATCAAACAACATCTTTTGCTCGATGACAATTCTAACTCCTTTTAATCCTGAGTTAGTCTTTAACAAAATACTTAAACCAAAATAGCAAGCTTGAGAACCTTTAAATTTGCAAATTATTCTATTTTAATAATATTTCCTACAATATTATATACCAAGGATTGAAAAATGTATTTTAATATTTAGCTGGCTTTAGCTAGACAAATAGCCAGAACAAATTATGATCTCCCATTTAAAAGGAAATATACTTACGAACCCAGAGTGCGGTTCGGAGGGGCACTGTCGGTCGTAAAACAACCTGAGAGCATTATACAACTTTTCTTTAAATTTAAAACTGTTTCATTATTCTAAAAAACTATGGAGTAACTTTTAATACGTCCGACCGATTTAAGCCCCATTGTAAGCTCTGTCTTTTCAAAGTAGCGTCTCTCTACACTTACTTTCAATTCTGACGTCACAACACACATATACATTGCACTCTTACATGAACATTGGAAATAATCAACAAGACAAAATTAAACACTCAACGGATTTCTCTTTCAGCCGGCGCGCCGTTCAAGGACGCGAACACTTCATCAGATTGACCCAATTCCATCGAAAATCGGCTGAGGAATTCTACATTTACATGACATGAAAAGAGCATTTTAAATCAGAAATATACATCACAGATTTCGATACTACAAGCGCAGATAGTGGTTGAGTGTTATATTTTTATTATAGCATTTATCCAATAAACCGTTTTTTTAATTACTTTACTTATGTGCAGAATGACCGCGGTCGCCTCACTAGTAGAGCTCATTTAGGATTGTCTATTTCTTCACAGTGGTATAAACACAAATTTTATGTGTCTAAACATTCTCGAGTCATAACTTCTTCTTCGACTCAGTAAGTCCGACCTACCCGAAGATATAATGTATCTGTTTGGACAGCCAGAAAGTGCCATCCAAGGCCGGAATTTAGAAGTAGTGGCAATCACATTGACCGCACCTTCCTTCCCACCATCCACCTATCGGAAAGACTTACGAACCTACATATTTAACGTGTCCGTACTCCGCGTGAACAGGGGGACACTTTGGGTAGTGCTGGGAGTCGAGCTGGGTCGTCCGAGTGCAATCTTCGCGTGCTAACCACTAAGTAGCCCCACCCAGAGTTATAGCTGGGGAAATGTTGGAAATTTATACGTCTAAAGGCTCTTAGGTTGTAGCTGATTCTTCTTCAACCCAGATCGTCCGACTTATCCGACTATGTAAGGTATATCTTTGGACTACTGGGAGGTGCCACTCAGTTTAGACGGAACACTTTTCATCAACCCTGAACGTCCGACATACCCGAAGGTATGATTATCTTTTTGGATGGCCGGGAATAGTTACCCAATTCAGACCAGAATAAAGTGGGGACAGTATCCACAGGGAACTTACACTCCTTCCCCTACTACCCATCTCTCGAAAGGACTTAAGTACCCACACATTTAAAGTGCCCGTACTCCGCGTGAATACGGGGACATTTTGGGAAAAGACGGGTATCGTCCGAGTGCAATCTCCACGCGTTAACCACTGAGCTGCCCGATATATAGCTGGAAAAATGTTGAAATTAAAAATTTCGATATTTATATATTTCGGAATAAAAGATTTTATATTTTTCTCATATTAGGATATTTTCTCATATATGCAAAGATTCACGTTCTTACCTTCAGTATTTCATTCGCCAAGCAAATCATATTATATAGCTTTAAGATGTTACATATATATGATGCTACATACATGTTATACAATTATGAGTGTCATGAATAAATACGGTTGAATACGGAATTATGATTTTCACTGTCTCATAATTGGGAAGGTATTTTTTTCGCGAAAATTTTCGATTTCGAGATTTTGATGCCAATATATGTTTTAAGACCTCCTGAACACGTTTGGACTATTTTATTTGGAGTGATGTCCATCTGTATGTTTTTTTTGTTTTCTTTGTCTACATGATAGCGTCCACATATATTAATGGATTTTCACGAAAATATATATCCGGTTTTGTTATAAAAAAAATCTAGAATTAGATATAATTTGTTTAATTCGAGCGAAAATTTATTCGAAATATTATATTTCTTTTAACATGGCAGCATAGGGTAATATTTGACATAACCATGCATAAAAAGATTTATTTATGGTTCAATGATGACGAAACTTTATAGTTTCAAGCATTGTTGTGAAAAGTAGTCGCGACAGAATTTTATGTTCGTGATCCCATTAGCCCCCCTCGTGGGGCAAGTTACCCGCCACCCGGGGGGGGGGGAGGTTCATTGTCACGTATAGTATCAATCAAAATATTTCTTCAAGCCCTTTAAAATGAAGGGTAACACGCTATAATTATAATCATTTGGAACCATGATATCGATTTTTCTTAAATTTTCTTTGATAATACTTTTCTTTGATAATACTTTGATAATAATTTTCTTTAATAATTTGATAATACTGCTGAACAGCTGCAGAGTCCACTTCAGAAATAAGAACTTGCAATTTTGTCCCAATAGCTCAAAGGTAGAGCATCGGCTGGTCAGTTCGGAGATTCAGGGTTGGATTCCCGGTAGGGGAAGCAGTATTCTTTACAATGACGCCTGAATATATCAACTCTAAAGGTAAGTGAACCTAGTATGAAAATAACCCTAGTATGAAAGTGATCCTAGTATGACTAGCACGGATTCAGTGGACTCTGGAAAATAGAGCGACGATTTCAAATTATGAAGATAATTACCACTCAAGAAGCTACCTTGCAGGATACAAATAGCATCAAGAGGCTAACCTGAAATGAAAGTAGCAGGAAGTGGGCAGTCTGATTGTCAGTTGCGCGCCAATCTGACATTAGAAGGTGGAGCATGAAAGTTCACTTCTTGCATTCGTGCACCTTGACCTTCCAGAGTCTTCATTCCGCCGATGAGTTCCTTGCAGCAACCATTGCTGCAAGCACTTTTGCACAGCTGTGTCCGTTCGGTGCAGTTGGTAGCCTATTGCTCGGTATGCCAGCTTCACGCATCCCGAATATACGACCACGTTCGAACTCATCTAATTGCTTATAAGGTTTTCGGCAATGTCGTATCGGCATTATGGGTTATGTCTCCAGAGAACTGCAACGCCGATAATGAGCAAAGATAAACCGTCCACATTTTAAACCTGCTTTATAGGATGCTAGTTGCTCAGTAGAAACGCGCGCTATGACCGAAGTTAACATTCATTGGCCTTGCAAATTTAATGATTTGCATACTTGCTATAAAGGAATTTGCTTGAGAAATTTCGAGATTATCGGATTATTTTTTAGGGGTGCTTCGTTTCGTTTGCAAAAGAGTGTACATTAATTCTTTTGTATTTGGCAAAATAATCTTTTCTTGGCGGATATATATATATATATATATATGTGTGTGTGTGTGTGTGTGTGTGTGACTTGTGCATTTAGGGAACCACCAAGGTATTGAAAAAAAGGAAGATATATTTGATCACCCTGTATCATAAAAAGCAGGGAATGATTTGTAACTTTCACAAAATAGTTAACTAGCTTTGTTAATGTGCATAAGCATTTTCGTAAAACAAAATCGTATATTCATTTGTTACATGTTTTTTGCTTACAATATCCATAGGTTTCAATCAAAGTTCATGAAACTTACAGAGCATTTATCAACGTCCAATAAAAACATTTTACTTCAATTGAAAATTACAGCATTGAATATACGATGAGATATAAGCATTTGAAGAAACTAAGTTTTTACTGCGCCGGCGCGAAACATATCAATAGTTTTATCTCATGATGTTTTAGTGAATACTGTAAGGCAACTTCTATAAAACACCCACTGGAATATATTAATTACAAATATTTATTAATTCCGGTGGAGAGAGAAAATGTGAGACCAGTTAATTAAAAATGCCTAAAATGCATTGATGGCCTTCAACACTTATTGAGGAACGCATACCTTCAAATCTGTTTTTGGACTTTGTCACCAGCTTGTATTTAATGTCGATCATATTGTACTGGAACCACCTCGCAGTATAGTTCTCTCACTCGTACTGCCGTCTAAGTGAGCAGTCATTCTATTTTATCGTAGAAGTTGTCGTGAATACTCGCCTTTATTGCGTCTGCACTGCATCTCGAAATCTGCAGTTGAAGTTCTGTATATGGACATGGACATTTCTGTGGAATCTCTACGGAAAGCTCTCTTTGCAAAACTTGAGGGATATTTCTCTGCTGCATACCGCTATGAAAAATAGCTATTTCCTCCGTAGAAATCGTTTATATCACTCTAGAACTTTTGGTTGCCGCCTCCTTTGCCTGGAGCCTGTAACGCCCCTCGTTGCTCTGATTGGCCGACCTTAGGGTAATACGTCCAGACATCTAGAACACTGGTTAACATCCTTCACCACTCTCGTGACTTCAACTTGGCCTCCACGGTTTATTGCTTACTTCGACCTTTCGGGTCAGCGTGCAATAAAACTGGCGTCCTTAAGTCTAATGTTATTGTTAAACAGTACAGACATTGCAAATACAAGCTGTAAGACCAGATAAGCTAAGATTTAGTGGAGACAGTTTTATGATGACTATTTATGTTATCTGCAACGCTTAACAATAGCATCATACTTAAGGACGTTAGTTTTATGACACCCTGACCCAAAAGGTCAAAGTAGGCAATACAAGTTGGAGGCCAAGGTGAAGCTACGAGAGTGGTTAAAGATGTGAAATAATGTTCAGAATGTCTGGTGGCATTGCCCTAATGCCCCATTCAGAGCGACAAGAGGCGTGTCAGTCCTCAGACAAAAGAGGCAGCAACCAAAGAGTTGTAAGAACTATGTAGAACAGGATGCCAGTAACAGCGTAGTAGACAGAGTGACAAGAAGAGCAGTAGCGGAATAGCAGAATGAGTTTGACATCAAAAGTTTAACAAGTTGAGTGTGCGAGAGATGTCAAAATAGTTTCCAAAGGGATTCCGCAGAAATATTCTGATACGGAATTCAACGAAATGAGCAGAAACTGTACGAGTTGGAGTCCAATACGTAGAGTTAAGGCCAGTACCATAGGCTGATGCAAGAATTGTGGTCAATGGCCAAAGTTGAAAGCGAAGATATGTGCCCATTAATAATTGTTGAAGGTCATAAACGCATTTTAGACATTTTAAATTAACTGGCCTCACATTGTCTCTCTCCGCCGAAATTAATGAATAATTGTTGTAATTACTTTAATAAGTAATCTATGTTGTTAATAAATAGTTTATGTCATTATTGGAACTCTTTTCCCTTTCGAGCGGAAGTGTTCAAAAGCAGGAAGTGTTCGACAACACCCTTTGAATGCGGGAGGGACCACTGATAATGACTGCCTCCGTTAATCGATTTTTTAAGCTCGCTTTTGCTAATCGACGGATTTCGAGATAAGACGTTTTCTCAACCCTACTTTGAAGAATGACCGGGCAGAAGTGTTTGAAGACGCTGTGCCGTATTTGCTCGCCGCCAATCACGGTCAACAAAGGATTCTACATGAACAAGTATCGTGAAATCTTTTCTACTCCAATTCAAGATCTCATAAATGTTGAATTATTTTATTTCAAAACATTTATCCCTTTCGCGACGAACGGCACGCCCAGGTGCCAGCTGCGAACTTGCATTCAAGGACGAACGGCACGCCCACGGGCCGGAGGAAATTTTACCCTAAAGGACGACTGGCACGTATTGGTTTTTCTACGTGGAACGTTTTAATTTGAATGTATTTGTCTCCTAGATGGCGTTAAATGCCCGTGGAAGCAACTTAAATGTATTTTGTAGATGTTTGACCTTGGCACAAGGAGAATCCAATGAATTATTTCTCCATTTGGAGCGGTGAAACACATGGTTCTGTAAAGTAAACAGAGCACTTCTCGGAGCATCAACAATTTTATAATTGAGTTCCGGGTCTCGTTCTGATTTTGTCTTTTATTGATTTCATTGTTGAATTAGAGGAATATAAGAGAGTTTTTTTTTTGAGTGGGTGTGGGAGGGGGGGGGGGGTAAAGGAATGTGCGGCAATGAAATGATTAGGTTATTTATGTTCTCATGGAAAGGAAGGCTGAGATTTCGTTAATATATCCCATCGAAAAGGTCCAGATATGGAATAAAAATATATAAATCGTCAGAATCGGAATGAGGCCATAAATGGAATTTCCTTGTGTATACTGGAAATGACACGGGATTATCAAGCTCTGATGGTGGGTATGGAGAACGCGTTGTGAAAACATTTCTAAGCGAACTTTTAGGAAAAGGATATACTTTCTATTTGGATAAATTTTTTACCTCTCCTGTACTTGCAAAGTATCTGTTGTCTAAGAATACGCATGTATGTGGTACAGTTTTAAAAAATCGGAAGGACATGCTAAAGAATTATCCATCTGTACCTAAAACATATATACACTAAAATTTTTAATATTTTGATAAAAGAAAATTTGTATAAAAAATATACATCAAATAGAAAATAAGTATTTCCTTTCTTCCTGAAAAAAGTAGAATGCTGTGTTGAACGGGTGATTTTTAGTGAATTTTTTCGAGAGTTAGGCTTAGCGCAAAAAAATAGCCGTCTTTTGGGCACATTTCGGAAACGAAGCGCTTCGTCCTTTGGGCCACGGTAGTTTCGGAATGCCGCCGTCCCGAAAGGGTTAAATTACATTTTCCCAGTATTATTGACTTTTTAAATTGTAATTTTGAATGCCCTATCTTATTATTGCATGCTACACGTGCTATAGTAATTCCTTATTTACATTTTATTTATTGGGGTGCTTATAACTAATTTGTATAAATTATCTAAGTAAACTTTAGGTGCCTTATTATCATTTAAATTTGACTTGAAATAGACACTTTATCAACTATTTTAAATCATTTAAATGCATATAATTTATATTTTAAATTTTAATTAACCTCTCAAATCCTGAGATTATCTTATGATCATTTCCCACTTAAATATCTTCCTTAAGACCTGCATAAATTTAAAATTTAAATTAAAAAAAATATTAATTTAATTTTTGTCTCAAATTTTATTTTACTTATTTAAATTAATTCCTTGCATTATTTTACTTATTATAAAAATTTCTTTAACCATTATCCTTGAATGTAATACCTCACTTAAATTTATTGCCACCCTTCGCTAAGTGATTTGTTTACCTATTGAAATTACGCTAAATAATACTTGAATAATACTTCTCCTGTATCTCATTCATTTACTACTATTTTGCTTATTGTAGAGTTGAGATGTGTTGCATGAGTCGTTCTTTCACTTGGCAACGTAGATTCACACTTTGTAAACAAACTTCGTGATTTATTTACATATGTTATTACATGAATATCCTACGATTTTAAAACATTTTTATTTTTTTAACCGAGGATTTATTTCTTCAACCTTGCCTGCGACAGTTACCATATTTATTTATAAATTTATTTATTTTTGTAAAACTTTGACTACTTGACATTTATGACCGTTCATAGCGTGCGATTGAATCTTATCATTCTCTCTCACAGATTATATTTAATTATTTATTATCATGCCATTTTAGTAACTGCGGCTAACATTAATTTTAGCTGTTACAGTTTATCAGTACGCATTATATATAATTATCTACTTGCTACACATGACATATATTACATATATATTTATTTTTATTTATTTACATAACCTTCCTCACATCTATTCAGATATTTATTTATTACGATTATTCGTTGTATTTATAAAAACCTTAATTTATGTGAGATTACTACAAAAATTTCTTACGTAGATTATTTTGTTTATACTTGTTCAGTTGATATCGTACATCATCAATAATTTTTTATTTACATGCCTTACTGACCTCTAAAACATTTATTATCCTTTCATATTTATTTATATTCATTACATATTTATTTATATTCATTTTATATTTATTTCATATTTATATTCATTTCATATTTATTTCATATTTATTTTTATTTTCGTACAATTTTCACACATGAATATTTTAATTTTATTTTCATATCATTATTTATTTATACACATGATTTTCGTAACCTTTCACTGCTTTGTAAATCAACAACAAAAATGCTTTTATTAGCACTCAATATTCTTCTATTAGTTATTTATTTCAAATTTTTGTACAACTTTCCGTATATGTGAGTCCAGATTAGCTAAGATATAGCGGAGACAGTTTTACGATGACTATTTACGATATCTCTGCAACGTTTATAATAACATCATACTTAAAGACGCCAGTTTTATGACACTCTGACCCGAAAGGTCAAAGTAGGCAATAAAAGTTGGAGGCCAAGGTGAATCTACGAGAGTGGTTATAGATGTGAACCAATGTTCAGAATGTCAGGTGGTATTGCCCTAACTTCGGCCAATGAGAGCGACTACAGGCGTCTCAGACTTCAGGCAAAAGAGGCAGCAACCAAAGAGTCCTAAGAAATATGTAGAATAAAATGCCAGTGATAGCACAGTAGACAGAGTGACACGAAGAGTAGTAGGGGAATAGCAGAATGAGTTGGACATGAAAATTTTAACAAATTGAAATTGTGAGAGAGGAAAAATAGTGTCCACAGGGATTCCACAGAAATATCCTGATATGGAATTCAACGAATTGAGCAGAAGCAGTACAAGTTGGAGCACATACGTAGAGTTAAAGTCAGTACGATACGCTGATGCAAGAATTGTGGTCAATGTCCAAATCCGAAGTGAAGGAATGTGCCCATTAATAGTTATTGAAGGTCATAAACGCATTTCAGGCATTTTTAATTAACTGGTCTCACATTGTCTCTCTCCGCCGAAATTAACGAATAATTGTTGTAATTATTTTTCTATTGTAATTAGTAATCTATGTTGTAAATAAATAATTTATTATAAAGTTAAAATGGTGCAATTAATTGTAGTATTATGTTAATAAATTTTCTATTCCACGAATTCGCACTGAAGATAAATAAGGTGAGTTTAAGCGGCACACAACGCAATGTGTTTGATGTTCAAATATTTACGATGATTCGGTCATATTCTAAGATTAATTAAATATGTTTCCTAAATCTAACTTTAAGTTACGTTTTTATTTGTATTCACTGCACAACATCTGATGCTGTGACCAGGATAAAAGCGTAATTTAAATTCACAACATGACCAAATCATCATAAATCGTAAATATTTGAACATTAAACACATTGCGTCGTGTGCCGCTTGATTTTTCATTAAAACTTACATTTTATAAGAATTTGAAAAGCGTAAGCAGAAAAAATTTGATCAGTAAGACATATTGCCACCTAAAACTCAACCTTATTTGGAAATCGCTAATGGGTTTATGCAAAAGATTATATATATAATTTATACCTGAATATAATTATTCAATTTTATTTCTCCTCGTGGTTCAAATTACAAAATATTTATTGCATTCTCATTTTCCATTATATATATAATGGAAAAACAATAAAAATGATTTATATTCATTTTAACTAGGAAAAGAATCAAAAACGTCTCTTTCAATTTTTACGTAACATAATTAATGTACCATAAATAATGTAACATACAATTAATATAATTAATTAATGTAAAATACAAAATTAAGATTTTTCTTAAATGTAACAGTATAAAACATGTAAACATGTTTAAAATATTATAACAACTTTACATCAAATGATCGTGAATCCATATTTACTTTGTAATATATACAATCACTCAGCAAGGTTCTTTCGTAGTCACATATGCTATTAACAGGCTGCACATATTGGCTGTAAACAACGTGTCGTCATACACTTGGATCGAGAATGGATTGCTTCTAAAGTAATTCCCATGACCTATAGAAAAAATGTGGTCATGTTACTTGAATAACGTAATGTTCAAGACCTGTGTTTCACAAGCTTAATTTTAATTAATATATATATAATGTTTTTCTTAATTTTTTCTGGAAGTTATTTTAAATGTGTGTCCAATAAATTATTCATAATATTTTCCGAAATATTTCCCTAAATATTGAGAAATCGAGTAGTCACAGTATAAACTAAAAAGAAAATGTCGATATATGGAACTAGCAATTATGTGATTTATTGAACTTAATGCTGTGTTAGTTGAGAGAATTTGCTAGATGATAATAGGAAAAGTACAATATTTCCTACGATGCTTTACATATTAGTATTTTCAAAAACGTCCCTATTTACGTAATCAACAACTACATTTCCTTTAAGAAGGATCCGACTCATCAAGGACAAAATATGACGGAACAATTGGTCATGGGTGTTATACAAATGAGCAAATATTATTTAGCAGGAGAATAATATTATACTTCTATTAATCATATACATCTATTAAGCGGACACGTCTGTTAGGCATATTCTATAAAGCATTTTTTATAAGGTCATCGAAAGAGCTCTAGGTCTTGTAGCATAACCTAATTGCACACATCGATTTTTCCCGATGACTACACCTATAAACGATATTGACAATGGGTTAATAGGGTGTACAATATCTGTGGATATAGGGTTAGCAAGAAATAAGTTTCTCACATCAGAGGGCTCTAGAATGCGTTCCATTGGTCCAAATGAGATAAAATTTGAGATACAGATAATTTAAATGATGCGTTTGACATTTATTAAATCAAAAATTTTAGTATCAACATTCACCTATAGATGGCGTTTCAACACAAATGGTATTTATTTGCATATATTGAAAAGGGGAAACATTATTTGCGTTACAGCGCATGCCTAGTAGCATTATTCTTTGAATAAAAAGAAGGCGGATTCTGCACGAGCATTAGTTACTTCTCAGTATATCATGCTAACGTTGCAAGAAAAAGCGCTACTGATGAAATTGTTCTACCAGAACCAGCAGAACTCCGTTGCAGCTGCAAAAGAATTCCGTCGTATGAAGCAGATACTACGAAGAGGTCGCATGTCTCCATGTGCCCTACGCAAGATGATAAAGAAATTTGAAACAACTGGACAACTTGGCATTCTTCCAGGTAGTGGACGAAAGTCAATCCAGTCATTTAGCGTCGAAAATGTGGCTACTGCGGTCGATTCATACTCCGCATGGTAGTGTGAGTGTGCTAGTTATTTCCCGTGTATTGGGTATGCTGTATTCAACTGTACGAAAAACCTTACGGCGGATTTTGAGTTTATATCCCTACAAAATCAAGCCTGTTCACCTATTGTAGGACGGAGACTCAGGGGTTCGTAAAACTTTTGCACTTCAGTTCTTTGCTCGAATGGTGGTTGACGTCAGTTGGCCATGGAACATCCTCTGGACTGACGAAGCCCACGTTTGCGTCAATGGACAAGTTAACACCCACAATTGTCGAATTTGGACAGCGGAAAACCCTCACGCTATCCTGGAACAACTCTTGCATCCTGAAAAAGTGACAGTATGGTGTGGGTTTACGGTTACCTTTATTATTGGACCGTATTTATTTTGAAGAGGTAACTGCAACTGAAATCAAAACTTGTTCCGTCACAGGAATACGGTACCGTGATATGCTGAGGTATTTTGTAATCCCACAACTTCAACAGCGTGGATGCCTTCAGGACATCATTTTCATGCAGGATGGCGCACCGCCTCACATTGAGTGTAGTGTAAAGCAATTGCTAACACAGCATTTCACAGCTGAATGGGTGATCAGCCGGCATTTTCTAACAGCATGGCCTCCTCGTTCGCCGGATATTACCCCCTGCGACTTTTGGTTGTGGGGTTTCCTCAAGGACAATATCTACCGTAAAATGCCAGCATCTGTGACAGATCTGAAGGACAGCATTCGGCGCCATGTTCTTGATATTCCGGCAGACTCTCTCCGGTCAGCTGTGGAAAATATGGTTCTGCAATTAGAGCACATTTTTGAACATGAAGGGGGACATATTGAGCAGTTTTAATGCTACTTTTTAATATTATTTAACATTTATAAAGCCCATAAAATGTTGTTATGTGTTTTACAGCGCCACCTATCGGCGGATTTTTTTACTAAAATTTTTGATTTAATAAATGTCAAGAGCATCATTGAATTATCTGTATTTCAAGTTTTATCTCATTTGGACCAATAGAACGCATTTTAGAGCCCTCTGAAGTGGGAAACTTATTTCTTGCTAATCCAGTATATATTCTGTAATAATTCCAACAGACGATAGATAAATCACCGATACTCTCCCTAAGAATAGAATGTAATGAGCGTAGGTAGTAGTTGAGCCTCATAGTGGAATAAAGTGAGCTGTGATAATCGAGAATGTTTTTTGTAATTGACTTATGTGGAGACACCTCTGTGCATCACTACAAAAGTAAAACATGGTGCTATTAAGTAAATAGGATTGTGATAATTACGTTCGTGTTTCTGATGAAATGCAACTTGGATAAGAAACCACATTAAGTTAGCCTTTAGTGCCGTCTGGTAAACGGTAGACAACTTTATAATATGAGTTTGATTTTTATTGGGAATCAACAGCTTATTAGATACAAACAAGTAGAAACTACCATCGTTTTTCCATATTATTGCACTGGAGGAGATAGAAGTATGTAACAGTACTGTATTTACATCCACAATTTTGAAAAAGTGTTCTATGAATATGCTGATACCAAAGTGAATGAAACGTATTAGCGAGATATTTTTGTAATTCTATGCGAAATTATGAATATATTAAGCAATCTGAATTGTATTTGAAATTAAAAGAACTATCTTTTAAGTTTGGTATGATACTGAATTCACAAATATATGACCAAATTGTAGTTCGTATACCATTAAAAAGATGAGAGAAATAAATTTATGTGAAGATGATTTAACTTTGGTAATGCCTATTAAAATATACAAAGATATTGATCAAATTCAATATTCCAGGTGTGTTCTTTAGAGAGAAATTTTAAAGTAGGAAACATTTATAAAGTAGGAACAATTCATTTGATTGTTCAAAATAGAAATGAAAGCAAATATATCTCCAAAGGGGAGCTTAGTGAAAATGAAACAAAATTAAAAAATTAAAAGTAATTGTTTTCGATGTAGTATGAAACATGAATATAAGAAATGTTCTACTTATACAAAAGCTATGTATAAAAATAAATTTAATGAAACAATTTGCTGTTTAGTACAAAACACCGCTAAAGAATTCTAATGAAAAAGCTGATGGTGTTAACTACTCTGAAGCTGATTAAGATAGATTTATGATTTCGAGTAAAGATTAAGTAATTGTAGATAAAGCGCAATGGTTTGAGGATGCTGATATAGATGAGATTAAGGTATTTTTTAAGATTAGGAAATGCATTCGGCGTTATCCGGGATTTAAAGTAGCGAGTAATTGCATTCATTCAGTTTTTCAAAAGGCTTACTGTTACCCGTGCTGTGGACGTACTGTCACTATGAACCAATTAAGTAATATGCTCTAATACTAAGAAATATGCGCACCTATTAACTAAAATACCCGCAATGAGCATCTTAACACGCATTCGCCAGCTAATGCAATCGCACCAAATAGTACTTCAATTTCACATAATAATTAGACAAATTAATCACATTTTGCTATTTGGATTATTGTAATATTATTGTACAGTTTAGAACAAAAACTAAAAATCACGTTGTGACGTCATGACTTTCAAGAACATAACTCTTTTATGAAACCCGTAGCAGGTAGTTACGGACTCATTTGCTGACACATTAGTTATTCCGGTTCAACACACTTGTGCTGAACAGAAAAAGTTAGAACCCGTGAACACAGGTTTAAACTATGAAATTGTTCTATGTAGACATTAGAACAGTGTTCCAAATATGGGGGTAGCGAACTGGCACCGAGCCACGGAAGCAAAATCGTCGTAAAGCCTTCACAAACCTAGGTGTTTCTTTTTTGGATTTTCGTTTTTTTCACGAAACTTTAAAGTACGAGTAAATAACGTTGAATCGGGATTTTTGAATATATAATTGAATTAATCGGAATGAACAACGCACTCCCTCCGCGTTGTTTTGCACATCTTCGACGGAATACCACTGATGAATATTTGGCTGTCTTGTTGTTAGGCGTACCCAGTTTTAGAAGAAAAGCAATAAAATGTCTCATGCCTTTTGCCAGAATCAATAACCGTGAAGCAGACTTTCCAAGACTGGTTTTCCTAAACAATAAATATAGAAACCAAGTGGCAGTCGAACCACATCCAAAAATAAAGTTCCCTTACCTGAAGTTTCTTGTTAACAAGAAACAACATCACACATCTCATTATTAAATTATTTGGTTTTACTTTGATTTCATTGCATTTTTGTAATAGTAAATGCTATTTTATTATAACATATGAAAAATGTATGGACATTAAAATCTGTTTTATTTTACCTATAGACCAGTATAGGCGATAAAAATTATAGTGGGGTATGAAGAACAAGTATAAAAATAACCTGGTCGCGAAAAGCAAATTTTGGAAACGCTGCCTTAGAAAAATCATGATAATTAAACGGATCATCCCAGATACGTAATGTTTGTTTTGAGACAGTGTGTAATTTACAATTTTGCTTTTAGTATATTATGAAGATTCGAATTCAAATATAGATTACATTTTCAAAACTGGATTGTGGAACACCAAAAGGAGAAAAATACCATTATGGTCCAAATCATGCATTAAAATTTTACTCTTTTTTTATTTATTAAGAAAATTTACACGAAACTAATACATAACAGAAATCCTGGAATACTGTATCGAAACCCCAAGGGTTCCACGGAACATACGTTTAAAACGCTGTAGTGATGAAATTTGCACAAATTCTATATTTATTGCATTTTCTACAGTACCATTGACCTGTTGGCTGTCTATTTATTTTCTATTACCCCACGAAGAAGGTTGTATTTTTGAAAAAGTTTCGATTTATTGCTGAAATGCGCATCGCGACTGAAAAGCGCACGTTGCTGAAATCGCCCTTTCTGTTGTCTGGTATCACATATCCTATATCAGCCATATGCCAGACTTATTAGATCGTATTTATAATGCTAAGTGCTAACGAATGACATAAATTATATCTCTGTATCTGATGGAGTCAGGAGATATACATTTCTAGCAATAGTTCATTTCTTTCACTCAGTACTAACACTATTATTAGGATAAAAATACAAGGCAAGAACTTCATTAAAATGTATGTATGCTAATCGATTAGTCTTATGAAAAAATTCCTAGTTAAACAGTTTAGTGATTGTGCCATAGAAACTTTTTATTAGTTGGCAACGGAAATTTGGATTTTTCAATGTTAATTTGTTATAGGAGATTTTTAGCTATATATCGCTAAAATATTTACCCATTGAACTCGTTTCACTTAAAAGTATATAGTTCAATGGCTCAAATTAAATGGTGTAATGAAATGTGTTAAACTTTTTAATTTTTTTTATTTAAAACAATTTAAAATGTCAATTATGAAAAAAGTGAATTGTTATATATATATATATATATTATATAATCATAATCTACGTATTTTTAAATCTCTGAATGTAAAATTTTGTGGAATTCTCAATGTAAGTATATATTTACAAAATTTCGAATTTTCGACTTTAAAGTTATCTAGCACCAAATGTGCCATCTAGGACGCATGTCACTCATAAATTTGCACTTGTGCGGTAAAGTTCTGTTAAATGACATAAGTTTCATCCACTTACTCGATGGACTTATTTGATCAATTTCGGAGCCGATTTCGGCGCGACTGGTACCAAACCTATCACCTAGGGTGGTTGCCAGACTTATACATTCGTTAATAGGACGTGAAACTCTATCGTTTGTCACCAATTTCATCCATCTACTCGATTGGGTAAATATATGTCAATTTTAGCGCATATCAAAAATTCGCCTAAAGCGAAGGGAACCTATGCGGGACTGCTGGACTCAGTGATCTTCGTTAACACCATCAATTTCTACCGCATGCAATGCTCAAACTTTCTCTACCCGATGAGTTAGTAAAATTGTTGCTGGTTCATGGACTATAAAGTTTAGTACGCGTTAGGACTTACTCAGTAACTTCGTGGTGGAATTTACTTGCAATTTGCATGACCTATAAGTACATATGTGATCATTTTACTGGAATATCTAAAGATATTACTACTCTGTTGTAGCACATTTTTAAATTAAATTTAAATATGGAAAGTTTCTTTCTTTCTTTCTGGAAGTTATCTTAAATATATGTCCTATATATTACTAATAACGGCTTTTGAAATTTCGGAAATATTCCCCTAAACATGAGAAATCGAGTAAATATTTTATTAGATCACAATATAAAAAATCTGATGTGGGCAACACATGACTTTCCTTATATAATGCAATGAATTTACTACTTTTACAGTAAAAAAATAGGTTTTTCTTATAGTAGATACTACTAATCTTTCCAAGATATTGAATTTTCGAAAATTAGTTGTCATTTTCATTGATTTAGAGTCATTTTTATCCATTTGGCGAGATTTTCGTTAATTTAGCAACAAGTCGCCAGAGTTGGCGACATTCCGCCAAATTCGTCGCCAAAATCTCGCCAAGCGTTATGCACTAAGAAATAAGTTATTCTTACAGCAGATAAATGACTATTGGCTTTCAAATACAAAAGCATTACTCAAAGTATCTTTTTTCATGAATGGAACGTGCTAGATCCACGTCAATGATGTCACCCAATTTATCGCATGGTATTACATATGAAAAGTGAATATGTTTCTCAATAGGAAATATTTTTTTTTATTTTATGACATTTTGATATTTTTTTAAAAAAATGTACAATATCTCGAGAACGGTTCATGTTAGCGTTCTAAAATTTATGCCCATCGTTTTCTAATGAAAAATTACATAAGAAATGTCTATTTGCGTAACTTTATTAGTGGTTTTGATTTTTTGACGATTCTTTCAAAATTTCATTCGAAAATTTAGGGGGTTCTGAACATTCGATTGCATATAAAAACAATAGGCTTCCAGTGTTTACTGATTGTGATTTTTGTACCAAATTTGGTTTGAATCGGTCCATTCGTTCGTCAGTTATCGTCTCCACAGATTCACTGACACACACACACACACACACATACTTTCACACACACACACACACACACACAGACATCACTTCAAAAATGTTTGATTCGTGATCAGGGATGCTTGAAACGTGCTCTCCCGTCGAAAACTCGAATTCGAATTTTCGACCCCGTCACAATACTTTCCTTATACATTATGTATATAAGGAAAGTAACTAGCTTACAAGGAAAATGCAGATGTATGCAATTAACAACAATGTTCTGTACTAAATGTGCCTGCTGTGTTAGGTGAGGGAATTCGTTAGATGATAATATGAAAAGTATAATATTTCAAATGATGTTTCACATATTAGTATTTTCAAAAACGTCTCCCTATACATAACCAACAACTAAATGTTCTGTAAGGTGTCCTAGATATCTCGTCAATCTCATTAAGAAATAACTGTTACGGAACACGTGATCATGGGCGATTGTACGAGTAAGAAAATTGAAGCTTATAGGAGTATGTTACTATGCTTATGTTAAGCATATGCTAAGATTTTTACTTGTTCATACTATGTAATACTATAGATAACGTATTGTTTTCCCGAAAATTTTCAAATTCAACATGCCAATATATGTTTTAAGATCTTCTGAATACATTTTGACTATTTCTGGAGTGGTGTCCGTCTATCTGGTCTTCGATTTCTTGTGTAGACGATGAGCCCACAAATATTAATGGATTTTCAAGAAACATTATAACTGGCTTAGTTGAAAAATATCGAACGAGATAGAATTTTTTTAAAATTCGAGTGAAAGTTTTATTCGAAATTTTATATTTTTATAACATGGCAGTGTGGGACAAAGTTTGACATAGTTATGCATAATTATTATGGCTCAATATTTATTCATCGCTCAATGTTCACGAGACTTAATAGTTTCAATCATTGTTGTAAAAAATAGCCGCGATACATTTTTGTCCTTTTCTTCATTACCTCCCCCCCCCTCTTCGGCGGAAAATCCCCCTCCCACCGGGGGACAATTGTCGAGTATGGAATCTATCGAAAAAAAATTTAAAGCCTTTTAAAGTAAAAGGTAACACGTTACATGATTTGATCCACAATACTTATTTTTATAAATGTTCCTTATAAAATAATATAAAAAGTTACTAAATATGTATTGTAGTATGAAAAAGCTAGTATGAGAAAGAAAGTTTTTAAGGAAAATTCAGGTATGAGACAGAGTTGAGCCATTCTCCAGTTAAATTTACAATTGCTTTGAGACAGCTTTATACAGCCCTGTATATTGATACGGAGCCGAATTGCACACGACTACACTTACTAAACTACGTATATTGACTATGGATTGGTAAAATATACAATAGTGGTAATCAACCGATAGATAGTGAAAATATTATTGCGAATGTGGAATATTCCATATTTAATAACTACCCAACATAATTTGCTGAATATTTATCACATTTTATGTGATAATTTGAATATTTCCTAAACTTTTCTAATCAATTTGTGAATTTTAAGTTCGCTTAAAAACTGTTTGAAAAATTAGTTCTCATAGGGTTCAATGTATATTTCATTAACTAGGGTTAAATTCGAAACTAATTGGACGATATTATTCAATTTCATTTCCAGGCACCCCACAGACCGTCTCAGCAGATAAAATTCCATTTCGATAAAATCATTTTAACTACAGTTATCGTACGAACGGAAAGACAGACAGACGGAATGACCAAAGTCATAAACACTTTTCAGCTATGTTTGATAGTGTTAATAAAAGAACATGTCTAACTGCCAAAATATCTCACGACAAGTATAGTCCGCTTAAGTGTAATTACAGGGTGATCCAAAAGTTAGGAAAAACTGTAAAAATTAATAATTCATAAACTAATAAAGATAAATAGATGTCGTTTGCACAGAAAGAATAGAAATGAAGTCGGATTTTTTGTCAAGAAAAAAAAAATATTGTTAGTATAATTTACATTTCTACTAACAAATGGCGCTGTATTAGGTACAGATATCAGATTATGCAAATTATCAGACGATATAAAAAGAGCAACTGTAGTTGATAATGCCATTCCTTAAGCAGATAGTAGTGGTAGTCGATCTGTTTTGTGTAATGTATCTTATCCTGTGCAATGTAAAGTAGATACCTATTACAGCGCCATCTGTTGGTAGAAATGTTAATTATTTTAGAAATATTTTTTTTCTTGACAAAAAATCCGGCTTCATTTCCATTCTTTCTGTGCATATGGCATCTATTTATCTTTATTAGTTCTGGAATTATTAATTCTTAAAATTTTTCCTGACTTTTGGATCACCCTGTATTTTTTTTTAATTCTGAAATTCAAATATAATGAAATTCATAATGATGTAGCATAACTTCCAATAAAGCCATTGGACACGATTTTATTATTTTTAAATTGCCTTGTAACAGGCATTTAATGTGAGTATCATTATGTCTTGGGGCCATTTCATATCGCTCATTACAAATTTTCTGAGACGTTAATAAACTGAGCTTCTGTATAAAGATAATTTCCTACCAACTCCAGGAAATTGAAACGAAAGTGCAATATTCTAGGTGATTTATAGTCTTTAGGAAGTATGGAATTACATATATTTCTAATTTGTTGCAATTGATATGCATTTATTACACTAGACGTCTCGTAACGAACATTAAAACATATATCTAACTACAAAATGTACTCGACATTTACGATTCAAATCTCTTATTAAAATTACTTCGAAACATAAATCGAATTACTGAAAACCAAACTATGCTTTTACTATACGCCCGTTTAGAACACAAAATGGATAACTTGTTGCACGAGGACAATACGCCCTTAATAAGTATGCTGTGCGCATACAATCCGGGTACAAGGCCTTCGTTAACTCAAGCTAAAACGTATATTCTTTAAAACTAAGCTCTATCATATTCAGAAGCTGAGATTCAAAAATGTCAAACTGATATATTTTATCTTATATTCTGAACATATCGCATAGGGAAAACTGAACAGCGTTATATGAATTTATAATTCAGAAATATAAATAAATAAATAAATTAAAATAAAGATCTCTTACCCAAGAAGTAAAATCTGAAATATAAATGCTATCTCAACGAATTTTGATAAGTCTTATGTTATTTTTATCACAATACTCATAATCATAATATAATGCTAAATTAAAAAAATATCACAACGGAATGTTTTAAATTAAAAAAGTCAGATTACTGACAAATTAAACACACTTCGTTTCAACATAACAGTGTTTCCGTCTCGACAAAATGTCAGCAATTTTCTTAAAATAACTTCGTATCTTTTCTATTTAGAATTCGACTGCTCCAATAAATGTGATTATGAAGCCTAAATTATTTTAACGGATAAATAAAATTTAAAATACTAAATGTTAGCTCAATGATTTTTATTCAGATTTAGACCAATTTATAGCATAATACTCGTGATGATAATATTGTTTCAAACATGTAAAATGTATTAATACCTTTTACATGTTTTTCTTAAAATAACTTCGTATCTTTTCTATTTAGAATTCGACTGCTCCAATAAATGTGATTATGAAGCCTAAATTATTTTAACGGATAAATAAAATTTAAAATACTAAATGTCAGCTCAATGATTTTTATTCAGATTTAGATCAATTTATAGCATAATACTCGTGATGATAATATTGTTTCAAACATGTAAAATGTATTAAACACCTTTACAAGCAGACATTTCTATTACGTCAATGTAGGGTTGCCATATTGGAATTATCAGAGAAGGGTAGCTAGATTTCTCGATTTCTGGTAAATTTTCGGTGGTACAAGAATTTTCTCGAAATATTGAATATTCGTAGAGATCCCAACCCCTTCTGGAAGTTTCTACGGAGAGTACGCGCCAGGAGTCGTCATACAGTTGGAGGTCCGTTGACGCGATACGAGCCACATTGAATGGTTAGTTACGTTAATGTTTTGAGTGTAGTATCGGCTATTTCGTGAAATTAGTGTAGTATTTAATTGCTGTTTCACTGTATCTGACGGTTGTTACTTTCCCTGCAATACATGGTTATGTATAGGGAAAGTATTGAATCATGCCGAAAGTCGCAACTCGAGTTTTCGACGGATCTACACGTTTCGAAATCTCTAGAATACGAAAACACTATTTTTAGCGTGAAGTTTGTGTGTCTGTATGTGTGTGTGTCTGTCTGTCTGTGCAGATTTTGTATCCACTCTAACTAAAAAACTAATGGACTGAATTTCACAAAATGTGGTAGGTAAGTCACTTATGGGCGAATCTGGTGCTGATTAGTTTGGGTTACGATTCGGGATAAAAGAACCCGCCCTTTTGTGCGAAATGACCCGCAAAAGCTTGTATCCACTGTAGCTGAAAAACTAATGGACCGATTTTCCCAAAATTTGGTAGATAAGTCGCTTGTGGGTAACCCTGGTGCTGATTAGATTTTGGTATGATTCGGAAAAAATAATCTGGCTTTTTTTGCAAAATGGCCCGCAAAAATCGCCAAAATCTAAAATAAAAAAATCTACGTATGCTCAAATATATCCATTAAATGCCTGTTTAATACGTAATTTCTGACGAAGAAAAGAATAAGATCAACCCCATTACATTAGGACTAGCCGTTCTCGAGATATTTTTGTTTTTTCGTATTTTCTCTAAGCCACCTTTGAAAATAAATCGTTATCAAATGAGAACGAAAATTCAATTAAAAGTGAATTAAATTTAATTAAAATAAAGAAAATATGGGTATAAGTGTGTAGGGAAAGTCATGTGCTGCCCACATCTGATTTTTTATTGATCTTGGGGGTTAGTTATTCACTTATTTGCTGTATATTTTCTTTGCTGTATGTTTCTTTCTACTCTGTGCGTGTAAATAAAGGTGTTAGTTACTCAGAAATTAGGATTCATTTTTGTATCTTAATAATACACCCACTATTACAGAGAACACGTCGCAACAATATAATACCAAATTGTAAAATATAGAACGGAATCTTTAAATTCGCAAAGTTGGAATTTTAAAACCTCGTTAATGGTGCCAACAGCTGTCTAAAACGAAAAATCGTCTGCAGGTGTGGCGAATGAATAGATTTGTCGAAATCGTGGAAAATGCCGAGTTTCAGCTTTGGAAGTTCATAAATATGCAAATAATTCGAATTGAAATATTTTTCCATGTTGTCTTGTTACCTGCTGTTCTTGTGTACTGAGTTTTGTTACTGGCTTCAATTTTCCGCTACAGGTGAAGCGGCACAGAAAGTTACATTTCTGTCATTATGAAATTCTGCCATTCTGTTATTATGAAAGTTAAAAGTAATTTAAATTTAATACACAAATTATCTGATGTGCACAACTCATAACTTTCTGTCATATCGAATATAGATAAGCAATGGGTTTTTAAGGAACTTTACTGCAAACAAGACATTTCGTAGAAATTGATGGAATGTTTTGTAGCCATAATACAAGAACAATGAGCAAGCTGTATGATGACGGACTTTCTGATTTCAATATGGGTATCAAAAGAGTTTACGACGACAATTAAGCAGAACTAAAGCAATTAAGGGGGTATGGTACCCAAAACATCCCGAAAAGTCTCAAATTTTATAGTTTAAAAAAATCATAATTTTTTGATTTCAATGACGCCAAATTCGTCTTGCTACGTTAAATAGAATCGATAACACTGCAATGTTAAAAATTGAACTACTGAAGTTGTCACCAGAACTTTAATGCCTTTTTTCTCAAAGACGTGATTTTCGAAATTTTTATGAATTTAAATCGATATAAGTCATATTTTACTGCACGTATATTAATGAAATTTGGAACAGTTGTCATATATATACTTTTCTTTAATTTGTTTTCAGCAATTGCTGAAATATGTGGTGTTCGTTTTTTATAATTTTCGAAAATAGTACTTGGGGTTGTTGTTGTTGAAACCCAGACCGTCCGACCTACCAGAAAGGTGTAAGGTAACTGCTTGGACGGTCGGGAAGTGCCACACAATTTAGACCGGAACCCAGTGGGGGAGGCATCCACAGGGACCGTACCCTCCTTCCCCTACCACCAACCTCACGGAAGGACTTTCAGACCCACATGTTTAACGTGATCGTACTCCGCATAAACACGGCGGCAGTTTTGGCAGTGGCTGGAATCGAACCCGGGCCTACCGAGTGCAACTCCAGCGCGCTAACCAATGGGCTACCGCGCCCATATTATACTGCGCCCATATTATCCGCGCCCATATATAGTACTTGGGGTGTAAAATCACCTTTTTTTTATATTATTTTTTATTAACATTTTTCTGATTCATATTTATAAAAATTGTAAAGATGATATATTTCTTACATATTTTTATGTTAAAAAATGTACAAATTAAAATTTTAGAAAAATTATTTTTCTACTTATATCAAAAAGAAAACTTGTCAGATTTTGGAATTTTGAATTTTTAAAATATATTTTTTTTAATTTTTAAAATTTTGAATATCACATTTTGTTTACTATACTTAAAATCTACCTGAATACAAAAAATTGCAACTCAAAGTATTACTCAAAGTATCTTTTCATGAATGGAACGAGCTAGATCCACGAGAATGATGTCACAAATTTATCGTATGGTATTACATATGAAAAGTGAACATGTTTCTCAATAGGAAATATATATATTTTTTTATTTTATATGACTTTTCGATAATTTTTTTGAAAAATGTGTAATATCTCGAGAACGGTTCATGTTAGCGTTCTAAAATTTATGTTAATCGTTTTCTAATGAAAAATTACATAAGAAATGTCTATTTGCGTAACTTTATTAGCGGTTTTGGTTTTTTGACGATTTTTTCAAAATTTCACTCGAAACTTTAGGGGGGTTCTGAACATTCGATTAAGTTTTAAAACAATAGGTTTCCAGTGTTTACGGATTGTGATTTTTGTACCAAATTTCGTTCGAATCGGTCCTTTCGTTCGTCAGTTATCGTCTCCACAGTCTCACTGACACACCCACACCCACACACATACTTTCACACACACACACAGACATCACTTCAAAAATGTTTGATTCGTGATCAGGGATGCTTGAAACGTGCTCTCCCGTCGAAAACTCGATTTCGAATTTTCGACCCCGTCACAATACTTTCCTTATACATTATGTATATAAGGAAAGTAATAATGATTATTTTCTGCGGAGATTAATTAACAGGACGACGTGTGACCCAAAATGGCGGATCCATAAGCTCTTGTCTGAGAAATTTTATATTCCCAACTTCACCTATCCGTCATTCATTCATTCAAGTCACCTCTCACGTCCAATCCTTGTCTCAAATTAGATGATTTATAAAGGTTTGAAAATGTAGCAATAGTCACACCTTTCTGTAAGCTAGAATATTTTTCTTATCAGCGCAGCAGGAGCTTAAGAGTTTGGAGGTTTTAATACCATGTATCAACACACTATGGTTGTAGAATTTTTGCCTCTAAAATACAGATTTTAGCCTTTAAAATCTATGCGTTTGGATGGGAAAAAACACAAGAAAAGTATTTAGCAAGGAAAGGGTAACAATACAAATATATACACTAACAATTATGAAATAGCAAGACCATGAAGAAAATGGCAGATTTGATTGAAACGTATGACATGCAGAGCAGGGCAGGACATGCAATTGATTAAAAATTTAAAGTGAGTGCTCATATCTGGGCTCCGCAGGGTCCTCTGAACGGTCGTACGGGGAGTATAAATAGGGCTATGGAAGAGCCCGACAAGTGTGGTATCGGTGTCTCCGAGTTGAAAACTGTTCTATTGGAGTCACTATGTCTCGTCAACGTCAGAGAGCGCCTTATAAGCGAACTACAGAGTTCAAACAGGGACTCATAATCGGCCTGCGGGAAGGAGGATTTTCGTATCGAGAAATTACTGTCCGTTCCGTACGGGACATAATGCCACGTCATCAATTCAAGTGGGGGAAGCAATAGACCTCAGAAAACCGGACGAGTCGAAAATACGGCAGTGGACCCAGCAATGTGACGACAACACGGAAATATAGACTTCTCATCCGCATGGCGGTGACGAACCGTATAGCTAGCTTCTTCTCTAGTGTTAGAGCAGCACTGGAGCACTGCTACAGGTGTAGCATTGTCTGTTTCTACCGTTCGAAGGCGTCTGTTACGCAGAGGACTGCATGCAAGCATTCCTTTGCAGAGGATACCATTGATCCTAAACCATCGACGTCTCGAGACACAATGAGCGGAGGAGTACGGATCATGGCGTACGGATTGGCACCATGTCGTGTTTTCAGAGAAGTTTCGCTGCAACCTGCTATGCGCTGTATTACAACAAGACAATGCCCTGCGACATACTGCCCGAAATTTTCAAGCTTTCTTCACTGCATAGCAAATACCACATCTGTCTTGGCCAGCCCATTTGTCAGACATGTTAGCGTCTGAAAATATATGAGATATGGTCACGCAGCGACTGAGTAATCTCTGTTCTCAAGAAGTCTCCATCAATGAACTGTTGACTTGGATCAAAGAAAGATGGCAGGCAAGATCCCAGGAACACATCCAAACTGCCTTTGATTCCATGCTGCGACGTTATTATTGCGACTAGGGACGGCATTACAAAATACTGAATTTGCGCCAGAAATGTGGTTGTATTGGTTTGAAACGGTAATCATTCACCACTAGTAATATGTGGTATAAATTTAATCTGACCAATCCTTCGTGGTGTTGCAATTTCCATATATATATATATATATATATATATATATATATATATATATATATATATATATATATTAGAAATTATAATAAATTAAATTGTTCAAATAATTTTTTTAATTACATTTTTAACATGGGAGGCTCAGCCTTTTCACCTGTATGGACGTTACGCCACTGTTACAGTAGTGTTTGCGAACGACACCACCTCTTTTAAAATGTGCCAAATCGTACAAATATATATTTCGCATAAGCACCACTTAAATATAATTAAAAAAATAATCTTAAATAAATGGGCGTGGCCTAGATAGGGGAGTGTCCCATTCAGACTATCTAATTTTTAATTCTTCACTCATTTTTAAGACTTTATAACATAGTAGAAAAGTGTTTATGGCTATGGTCATTCTGTCTGTCTGTCTGTACGTTCGCACGATAACTGCCGTAAATATGACTTTATCAAAATGAAATTTTAGTATGCTGTTGAGACGTTCTGTGGGACATATGGGAATGTAAGTGAATAATATCACCCAGTTAGTTTTATATTGAACCCGGGTTGAAAAAAATGAAATATATTGAACCCTATAGGACCTACTTTTTCAAATATATTTTAATCAAAGTTAAAATTCGAAAATTTTAGGAAATACTTGAATTATCTTATATATAAAAAATTTCAGTAAAATATGTCGACATTTTTAAAAATAAAAATTAAAATAATAATTACACCCACATAATATGAAGAGATCGTGTGATCCACTTCAAAATGAAATGTGACATCCATCTTTTCTTCCTAGAGTAAAAACCGTGATTCTTTTAAATTTATATTTAGTGCTGCATACGTCCTAAAACAGCTTAATTTTCCCGTATTTTCTGTGCATCTATATTCTGCGCCAACGCAATTACAATATTCTTGAGTTTAAATGATCATCAAACTTTGAATATTTCTACAACGAAGCCTAATTTTACTGGATACAGAATGTAAACAAGGGATTGTAAGATGAGTCGTATAAGAATTGCTTCTCGACCCAGGCCGGTGAGCTTCCGGTCTGTTCCCGGCCGTCCAAACGGTTACCTTACACCTTTCTGGTAGGTCAGACGGTCTGGGTCTCAACAGCAACAACAGAGAGCCAGACGATTTATATGTCGATGACGTCATTTGAATTAAGTTCATTTTTTATGAAGTTTTAAGTTTTCAAGTACAATAATTTATTAGTTCTGCGGTAATGAAAAAAAATATCACCTCTGAATGTATCGCATTTTAGACATATGATACATTCAGCGGATTGCATTACCGTTGGAAAGTGCTTGATAATTAATGTTTTATACATGATTGCTGTTTCTTGTTCTTTGTGAATTAATTGTGTCGTAATTTGAGGCAGAAAACAGGGAGGGGGATGCACTTTTACAGAGGAGGCTGATTAATGGACTTTTACAGTAATTTGTGCATAATTGCGTTGTGTGAGTTTCCCATTACTTGTATGTAATATTGAATAATGTGGAACAAAAGTAAAGACACAACAAAACCAATAAATTGCTTTTTAGACTTTATGTTTTTCAATTGTATACAACTTCAATTGAAAAAATATGTGCCATATAAATGAATTTCCAAAAACAAGCATTTCCTTCACTTTTATTTATATCTTATTTTGTGTTGTTAGAACTTTATTACGTAACATAGAATCGTGTGCTACATAAATGTTTATATAAACAATACAATCTATAAAACAATTTTTCAGAAAAAATGAAAGGGAAAAGCTAAGAACGAAGAGCGAACCACTGAAAATATTTTTAGGCAGAACGATTTTTGCCAACTGTCGCGATAAATTTGCCAAATGAGAAAGTGCTCCACGTTTTACCGATGGAATATTAGGTTTCTGGGCAACAATATGGCGCCTGTGCGACCCGTATATACGGGGTATCTGGCCCGCCATGTTGCACAAGTGTCACATGCGCAGATCGATGGGGGAGGGGGGGTGCTGAATGCTATACTGCATAGCTTGGTTATATCGTGTAACGGACTTTATAATTCAATACGCACGATTAACGAAAAATTCGTAGTCATGTTACTTGAATGCTTAACAAATAAACAATACCTATTAAGTACAGTAAATTCGATTTTTAATATAGAGATATATTTTTAAATATTTCTGAAAGTTATTCTAAATCTATGTCCAATAAATTATTAATAACAGTTTCTAAATGAAATATTTTTCCGAATATTGAGAAATACAGTAAATATTTTGTTGCATCACAATATAAATTAGTTTATAAAGATAATGCGATGCAGGGAACTAGTAACAATGGGATTTACTGAACTTGCTTGTTGTGTTAGTGAAGAGAATTCATAAAGTGGGAATTTGAAAATTTTAATATTTCCACTGATGTTTTCACAATGTTCGTTGAAAGGCTGATCACACTGCTTGATAAGAAAAATGAATCACATATTCAAAAAATCTTAATACATGAGCATGCAGTACACCATCTCGTAATGAAATTGAAGCAAACCTGACTAGTGCTAATGTATTTTCAAATCGATGCGAATTCCGGAGTTTATGAAATGCCCTTGGATGAAAATATAGCAAAATTGTGCACATTTAACACTACTTATGGTAGATATAAATTTATTGTTTGCTGTTTGGTATCAAATATGTAATAACAATTTATCTTAACGATAAATTTATGTTGCATATTTGACACTGCTCAATAGTATAAAAGGAACCAGGATACAAAAATTTATAGTGATGCTGTTTTGTCTATAAGAAAGCATTACAAGAACACACTGAAAGGTTCAAACGTATTCTAGGTAGCAGCTTTAAAGCTTTAAAATGAAAAGTACGAGTTTGCAATGAAATCATATTTATTGGTTTACAAACTGTCGGAAGTTAGAATGAAAGTAAATATCTCGATAACTTAGTAGAAACTTTACAATTAGATACATCAAAGACAAAACTAGATGGGTAACAACTTTAAGATATGGTCAAATATGTAGTTAGTTCCGTCATATTTGAATTTCATTTTGTGCTGTTTGTTCTAATGGTTTTGACGTTGTTGCTAAATATATTTAACTTATTCTATTTGTTTTTATTTTTTCGACTGCTGCACATATCTCATCCTCTTTCGTTATTGTTTTATTAGGTTCACTCATTATTTAGTTGTTTCCATTCGCTCTGCAATCCGTTTTCTTACCACCTTGTTTTGTTTTTGTTCATTCTTTATTTACTGGTATGCTTTGTTTTCTTCGGGGTTTTAGTTTTCATTCCTAGAATCCTTTCTTTCGCATTCCTGCCTCATTGGTTTTTTACTTTCATTTATCCTAGCGATGATGGCAACTTTTATCCTAATTTCAGCCACGTGTGCTATCCTACCGCAGTTGTCGAACTAGCTTGAAAAAGTGAGGTTAAGCTCCTTGTTTGTCCATAAGAAGAAGGATGTTTTCTTTCTTTGACACTAGTCGACCAGCATATATTTGCGTTTATTCTGCATTTACAGAGTTTTTATAATATTGAACATTAGTATATTTAAAATATGAGTAAGCAAGAAATCCGTTAGAAAATTAGTTGTATACTAGCCGAATACCCGTTGAAAATCAACGGTCTCAAAATAAACAATCCCTGAATAGCATGAATTTTTGAACAATTCACGTGTCACATATTTTCTTAAAATCGAAAATTTTGTGTGCGGAAACCCCTAAAGAAGAAAATATTAGAAAACTGAAATTGCTCACTTTCTTCCTTTTGAACTATCTACCTGCACACCAAATTTGAAGTCTCTATCTCATACTGAAGCATGCAATTTAATCATTTCATCTTAGGAACGTTTTCATGTGGAGCACCCTCTTAAATAAACATTTATGAAAAACTCTATTCGTCTTGGGTTTTTTATCAAATGATTAGTCTATATATCAAATTTCAAGCCTCTATTAAATTTTAAATTAGGCGTTTCTCATTTTTTTACGAAAATCGAACAATTTGGTGTGTAACACCCCCTAAGATAGCAAATATTGGAAATCTGAAATAGCACACTTTTTTCCTGTCGAACGATATCGCCATAGACTAAATTGGAAGTCTCTATCTCATCGCAAAGCAGGTTTTTCTATCATTTCACTTTTCGAAGGTTTTGGTGTATGGAATCCCTAAAAATTACAAAGATCGGAAATTTACTATTGCACACTTCCCTTTTTTTGAACCATCTACCTGTATACCAAATTTGAAGTTTCTATATCATTGCGAAGCATATATTTACTATCATTTTACTATCATTATCGAACGTTTTTGTGTGGAGTAGCCACCCCTAAAATGAACTATTTTAAAAAAATCTATTCTTTTGTTTTTATGAGATGATTTCCCCATATACCAAATATCAAGCTTCTGCTACATTTTTAATGGGGGCTTTTCTCATTTATTTGAAAAATCGAACATTTGGTTTTGCGGCATCCCCTAAAATAGAATATATCGGAAAACTGCAATTGTACATGCTCTTCCTTTCGATCTATCTATCCATACACCAAATTTGAAGTCTTTATCGTATCTCGAGGCATGGATCCTCGTCATTTCACCTTTCGAACGTTTATGTCTGGAGCACCCCCTTAAACAAACATTTTAAATACCTCTTTTGTCTTGGGTGTTTTCATTAAATGATTAGCCCATATACCAATTTCAAGTTTCTATTAAATTTTAAGCAGACGTTTTTCATTTGTTCGGCAAATTGAACATTTCAGTTCACGGCACCCCCTAGAGAACGTTTTCGAAAAATTCGAATTTTTCCAGGGGCTTTCAACGAAAGACCGAGCCGTGCACTAAATTTCAAATCTCTATCTATTCGGGAAGTGCCTAAAAAAAGCGTGACAGGCGGACACTTGACAATTAGTATATATAGATTAAGGCTTCTATTCTGAATTGTATATTAAGGTTTCGATGTTTTCCTTACTTTAAAAATATACATAAAATCTAAATATTATAAAATACTGTAATACATTATTAAATTTAACGTTATGAAAATATGTCTCCCCCTTCTATGCTTACCAAAAAAGCACCATGGAAATAATTTTTTATACATTTTTTGGCACAAAATGCGTTTTTTTTTTCTATTTCTAAATTGAAACAAAAATCTTAATGATAAAATAATCTCACTAACATCCTGAACATTATGTGCTCTTATAGATTGTACTTATTCTGAAATTTCTATATGATGCGATTCATAATGATGGAGCTTAACTTTCAATTAAGTCATTAAACACGATCAAATTATTATCAAATTACCTTGTATCAGGAGCTTAATGAGAGTATGATTATGTTCCTGGCTCATTTCATTTCGTTCATTGCAAATTTATCCAGAAACTAATAAACTGTGTTTCTATTAAAAGATAATTTGCTGAAAACTCGCGGGAAATAAATAAAATTCTGATGTGGCAACATATGACTTTCTCTATAATCTTAAATTCATTTTCTGCTTTATTTTTTTCATAATTGATTAAATGGAGTTTAGTTGCACTAAATAATTCGGATAATTACTTGAAATTACACTGAATTCGCACTTTTAATTCAATTTTCGCTTTCATTTGGCGACTGGCCATATTTTTGAAGGCGAAGTTGTAAAAATTCAAAACACTAAAACATCTCAAAAACGATTAACCCTAGAATTATAGAGCTCATCTCATTATTTTTATCGTCAATAATTACGTGTAAAAAGAGCATGATTTTATTTATAACTTTTGATCGTGCGTAGTCTTTTTTTAATTTTTTTTTAAATTAACGCGGGACAGTTAGCAACAAGAAAGATCAATCATGCTTAAAGCATTGATTATGAAACACTTTCCAACTTCAATGCAATTTTATTTAAAAAAGTCGAAAATGCAATACATTCCTCTGTAATATTTTAAAACTTATCACAATACTACTTTGATTTATTATATTTGAAAACTTAAACCTTCATTGAAAAAAATGAACTTCATTCAAATGACGGCATTGAAATATAAATTGCCTGGTTTAAATATCTCTAAAATGCAATACATTCCACGGTAATATTTTTAAAACTATCAGAATACTACGATAATTTATTATATTTGAAAACTTCATCGAAAACAACTGACATAAATTCAAATGACGTCATAGAAAAAACAATACGCCTGGATCTCTCTATAAAAGCAGGATTTCATTCATAACTTTCTCCCATTCATTTCATTCATCATAATACTATAATAATTTATTTTATTTAAAAATTAAGACCATGGAGCTACAATTCATAAACTCTATGCTTAAAACTTCATCGAAAAAAATCGTCCTTCTGTTTATAAAATCAATTAATATTTCATTCATATCAGCCATGCAGACTCCATGGACTGAATTATTTTGTGTTAAAGAAATACAGTAATTTTAATACAACTCATTCTACATATTTTACTGTTTACATTTTACATAGGTGAAAAATAATCTTAGTTGTAGAAATAATCAAATTTGAATGAGAATTTAAACTCAAATATATTGTCATTGTGTTGTTTTAGTATGTAGATGCACAGAATTTAAGCAAAAATAAAGTAGTTTCAGGACGGATACAACACTCAATATGAATTAAAAAGAACTTTAAAAAATCACGATTTTGAAACAAGATGGATGCCATATATCATTTTGAAGTGGGTCATGTGATCGTTTCATATCATGGTCACGTGATCGTTTCATATAAAATGTGAAATTATTATTTTAATTTTTATTTAAAAAACTACTGAATATATTTCGCTGAATTTTTTTTATATATTTTATGGAACAATTTGACTATTACCTAAAATTTTCGAAGCAATTTGTGAATTTTAAATCCGCTTAAAAAATGTTTGAAAAATTAGGTCCCATAGGGCTCAATGTATTTCATTTTTTCAACCCGGGTTCAATCCAAAACTAATTGGGTGATATTATTCATTTATATTCCCATAGGTCCTACAGACCGTCTGAACAACATACTAAAATTTCATTTTGATTAAGTCATTTTTACGGCAGTTATCGTGCTAACGGACAGACAGACAGACAGACAGACAGAATGAATGAACAAAGTCATAAACACTTTTCAACTTTGTTGTAAAGTGTTAAAAACGGCAGGTTTTACTTTCCGAATTATACCAACATCTAATCAGCACCAGTGTATCCCGCAGATAAGATTTCTACCAAATTTGTGAAATGGTCATGTGGTAACTAAATAAAATATGAAGAATACTTAAAGTTTAACTTTTATCTTAATTATCATTAACATATCTAATATCGTAACATGGCCGTAAATTGCTCGTATAGTGGTACTTATTTATTAAATTGTACATTGCTTTGTTGTGCCGCTATTAAAACCCTCTAATTATTTATCTTTCGCGCGCGTTCTGTAAAAGAATTATTAATTAATAATTATACTACTAAATGGATCACATCATTTTAACTTTAACAATAAAATATTTATTAACAACATAAAATACTTATTAAATTCATTACACAATTAATTATATTATTTCAGCTGCGGGAACATGTGAGACCACTTAAATTGCCTAATATATGTTTAGATCTAGATATCTTTTTGAGGAACACATACCTTCAAGTCTGTCTTGGACTTTGTTAGCAGCACGTACTTGATGTCGTCCTTATTACTAGCATTAACTCGTAGTGTAATGCATCGCCCCGTAACTTCGTCGATCATATTGTACTGCTGACTCTAACACTCCACTTACGTCGTGGGGCGCGGTAGCCCATTGGTTAGCGCGCTGGAGTTGCACTCGGTAGGCCCGGGTTCGATTCCAGCCACTGCCAAAACTGCCGCCGTGTTCATGCGGAGTACGATCACGTTAAACATGTGGGTCCGAAAGTCCTTCCGAGAGGTTGGTGGTAGGGGAAGGAGGGTACGGTCCCTGTGGATGCCTCCCCCACTGGGTTCCGGTCTAAATTGGGTGGCACTTCCCGACCGTCCAAACAGTTACCTTACACCTTTCTGGTAGGTCGGACGGTCTGGGTTTCAACAACAACAACTCCACTTACGTCATTTTCGTAGTCATTTCTGTATTCGCCAAGTCATATCGTTCTAGTCATAATGTCGAACTCCTATTCTAGTATCGTCGTTCTATCATAATGTCGCACCAGTATCTCTAAGAACACGTGTCGTTCTTAAGTCTCAGGTTGTGGCTTTTTTTTTCTCGGGATGTTACTCCCCCTTTTCTCTGATTTGCAGCATTCGGGTGACGCAACAGACACCTTCACCACTGGTTAACCTTTTATCCAATGTCGTTATTTCCATTTTCGCAAGGGCCCGCTCGGCCCCCTCTGTCTTGACACTCCTGGTTTATGGTTTTATCTGACCTCTGGGTTCACCTGCTGTAAAACCTTGCGTCATCCTGACTGGAAGTATTGTTTGCCGTTTCAGACACAATAAATATTGTACATAAAACTTTTTCACCAAAGTCTGCGATCCATTTCTGGTCTTACAGGTCAATTAGTTTTTCAGCTGGTGTGGATACATACTCTTCTGCGGGCCATTTCGCAAAACAGGAAAAAGTATTTTTTCGGAATTGTATCAAAGTCTTATCAGCACCAGGGTAATCCACAAGTGACTTACTTAGCGAATTTTCGAAAATTCGATTAATTATTTTTACACTTAGAGTGGATACATACATTTTACAAATAGACACACATACAGCCGCCACTCTGAAAATTTTTTTTGGATCCTAGAGCGCTCATAACATGTAGATTCGTCAAAAACACGAGTTGCGATTTTTGGTACCATATCAGTAATTTCCCTATAACTTATTACTTTCCTTATATACAATAATGCATAATGAAAGCATTGTGACGAGGTCGAAAATTCGAATTCGAGTTTTCGACGGGAGAGCACGTTTCAAGCAACCCTGATCACGAATTGAACATCTTTGAAGTGATGTCTGTGCCTGTGTGTGTGTGTGTGTGTGTGTGTGTCAGTGAGTCTGTGGAGACGATAATTGACGAACGAATGGACCGATTCGAACGAAATTTGGTACAAAAATCACAATTCGTAAACACTGGAAGCTTATTGTTTTTATACGCAATCGAATGTTCTGAACCGGAATCTTCCTAAAATTTCGAGTGAAATTTTGAAAAAATCGTCAAAAAATCAAAACCGCTAATAAAGTTACACAAATAGACATGTCTTATGTAATTTTTTACTAGAAAACGAAAGACATAAATTTTAGAACGCTAACATGAACTGTTCTCGAGATATTGCACATTTTCAAACAAAATTATCAAAAGTCATATAAAAAAAAAATCCTACTGAGAAACATGTTCACTTTTCATATGTAATACCATGTGATAAATTGGGTGACATCATTCTCGTGGATATAGCTCGTTCCATTCATGAAAAAATATACTTTGAGTAATACTTTTGTATTTGAACGCCAATAGTTATTTGTTAGCTGTAAGAATAACTTATTTCTTCGTCCATAACGCTTGGCGAGATTTTGGCGACGAATTTGGTGGCATGTCGCTAACTTGGCAACTTTTTAAATGTTGCTAAATTAGCAAAAAACTCGCAAAATGGATAAAAATGACGCTAAATCAATGACGACTCATTGATGATGACGACATGGAAAATGACAATTCATTGAAGAAAATTCAATATCTTGGAAAGAATATAAATAACTACTATAAAAATAATCTATTTTTTTCCTGTAAAAATAGTAAATTCATAGCATTATATATGGAAAGTCATGTACTGCCCACATCAGATTTTATATAATTTATATTTCGATATTTTACAAATTTTATGAAATAAACGTCTTAGTTAATAAACATGGAACAAGTTGCTCCGCTTCATTCCAGCTTTGTGACGCCAGTTTAATTAGAAAGTAGTTAAATATTCTAGAATGTTCTTCTTTTTTGCCTTAATAGTTTTGATACTGTAGGAATTGTCACACATCTGCCATTCGTGTTACTCGAAAAACCAGTGATGTAAAAAGAACTAGCGTAGTTCTGAACTACGTAGCGTAGTTCGAAACTGTACTCCGTTTAAAATCCAATTGAAGACAGCGACGTGGGTGGTATATGGCGGGTAAAGGCGATGCTATATATTTTTTCATCTTCGATGTGCTGTCACATATAGAAAAAAATCTGATGTGGGCAACACATAACTTTCCTTATATAATGCAATGAATTTACTACATTTACAGTTAAAAAAATGTTATTCTTATAGTAGATACTTATATTCTTTCTAAGATATTGAAATTTCTTCAATTAGTCGTCATTTCCATTGATGTAGCGTCATTTTTATCCATTTGGCGAAATTTTAGTTAATTTGGCAACATTTAAAAAAGTCGCCATGTTGGCGACATTTCGTAAAATTTGTCGCCAAAATCTCGCCAAGCGTTATGGACGGAGAAATAAGTTATTCTTACAGCAGATAAATGACTATTGGCGTTCAAATACAAAAGTATTACTCAAAGTATCCTTTTTCATGAATGGAACGAGCTAGATCCACGAAAATGATGTCACCCAATTTATCGTATGGTATTACATATGAAAAGTGAACTTGTTTCTCAATAGAAATTTTTTTTATGACTTTTTGTTAATTTTTTTGAAAAATGCACAATATCTCAAGAACGGTTCATGTTAGCAATCTAAAATTTATGTCAATCGCTTTCTAATGAAAAATTACATAAGAAATGCCTATTTGCGTAACTTCATTAGCAGTTTTGATTTTTTGACTATTTTTTCAAAATGTCACTCGAAAATTAAGGGGGGTTCTGAACATTCGATTGCGTATGTAAACAATAGGCTTCCAGTGTTTACAGATTGTGATTTTTGTACCAAGTTTCGTTCGAATCGGTTCTTTCGTTCGTCAATTATCGTCTCCACAGACTCACTGACACACACACACACACACACACACAGACACAGACATCCCTTCAATAATGTTCGATTCGTGATCAGGGATGCTTGAAACGTGCTCTCCCATCCAAAACTTGAATTCGAATCTTCGACCCTCCGTCACAATACTTTCCTTATACATTATGTATATAAGGAAAGTAATAAGGTAAACAAGGTTATCCTTTTGGTTGTCTATGTTGCCTTTTCAAGTTGACCTCGAACTATGCAGATAAGTTAAATTTACACATAAAAGTGTGTTTGCGGACTCCTTTGTAAGGTAAGTCTAAATTTTATCGTAATTATTGGTTTAATATGCAACATTATTAACTTTTAATTAGTAATTTTAGAAAGTTCATGTTTTATGCCGTGGAAATCAATTTTTAGAGCAGTTTAAAGATTTATAAATTCGGTGTCAGTTGCTTGTTGTTCCAATGATGTCCAGTCGGGCAGGTGATGAGAAATATGGATGTCAATGGATTTCTTTTTAGATACAAAAGATATAGACTCTTGCGTTAGTGAAACAGCTTCCAGATTCATAAAACGCAAAACCCAGCTATAATCGTTATCGCACAAAATATGCAAGACACTCCCATTACAAATACCAGTATTCATGGATTGGTTTCGCCTTTATTATATGTTCGTCAGAATAGAATTGCCGGTAGCTACAATGGCAGCAACGGACTTGCTATAAACCACAATTTTCGCGAGATTCCATGGGGACTGACAATTTGAGTTTATGTTTCCCTCACAGCAAAGTTAGTCACATGTGTGACAATGACGTTGTAGTCACGTGACACCTGGGTCACAATGTGACATCATATTTGTGACTTCTATGCGACGTTACGTATTAGTAACTTTGTAACTTCATTGTGACTGTATTCTGTGACGTTTCCACAATTTAATTAACACGTAACAATGTGACACAGTTACCTTTCACCTTTCTGGTAGGTCGGACGGTCTGGGAACAACAACAACAACGTAACAATGTGACGACATTACAGTGACAATTACAATGTAACGTCACAAACAAGTTAATACGCTACGTCACAAACGACCATGAAAATGCAACCAAAATGACTTCGCTGTGACCTCAATATGACATTGCCGAGACGTCCTGTGACGTCCTGTGACGTCCCACAGTCATAGTGTTGTTGTTGTTGTTACCCAGACCGTCCGACCTACCAGAAAGGTGTAAGGTAACTGTTTGGACGGCCGGGAAGTGCCACCCAATTTAGACCGGAACCCAGTGGGGGAGGCATCCACAGGGACCGTACCCTCCTTCCCCTACCACCAACCTCTCGGAAGGACTTACGGACCCACATGTTTAACGTGTTCGTACTCCGCGTGAACACGGCGGCAGTTTTGGCAGTGGCTGGAATCGAACCCGGCCTACCGAGTGCAACTCCAGCGCGCTAACCAATGGGCTACCGCGCCCCAGGACAAATTAATGTAATAAATGTAGTTGGTATTATGATTAAATGGTAAAATGGTTAACGACTATGTTCAGTAAAATACAAGTACAGCATATACAGAGATGTACAACCAATATGTACAACTAATATGTACAAAAACAAGCAGCGGGAAACCCAGGGAGCATTAAACCTCACTGATCGAGAAGTTGAAAGCAGAGGGGTGCTCACGGGCAGGTTAAGTAATTTTATTAGAGATTTCTCTCGCAATGAGAACACAGTTTTTTAATTTATTTAAAAGAATGGGGTTTTTGCTAACACCGGAGAACCAGGTCGCACAATGAGCAGGAGAAGGTTTGACCAGATGAAAAGAGGAGGTGTGTGGACACGAAAAGACATAGTGGTCCACATCACCATAAGCACCACAAGTACAGCATGACGTTCTTTTATGTTTAAAATGGTGGAGGTAATCTAGGAATGGACCATGACCAGTAAGAAAATAAATGAGATATTTGTTATAAATTTGGATGTTTAAGTTAACTTTGGGGAGAAAGGTTAGGATCCTAGCAGGGTCATGGGTCCGGGGAGAAATATAATTGTTTAAGAGGGATTGCCAAATATTAAGAAGGTAATTTTTACAAAGGTTTTTCAAAAAGGAATAAGGGAAGGGAACTGCAATAGGGGAACCAGTAGAAGTGGCTAATTTAGCGTTAACATCGGCGACCTCGTTACCCCGAATGTTAGCGTGGGCCTTGACCCACGAAAGGTTAAAAAGGGATTTAAAGGGTAAAATTTTTGATTTAATATCGTTTAGGTATCTTGATTTAATATTGGGGGAATTAAGAGCCAGAATGGCTGAAAGGCTTTCAGAATAGATATTGACATTGATATTTTTAGAAATGGCCCAGGAAAAGGCCGCACTCAGAGCAGCCAGTTCAGCCTGAAAGACTGTGTTCTCATCGTTTAATTTGTATAAAAGCGTCTCGACCAACGAGTCCCCCTCAAAAACGCAAACCGCAGAACCAACTTTATCCTCGAGCTTAGAGCCGTCAGTATAAATGTGAAAGTTGGAGAAAATATTGGGTTGACAGGGAGGAAAATTTATGGAGCGGAGATAAGGGGGAAGGCCGGAGAGAGCAATATTAGAGTCGAAAAGTGCAGGGGCGGGAAAAGAAGTATCGGGAAAAAGGTTGTTTTTATGCTTCCAGAAATGATATTTAAAATATTGAGTTTTAATGACACAATGTAGGGGAGGAATTCCAGTGATTGAAAAAAGAGAAATGTTTGAAGATGTTCTAAACCCGGAAGAAATTTTAAGTAGAAAGATTCTTTGTAACGAAGTAAGTTTAGACATTTGATCCCCAGTAAGGTTCCCACCCCAGATACCCGAGCCATAAGTAATTATTTTTTCGATGACAGATTGATACCAAATTTTAAGAAAAGCTTTGTTTACACCCCAGTTATTGCCCGAAATCTTTCCAAAGGTAGAACAGAGCTTGAAACATCTCTCTTTTAAATACAGTATATGAGGGCTCCATTTAAGATTATCATCAATGATGATACCTAAAAATTTAAGGGACCTTGAGATTTTGAGGGTTTTATTGAGGAATTTAATAGGGGGGTAATATTTACGTTTTTTAAGAGATCTTTTAAATAAAATGCATGAGGATTTTTCTACAGAGGCCGAAAGGTTTAAGGAAGCAAGGGAGGTTTCAATAAGGGAAAGGACAGTATTAGTGTTTTTGACAACAGTGTGGATGTCGTTGCCAGAGGAGACCACGGCCAAATCATCAGCAAAAGCCTGGAGATAATAAAGGTCATTGTTTAAATTTAAAATGTTGTTGAAGTAAATATTCCAGAGGATGGGTGAAATTACAGAGCCCTGTGGGGCTCCTTTAGAAATTGATTTAGTAAGTGTTAAATTATTACATGAAAATGAGATAGTTCTGAATTGTAAATAGGAGTAGATAAAGGATTTAAATTGGGGGGGAAGATTAATTCTATCAAGGGTAGAGGGTAGAACATTCCAATTAAGATTGTCAAAGGCCCCGCTGATGTCGACCGTGGCCAGGGAAACGAGACTCGAAGGCCGAAGCGATTTAATACGAGTGACCAGCGCGTGAGCAGCGTCTTCGCAGCTGTGTAACTCTCTAAAACCGAACTGTAGCGGATGAAGAGAACCGTTTGTCCTTAACCAAAGGTTTAGTTTGTTTATGAATAGTTTTTCAATTATCTTGCCAAAGGTAGGTAAAAGGCAGATAGGTCTATAAGAACTACAGGCTGAAGGGTCTTTACCAGGTTTTAAAATAAATAGAACTTTGGCATTTTTTAGGGAATTTGGGAATTTACAGAATTTAAAGATGAGGTTAATTATTTTTGTGAAGAGGGCGGGATAGGTCTTGAATAAATTTTTCCATATAGTGTAGTCTAAATTATCTTGTCCAGGGGCTTTGCCAGGTTTTAGATGGTTAAAGACAAGGCAGAGCTCGTCATCCGAGACCGACCCCAAACCCTCAGGAGGAATGTCGTGAATAGGAAAAGTGGTGAAGGAAGAGTCTTCCGAAAAGCAATGGTCCAAAAGACGCTGAATTTTTTCGTTGTAATCTAAGTTAGGGTTATCTTGAAATATTAAGTTAATTTTGTTAAATTTTTTGTGTTTTTGGAAGGTGTATTTGAATAAAGAGCCAAATTTTTGAGAGCAATTACTACAATGAGATTTCCAGGCATTAGATTTAGCTTTAATGATTAAAAGTTTATATTTTGCTCTGTTCTGTCTGTATTTAATTTTGGCCTGGGAAATGGTATCGGGGGGAGCAGAGTTCCTCTCGAGCGATTTAATTCTTTTGAAAAGGGCGTTAACAAAATTTCTGAATTTAGCGAGATCACGACTCCACCAACTGAGATTAAAATTTTTAGAGGATTTTTTCTTCCTTATGAAGTTTAGAGCACAGTTTTGTGTTTTCTGAATGAAGTTTTTAATAAATTCGTCAAGCATGGTGGAGTCGTGAACAGAATCCAGTGATGAGTTAAGGTCTTTAAGTAGTGGTTTAAAATTGTATAGAAATTTTCCTAGGCTGTAATTAGTTTTTAGAAAAAAGGAAGAATCGGGAACGGGGTTGATGTTGAGAGAAATTTGTATATATTTGTGGTCACTAAGGGTATCGCAAGAGAGGACCTCCCAGTTTTGGAGAAGATCATAAAGGTTAAAAGTTACAAGGGAAAGGTCAGGGAAACCCCTGCCTGAATGGGAAGCGAATGTTGGGCCTCTCTTCGGGTCATTCACGACAATCAGGTTATTTTCCAAACAAAAGTCCATAATGCATGTGCCCCTGCGATCAGTGAAGTTGTACCCCCACATCTGAGCTCTGGCATTGAAATCACCAAGTATCAAAAAATTAGGATTAAGAAGATCAAGATTAGAAAATTCTTCAATTAAATCATTGATCTCAGAATGGGGGGGAAAGTACAGGGAAGCAACATTAATGGTAAGATTATTAGGTAATGTAATTTCGATAATAACAATGGAGAGGGACTGGAACTTTAGTTTAGCGGAAAGTGAAGAATTGAAAACAATGATAGTGGCTTTAGTGGAGAGGGAGGAGAATTGGGAGAAGGCAGAGGGGGGGCGGAGAATGCCTTCCTTGGAGACATAAGGCTCTTGCAGGCATACCAGATCAATAGAGTTCTCCAAGGAAAATTGAAATAAATTACTATGGGCTGTCAGTGAGTGATTGGAATTAAACTGAATAATTTTTAGAACCATTTAAAGGTGATTTCGAGGCAGAGCGCAGAGAGGGGGAGAAAAATGTAAATATGTAAAAAGCTATATACACTATATACAAAGATATACAATATGAAATAATACGATGACTGTGATAGGTTATTGCTCCCTTTGGAGGAGTCTGATCCTCTCAATTTCTTTGATGTAAGAGTTACAAGAGTTTTTATCGTGTACCACATGGTGGATATTCCAGTTCAGGGTGATCCCCCTATCCTCTGCCTCAGCGATGGCGGTGGAACAGTTAACACACTTCGGAATGAGGACCTTACAGGCACGATGGTCATGTTTGCTGCTGGAGCAGCGTCCACAGTTACCAGTAGGGTAGGGGCAATAGTTAGCCACATGGCCATAATTTTGGCACTTAAAACATATTCTGATGTTAATGTACTTCTTTATGAAATAATATTTAAACTGATGGAACAGTTTTCTTGTTTCTTTCAGTAATTTTGCATTAGCAACCTCCACCAGAATAACCCAGTTAATAGATCCACGTGGGTTCTTGAAATTCTTAATTGTTGAAATGTCTGAGGGTTTTATGGTTGGACAGTTTGAAGAGATCAGTGCTTTAACATTCTCCTCCTCATAATTGGGAGGGATGTTAAAAATAATCAGCGCCTCCTTACGGGGAGGTTCCATCTTGTATACAAATTTCTGTTTAATAGCTGAGTTGTCAATGATGGGCAGGAGGTCCGAACCCGAAGGATTGTTACATGAAAGTTTGATTGTCCCGTTGGGAAGAGCAGTAATATTTTTTACCTCGAGACCCTTGGGACAAGGCAGTGAGAAGAGATCCTTCCTGAGTTCCTCATTGTTCTTCTGTCTATCCCTCCCCTGCAGCAAGATGTTGGAGTAGGAAGGAGTAGGTGCAGAAGAGGAAGATGAGCCGACAGTTGTTGAAGATTTTGATAATGCATTAGGAAGAATATCGTTTATGGATTTATTGATAAGAGCAGGTAAGCTGTTGATAATGGTATTTTTAATATCCTTCAACATAACGTTTGAGGTTGATCTGTGATCTTGAAAATCATGAGAGAAGGTATCCCGAAGGTTTGAAATCTCTTCTTTGCAGTTGCAAGAATGAGAAGAGGGGGGAGGAGCATTCTGGATGTTATTTTCAATAGCAGAGCAAATATTGTTGATTTTATTGAACTTCTTCTCTAGATAATTTCTCTGTACCTGGTTAGTTTTAACGTTTTTGGAAATATAGTTCTGCATTCTGGTGGAATGTAACATGAGTTGAGAGATTAAATCGAAGTTATCAGCACCGTTTAAGTCAAAAGAGTCTACAGTGTCTGCCGTAGAGGTAGCATCATCTGTGCAAGGATTTGAAGAGTGGTCAGTGTTTAAAAAAACAGGCAAGAAGTCGGTGACAGGAACTGAAACAGGAACAGTAGTAGCTGCAGGAGCATGATAAACAGGAGGAGAAAAGGCATCCACAGGAGCAGTCAGAAGAGGCAGGGGCCCAGGAGGAGATGAAGAACCGGAAGGAGAGGTGGCAGGGGAAGGGCAGGCCGAGGAGGGAGGAGCAGCAGCCGAAGAGGAGGTCGCCGGAGAAACAGGAGCAGCAGCAGCGGGGACAGGAGGAGCCAACGGGACAGCAGCAGAAGAAGGAGCGGTAGCAGGAGCAGCAGCAAGTCGAACTGACGGAGAGGAAGGCCGAGAAAGTACAGAAGAAGTAAAAGGTTGAATGTTTTGTAGACGGTTGATAGGGCGAGTAGGTTTTGAAAAAACTTAAAATTGTGGCCGAGAAGTAGAAGTTGATGATGAGGTACGTTGAGGAAGAGGTTGGAAATAAGTTGGCTGGGTGCGAATGGCGATAGAGTATGATTGAGCAGAGGTTGCACTAGTTGAATTAAGATGAACAAGTTTGACCAACGGTTGTGAATTTTGGCTATAGTTTGGTAAATTGATTGAAGAAGATTGAGATGCACAAGTTGAAATCATGGTTGAATCAGAGGAATCAGTAGTAGAGGCACCAGCAGCAACAGTAGCAGTGACATATACCGGAGGCGAGGCAGCAGACATGGAGGAGCGAGGCGGGAGCAAGGGGGGAAAGTTCGTGAAAGAGTCAAATGATGGGATAGTTGGCAGGGAGATGTCTTTATCCATAGTGAGTAATTATGCACAAAAATACAACATATATAAAGGGTATACAGTAAAATTTTATCAGTAGATTCCTGGACAAAAGCAGGAAGGAGTAAAAGTTGCAAAATGGTTGATTTCTAAAATGATACCGCCGAGCAGGAATGGTAAAAATGAGATAAACATGTAATATACTGACATAGGAATGATAATTCTACTTGTATAATTTTTGAATCAGATGAAAATATATGTACATCACTCATAATATGCAAGGGAACAAACTTACAAAATGAAGGATGGTGAGCGTGAACGAGCATAGCCGGAGAAGATTCCTGAAGAGAAGACAAGAGCAGGGGAAAAAAACGGGGAAAAAAACTGCAAAAGGAAGCGAGAAAAGTCCAAAAGAAAAAAGGGAGGTCAAGCGGGTCCAAGCAAAAACAAAAAGAAGAGGATATGTTGCCACAAAAGATTTTCTGCTTGCAAAGAGCCAGACATTTCAAAATTTTTATGGTAATAAAAGATGGCAATCGAGATAAATGCATCGAAGGGAAAAGAAATATAACAATTATAATTAAAATTAAAAATTAATTAAGAATATAACATTGAAAAATCCAATAAAGGGAAAGCCATTATACGGAACAGGGTAGGAATTTAAAAAGTGAATTAACAGAAGTTGCTTCAAAAGGAAGAAGAGGAAGATTTAAAGAAGATGAACCTCAAGGGAGAGGACGACTATGAAAAAAAAGGGGGGGTTCCGCAGAACCAACATATACATGGGATATGCATATAATAACAGGGGGAGGGAATACAAAACAGAAGTGAAATATACAAAAGTGACATTTTTAAAACACTAAATACATCATTAAAAATTGCTCCTGGGTTAAAAACTTTTTCAGTTGACAATGACAAAACATTACTCTAACTAAATATGTAATTTAAAATATGTAAAACTAATTATAACTATAAGATTTACAGATGGACAAACAGTCCAATTTGGACCGCTTGCGCAGGAATCTCCATTACAATTGTATGTGCTGAAGCTGTAGAACATTTACATTTTTAAAATTGAAATTTCTCACCGAATAATTGAAGGAGAGACAAAAGGCAGGTATGTACAGAAAGCTTAGATGACGAGCAACACAAATATCGCACACTCACAACACAACAGAAAGGAATCACGCAACCAGAGCACGAGAAGACGAGAGGACGAAAAAGGCGTCATAACACAATGAAAATCTCTATCCGTGCATGAGTGGTGATCTTAAACTAAAATTAGGTACACTACAAAGATTTCCTTTGAAATTTATTTTTTGAACATTAAGTGATACGAATAACAGTTTTTTTTTTTTAGAAGACGCAAAGTTTTCATAGTCAACAACTTCTTAACTAAAGTATTCTTTAAATCTCAAACACTGACATTATACTCATAGGATGCTTACTGCAGAAGAAGAGTAAGGTATTAGACCAGTCCTTCATTCTCTATTGTCAGATGCATGGGAATCGGATTTGAATCCATGGTATAGGTATTTGCTTACATACCCGTAAGTTTTTGGAAAATTTCAAATTATTACTCCTGGTCATATTAGCACTCGTTTAATTAGGAGAAGAGTTTTTAAGATGCGAGTTCGTTTTCTGGAGAGATTAGCTATATCAAGATATCGTGCTTTTGGTGGCAAGTACCTACATAGTTGAATTTATGCAGGACGGAGCCCCTTTCTCTGAATTTCGATTTAGTTCCTGGTTTAGTGCGTTCCGGGTGTTGATTCCTACTAATTAGCCAAGAACGCGTTTTGTGCGTTCCTGGTATCGATTCTTACTAATTAGAAAATAATACATTTTGTGCTTACCTGGGGTCGGTTCCTACTAATTAGGGAAGAACGCGTTTCGTGCATTTCTGGTGTCAATTCCTACTAATTAGACAAGGACCCGTTTTGTGAGTTCCTGGTTTCGATTCCTACCAATTAGAGAAGAAAGCGTTTCGTGCGTTTCTGCTGTCAAATCTTATGAATTAGACAGGAATGCGTTTCATGCGTTCCTTGTGTCGGTTTCTCCTAATTATACAAGAACTGGCTTCGTGCATTCCTGATGTCGATTCCTATTAATAAAACAAGAACTCGTTTTGTGCGTTTCTGGTATAGGTTCCTCCTAATTAGAGAAGGACGCGTTTCGTGCGTTCCTAGTATCGATTCCTACTAATTAGTGAAGAACTCGTTTGTGCTTTCCTGGTGTCGGTTCTTACTAATTAGAGAAGAACGCGTTTCGTGCGTTCCTGAAGTCGATTCCTACTAATTATACAAGAACGGACTTCGTGCGTTCCAGATGTCGATTCCTATTAATAAAACAAGAACTCGTTTTGTGCGTTTCTGGAAACGGTTCCTCCTAATTAGAGCAGAACGCGTTTCGTACGTTTCTAGTATCGAATCCTACTAACTCGAAGAAGAACTCGTTGGTGCTTTCCTGGTGTCGGTTCTTACTAATTAGAAAATACGTGTTTCGTGCGTTCCTTAAGTCGATCCTTACTAATTTTACAAGAACTGGCTTCGTGCGTTCCTGATGTCGATTCCTATTAATAAAACAAGAACTCGTTTTGTGCGTTTCTGGTATCGATTACTCCTAATTACAGAAGAACGCGTTTCGTGCGTTCCTAGTATCGATTCCTACTGATTAGAGAAGAACTCGTTTGTGCTTTTCTGGTGTCGGTTCTTACTAATTAGAGAAAGGAGGCGTTTCGTGCGTTCCTGAAGTCGGTTTCTCCTAATTATACAAGAACTGGCTTCGTGCATTCCTGAAGTCGATTCCTATTAATAAAACAAGAACTCGTTTTGTGCGTTTCTGGTGTCGGTTCCTCCTAATTAGAGAAGAACGCGTTTCGTGCGTTCCTAGTATCGATTCTTACTAATTAGTGAAGAACTCGTTTGTGCTTTCCTGTTGTCGGTTCTTACTAATTAGAGAAGAACGCGTTTCGTGCGTTCCTGAGGTCGACTCCTACTAATTATACAAGAACGGGTTTTAGGCGTTTCTGATGTCAATTCCTACTAATAAGGCAAATGTGTTACGTGCGTTTCTGATATCATTTCCTGCTAAAAAGGCAAAAACATGTTACGTGCGTTCCTGGTGTCGATTCCTACAAATTAGACGAGAACGCGTTTCGTGTGTTCCGTGCGTTCCTGGTGCTGATGCTTATTAATTAGACAAGAACGTGTTTCGTATGTTATTGCTTTCAATTTCTACTAATTAGGCAAGAATGCGTTTCGTGCTTTTCTGGTGTCGATTCGTACTAATTGGACAAGTATGCGTTTCGTGCGCGTTCCTGGTTTCGATTTCTACTAATTAGACAAGAACGCGTTCCATGCATAACTGGGGCCGATTCCTACTAATTAGATAAGAATGTGATTTTCGTGCGTTCCTGGTGTCAATTTCAACTAGTTAGACAAGAATACGGTTCGTGCGTGACTGGTGTCGATTCATACTAATTAGGCAATTATCTACAACTTTGCAATTGGTGTTTTTTTGCTACCAAGTTCGTTATACCTGCTTTTCTAATTGCCGTTAGGGGCACTACAATTACTGTTATTTGATTGGACGTGATCACTTTATTATAGATAGAACTTACGTGTACAAGCACGAACTTACAGTGTTAATGGGGTTCTTAAGGACTGGTTTACTTATTAAATTATCAATTTTTAGATATAAAAAAACAAAAATAAATATATAAAAAAATAAAATTTGCGTAATTCTTTCTTATTTGTAATGTAATACAAAATATAGTGAGTCCTTTCTTCTACATCTATCATTTTAAATATAATTCGTATGAAAATTCGTTTCTTTTGATTTCAAAAATAAGAAATTAATTTCCTTATGACAAAATAATCTCACCGAAAGTGCGGTCTATTTAATCATACCTGTTTTTTTCTTCTTATTCAAATATGATGGGATTCATAATAATGGCGCTTAAATTTCAATCCAGTCATTAAACACGATTTTATTATTATTAAATCACTTTGTATCAGGCACTTAATGTGAGTATGATTAGGCTTGGGGATCATTTTATTTTGTTCATTACGGGATTTCTGAGAAACTAATAATCTGTGCGCTTCTAATAAAATATAATTTGTCCGCTAACTGGCAGGACGTTCAAAATGAGATGAATACGACACTAAGAAGAATGATATGCATTATGCTTTTACATTGTAATCATAATTTAAGTATTCCTTATAAGGGTTTTCTACAGATGCATCTAATAACTGAAACTCAACCAAATTTACACTGCTCACAACTGAAAACGCAACACCATAAAATTGTAGATGTAGATTTATGTAAATCAGGCGATGGAAACATCAAGACGAGATATGCAAATGTTCACAGTTTCGTTACGCATAGTGACGTAACAGCTTGTTGATCAGCAGAAAAGCGTCAGGTCAAGGAGGAGCGATATAACAGCTAAACTGTAGCGTCATTGGTTTCAGGTTGTAACAATCATCACAGTATGCCAAGAGTACGTCGACGTACCGCATACGTTTAGTTGTCGTCAACGGAACGGCAACAAATCCTTGTTTTACGTGAGGTTAAATTAAGCCGTCGAAGGATCGCTGAACTATTGGGTCGTGGTGCGAGCACAGTTCAACGATGTGTGTTACGGATTGTGAGAGACAACGAAACGACACGAAGACCAAATAGTGTAGCGTCCAGGTGTATCACCTCATGTGAAGATCGTATGCTTCTGAGAAGCATTGCGCGGGAGCCGGGAACCACAGCAACCTTGTGACAACGACATTTATCCCACACTACAGGTAACGTAGTTTCGACTCAAACATTCCGAAACCGTTTGCATGACGAAGGATTTCAAGGTAGAGGACCTTATCGACACCTACGGTTTCAACGTCTTCACCGGTTACGTCGTCTCCAGTGGTGTCAAATGAGACGCAATTGGTCTACAGACTGGCGAAACATTCTGTTCCCGGATGAATCACGATTCTGTTTTGGCATGACAGATGGCCGCACTTGCGCATGGCGGCGCTTTCATTAATGTCACCAGAAAGCTTTTTCTATCAGTCGCCACACAGCCCCCTTAAATGTTACCATGGTTTAGGGTGGTATAGCATATAGTGGACGAACACCTTTGGTCCATGTTTCAGGCAGCATCACGGGACAACTATACGTCTCTGACATTGTGAGATCTGTGGTACAACCATATCTGTTAACCAGGCTTGGACTTTTTTTTCAGCAGGATAGTGCCATGCCACATACTGCACAGGTATATATAATAGTCTACAAGGTTTTGATATCCTGTCTTGGCCAGCATATTCTCAGGATTTGTCGCCAATTGAACATATCTGGGACATCATGAATCGATTGAGAGATCATGATCGATTAAGAGAACTCCTAATTCCAACAAACCATGTTCAGTTACAATTGCACGCTGTGTAGAATGCCGTCCCTCAGCACACTATTGACCATCTCATTGACGGATGCCTCATCCTATTTTATCTTGCATAGCCGCTCGCGGTGGGCCTATTCCATATTGATCTACAGTCAATAAAGTTCCATGATTTTATTTTCCAGGTATGATTTTTTTATCATCTGCACATCTCTAGGTTACAAATATATTCTCTGAATTTCATAAGGATATATCGATTTCTTCATGGTGTTGGATTTAATTTGTGAGCAGTGTAGTAGGAATACACTTCAAAAGATACAACAGCGTATTTAATTAAAAAACTTATATTATTAAAAATCCCGGTAAAGTAGTGCTCTGTTGAAGCTGAGTAAAATGTGCTTACACTGCAATGGTTATTGAGCAATTTATGAATGTACAAACCCACTAGTTTGCACATCCGTAAATTGTTCCAAACTATATTTAACATTTACATTTTTATTGCCTTAGTTTTATACTTCATGTACAGTACCAGTTATGCATTTCTGTATTATAAGTACCAGAACATATGCGTCTAAGCACACCAGCATATTTTAAACCATTATTTGATGTACAATTAAGTATAATATATGCATGTACATATATATACAAAATAGTGTGTGCTTGCTTAAATATATTCCTTTTAACATTCAGCCTACTCTTTTATTAATTTTTAACATGATGCTGGCTGGAAAGTGAATTTTTAAATGTTTTAAGAATTATGCATCATTAAATTTTATCGTACATTTATTTTTCTTATTTTACATTAAGTATTTCAGGACATTATATGACATTTTTCTGTTCTAAAGGAGCATATATCCATTTTAGCATTCCCATAGAATTATGTATTTACTTACTTCCTTTTACCATTTTATTTCATGGATACATATTTTTTACTGCTAATATTTTGTCTATTTCAGATTTAGTATTCTTGACATCAGAGCATTCATATTAGTTATTAGTAATATCATACCACTTATGAGTATAACATGTATATCACTTATTAGTAATCAGTTTTCGGTGCTTCAGTGAACAATTTGTTATCAATCTTTGCATTAAACGTTACCGCTTTGCTGTAAGAACCATCTTAACAAGAACCATCTTAAAGTACTTTCAAAGCACCATCTTAGAAAATCAATTGATTATATGTTTCAGTAGTGAGACTTTGCCAGGTTGTAAACTCTTAGTGTTGATCCTTGTAAATGAATGGATGAAACTGATGAGGAACTTTTTATGCCATTTTTGCTTGGGAAAAGCCAGATTACTTTCATGGAAATTGGATCATTTGAAATATATCGTAGTTACGAATAGGAACAGATTGTGACAATATGGCTATTTCAAGGCTACTATATGCAAGAGTGATACCCCGTTTCCCACGAATTTGATGAAAAATGATTGTAGAAAGCATTGGCCATAGTGGACTCGACTGTCTTATGCTCAAATCCATTCTTAGCAGCTTTTATTTTTAAACTTTGAACGACAAATTTAGAAAAGTCGGTGTCAGGGATCCCAATGATTTCAATTATAGCGTGATACCATTCACATTGAAGGGCTTGATAAAATCTGTCGATTGATACCATACTTGACATTATATTCCCCGAGGGGTGTAACTTCCCCAGCCCCCGAGGGGGCTTATGACGTCACGAACATAAACATTGTTTCGCGGTTATTTTTCACAACAATGATTGAAAATATTAAATATTATGAACATTGAGTCACAAATAAATCCCTTTATGAATGACCATGTCAAATTTTGCCCTGTGCTGCTATGCAAAAAATATATATAATGCAAAATGAATTTCGACGTTTTCCCTCGAATTTAAGAAAAATTCCATCTAGTTCTAGATTTTTTATAACAAAGCCCGATATGTAGTTTTGTGAAAATCGAATAATATTTATGGCCGCTAACCTACATAAGAAATCGACCATAGACATACATACATACAGACAGACGAACATCCTCCAAAATATTCAAAACCTGTTCAGGAGATTTTAAAACATACAGTGGCATCGAAATATTGAATTCGAAAATTTTCGTGAAAACAACACTTTCTCTGTGCTCTATTACATAGTGTGAGAAGGTAAATATTATGCATAACTCAAAAGTGATGTCAACTACTGGAATATTAATCATAATTTTTCTTCCCTTTGATTCACGAAACTGGGGACATTTATTAACTTGAGATAAATCTGTTGGGATTAGAAAATAAATATATAGTGTTTCTCTCGAAAGGAAGACAAAACATTCCTCAATAACGTTTTAAGTTTTGTATGGTTCTTATAGGTTTTATTGAAGTGTCGTGTATATAACAACGAATTTCGAACTATTGATGCCCTTACAGATGTAATATGGTGGGAGGTTACTGTCATTCTTAATGTAACATTATGTGTCTTTACTTCGCATATTTGCAACTCCCATACAAAGGTGTTTGGATGCTGGAGAAGCAGACCTACATTTTTTTGCAAAACAAGGAGGTTCTGTCCTCTGCTCGCTAAGCTTCGCCAACCCCCTTAACTAGCTTCGCGAGCAATTTCAAGTCAAACTAAAGTTCATATCGTTAATCGGGTTATTTCATCGTCACCCTATTAATTCTCTGTATCTGTACCAAATTCATATTTTTGAATGATTTAGTTTTTGCTGTACAAGACAGAGAAAATCAATGGACGTATTTATAGGAAAGAACATTTTTCACTTCAAAAGTTCATAAATAGTAAAATATCTCATAAACTACATCGAATATGAAAAGAAGGAGTTCCGTCCGGCAAAAATTCAACTACGTAGATACCTGCCTGCAACAGTTCGTGGTTTTGCTATTGTTAGTCCGTACAGGATGCGATCTCGTATCTTAAATATTTTGTCTTGGACTTTAAATATTTCTTAAACTACAATACACAGTGGCTCCCAAAAGTGTTCGTACACTTACGAATTTCAGTGAAATACTGCTCTATCCATTAATAAAAATTAATATTTCAGAATGGGAATTTTTTAATAATATCTATAACTTATTCTTAACAAAACTACATAAAATATTTTAAAAACAGAGTAAAACTTTTTTTTTTGAAAAATTATTAATCAAAAAGTAGCCAAAATGCTACGTCACAAAAGTCTGCGTACACTTAAAAAATCTCTACGTACACTAAATATTGTAATATTTCGGTAAATTAGTAGTAACCCTAACAGCAATTTTTTTCACAGTCACGTAAGATTTACGTCACACTGTGACTTTGGGACGTCACAGGACGTCGCAGTACGTCTCTTCAATGTCAAATTGAGGTCACAACGAAGTCATTTTGGACATTTTCATGGTTGTTTGTGACGTCGCATATTAACTTGTTTGTGACGTCACATTGTAATTGCCATTGTAATGTCGTCACATTGTTATGTGTTAATTAAATTGTGGAAACGTCACGCGGAATATAGTCACAAAGATGTTACAAAGTTACTAATACGTAACGTCGCATAAAAGTCACGAATATGATGTCACATTGTGACCCAGGTGTCACGTGACTACAACGTCACTGTCACACATGTGACGATCTTTACTGTGAGGGAAGTAGGATATCCTCTAGCATTCACAACAGCTTTTAAACGTCTGTGAATAGAGTTTACTAGTTCTTTTTTAATTTCTGCATCAATGTTCCTCCATTTTTCTTCATTACTGTTTTTAGTTTGCTTTTCATTTTAATGTCATGTCTTCGTACTCTAACCTCCAATTCTCTCCAAATGTGTTCTATTGGGTTTAAATCCGGCGACTGAGGTGGTGTTTTTAGAACTTGTGGACAATTTTGGAGACACCACATTGAGAGCCGGGTGCTTAGGATCGTTATCTTGATAAAAGACAGAATTGTTTCCAATACCCAAATTTTGGGCTGATAACTTTTAATTGTCTTTTAAAATACTTAAATAAAAAGCATGATTCATTATGCAATCAATAAATACCAAATTACCTAGTCCTGATGCTGACATGTACCCCCACACAACGACACCTCCAGAGCCTTGCTTTACTGTTGCAACTAAGTTCTTGGGATTAAGTTCCTCATTTTTTCTTCTCCATATAATTATACGCCGATCGGAACCAAAAATGTTAAATTTGCATTTATCTGCAAATAAGATATGATTCCAATACGTTTCGGGCTTATTTATCATTGATTTTGCGAAGGAAAGTCTAAGCTTTCTATTTTTTTCACTTTACAAAAATTTTCTTCGGGCAGACCGCCCATGTAATCCTACTGATTTGAACACTCTTCCAACAGTTTCAGGTGAAATTGAAGTAGAAAAATTTTCAGTAAATTCTGTAGAAATTTTTACAGCACTTAAACATGGATTTTTCACATATTTTCTAACTACAAATCTCTTATTACGTTAAGTTAACTTTGCCGGGCGACCTTGCCTCACCTTGTTTTCTATCCGATTTTCTTTTTAAAAGCATTTTATCCCAGACTGCACCGTAGAATGGGATAAATGTACTAATTTAGCGATATTATGAACTGATTTACCACTACTCTGATGAAAAATAATCAATTTGCAAATGCTGCTCGGTGTTTTCTTACACCTACGAGCCATTTTTAAATAATACTAAATATTACGAAGTAAGCAAGCAAAGATTAAATCCAAACGCTTTTTTAAATGTGACCACAATCCAAAAATAAAAAATCTGATGTGGGCAACACATGACTTTCCTTATATAATGCCATGAATTTACTACTTTTACAGTAAAAAAATAGGTTTTTCTTATAGTAGACACTTATATTCTTTCCAAGATATTCAATTTCCGACAATTAGTCGTCATTTTCATTGATTTAGCGTCATTTTTATCCATTTAGAGAAATTTTCGTTAATTTGGCAGCATTTAAAAAAGTCGCCAAGTTGCCGACATTCCGCCAAATTCGTCGCCAAAATATCACCAAGCTTTACTGACGAAGAAATAAGTTATACCTATAGCAGATAAATGACTATTGGCATTCAAATACAAAAGTATTACTCGAAGTATTTTTCTCATGAATGGAACGAGCTAGATCCACGAGAATGATGTCACCCAATTTATCGCATGGTATTGCATATGAAAAATGAACATGTTTCTCAATAGCAAATATATATTTTTTATTTTATATGACTTTTTGATAATTTTTTTGAAAAATGTTCAATACCTCAAAAACAGTTCATATTAGCGTTCTTAAATTTTTGTTAATCGTTTTCCAATGAAAAATGACATAAGAAATGTCTATTTGCGTAACTTTATTAGGGATTTTGATTTGTTGACAATTTTTTTAAAAATTTCACTCGAAAATTTAGGGCGGTTCTGAACATTCGATTACGTTTAGAAACAATAGGCCTCCAGTGTTTACGGATTGTGATTTTTGTACCAAATTTGGTTCGAATCAGTCCATTCGTTCGTCAGTTATCGTCTCCACAGACTCACTGACACACACACACACACACACACACACACAGTCATGACTTCCAAAATGTTTGATTGGTGATCAGGGATGCTTGAAACGTGCTCTCCCGTCGAAAACTCGAATTCGAATTTTCGACCCCGTCACAATATTTTCCTTATACATTATGTATATAAGGAAAGTAAAAAGTTCAATTTAAAAACTGAATCCACAGACTCACTGACACACACACACACACACACACATGCTTTCACACACACACACAGACATCACCTCAAAAATGTTTGATTCGTGATCAGGGATGCTTAAAACGTGCTCTCCCGTCGAAAACTCGAATTCGAATTTTCGACTCCGTGACAATACTTTCCTTATACATTATGTATATAAGGAAAGTGAATTATCTGATGTGGGCAACACATGACTTTCCTTATATAATACAATGAATTTATTACTTTTACAGTAAAAAAATAGGTTATAGTAGATATTTATATTATTTCAAAGATATTGAATTTTCGTCAATTAGTCATCATTTTCATTGATTTAGCGTCATTTTTATCCATTTGGCAAGATTTTCGTTAATTTAGCAACATTTAAAAAAGTCGTCAAGTTGGCGACATTCCACCAAATTCGTCGCCAAAATCTCTCCAAGCGTTATGGATGGAGAAATAAGTTATTCTTACAGCAGATAAATGACTATAGGCGTTCAAATGCAAAAGTATTACTCAAAGTATCTTTTTCATGAATGGAACGAGCTAGAACCACGTGAATGATGTCACCAAATTTATCGCATGGTATTACATATGAAAAGTGAACGTGTTTCTCAATAGGAATTTTTTTTTTTTTTTTACATGATTTTTTGATAATTTTTTTTGAAAAATGTGCAATATCTTGAAAACGAACGGTTCATGTTAGCGTTATAAAATTTATGTCAATCGATTTCTAATGAAAAATTACATAAGAAATGCCTATTTGCGTAACTTTATTAGAGGTTTCGGTTTTTTGATGATATTTACTAAATTTCGCTCGAAAATGCAGGGGGATTCTGAACTTTCGATTACGTTTAAAAACAATAGTCTTCCAGTATTCATGGACTGTGATTTTCGTACCAAATTTCATTCGAATTGCTCTATTCGCTCGTGAGATATCGTCTCCACACACACACACACATACACACACACAGACGCACACATACTTTCACACACAGATATCACTTAAAAAATGTTCGATTCGTTATCAGGGATGCTTGAAACGTGCTCTCCCGTCGAAAATTCGAACTCGAATTTTCGACCCCGTCACAATACTTTCCTTATACATTATTGTATATGAGGAAAGTAATAAACATTAAACAATGTATATTATACAGAATTTATTTGATATAATTCTCCTTTAATAAGTACAATTATCCGCATTTACCTATTTTTCAATTTTATCCTTTATACATCTCGGCTGAAACTATCACCTTCAAATTATAAGTAATGAAAAAGTCTGATAAGAAGAAATTAAAATTATCTCGTTGGAAGTAAGAAACAAAGATAGCACGTCTCTTAGCTAATTTAATTTCTAAATATTTTCCAGAAAAACACATGAGTGTAAAAAGAATTAAAAGTTGTTGACATCCCTGCTTAATCTCAGAAAATATCTGGGAAGACAGTAATTTTATTAAGTATTGTGTTTTTTCTAAATCTTTATATATTGTAGCATTAAGAAATAAAGTTTGTTTCTCTTTTATTTAAAAACAAACATATTTTGTGTTGTAAAGGGTTTTTGTAGTAGATATTTCCATCCATAAATTTGCTCAAATAAAAACTCCTCTTCGTTTTAAATTTTCGTGCAATTCCCGTATAATATTAGGGAAACGTCCAGAAATTTCGCAACACATGGTTTCTTAGCCCTAAGTCTTTAAGCTCTCCAATAACTTTGTAAGGAAAAGTTAATGATTGTACCCGTTGGTTCTGTCTATAGTAAATTGTCCTTGCTCGACCGTATAAGTGATTTAGCTACCCTAGTGGATAATTTAAAAGAAGTTGGGATAAGAAATGCGGTAACAAAATGAGTTAGAAGAAAAATATAATTGACAAAGTTGTAAAGGATTATCTAATTAATAAAAACTGACTTCAGAAGGGTATGAAATTCGTATATATATATATATATATATATATATATATATATATATATATATATATATATATTATCAAATGGCCAGACATTTGACTTCCATCATTCGCCTATATATCGGCCAGGAACGTGAACCATTTAGGACGTTGCCCCAGAGGGTGGCGGAACACACACACTTCCGAGAGTTTGGTACACAAATGAATGCATTTATTTTAAAAATGCATTCATTTGCGTACAATTAACTTGGGGGCTGATATATTTCAAGATATGGTAATATATTCTTGGAAAAAAGCTGGATATTCTGTTGAAAAACACATTACAAAATTTAACAAGGTAATGACAACTGTATTTAATATTGGTTCAGCAACTTGTTTCATTGTAAATAGCAATGATTATGCATTTCTTAAATGTGCACATTGTGCATTTTCATTTGTATTGATCATACATTTAATCATTCCCATTCATAATTTCAAACTTACAAAGAATTTAAATCATTCATTGTTTTACAAATTTCATTTGCTTTGCCTTTCATTGTAATACAGTCCATAGTTTTGTTGATTAGTTCAGTTTTGGTTTCCAAATATTTCAGCCTTTGTCTTTGTTGTGCTTGATCAACCTTTACGACCATGTCTTGGCAGTTGTTTAGCTAATTAATAAGATATAAATTATATTAGTAATAAATTTATCGTTTACTACTTACCATTATTGTCCATTTAATTTCAAAATAATAATAATAATTGAAAAGGATAATATTTTCACACTAAAATGCTAATAATACACGTCAGTAGAGCATGTCTGCATGACAACTTCAGATTGTTATTGTGGCGCCCCCTATCACTTAGCAGATGAAAGCCGTGGCATTTTATCATTATTCATGGTCCTTTACAAGATAGGACATAAAAGATTGCAATCCGAGAGAACTATTGCAAAGCCTTCCCTTGTAAGTTCGAACAAAATCTTCGAAATTTATCCGAAATTTTACATATTTTTAACAAGCGGCTTAGGACAAAATTTGGCATAATCATGCATTATTTATGGCTCAATGATCAAGGTACTGAACAGTTTCAAATACTGTTGTGAAAAATAGCCGCGATACAATTTCATTTGTAACGTCGTTAGCCCCTTCTGGGGAGCAAGTTAGTCCCCTGGAGGTACATTCTCAAGTATGCTATCAATCGAAATATTTTTCATGTCCTTTAAAGTGAAGATAACACGCTATGTTTGTAATAATTTGGATCCACAATACCGATTTTTCTGGTATGTGAAAGTTGAGTTGAATCACATTCTAATTAATTTTTACCCACTGTCCGACTTAATTTAGACTAAAACACAAATGGGGGTAGCAACCATAAAGCCCGTACTATCCGTTCTCTAACCCGTCACTTTCTAGGTGGATTTTGGATCTATAGATTTAAAATTCCTATACTCCGCATAGACATTAAGATTGGGGCGACAATGGGTTCGAACCTGGGTCAACCGTAAGCGATCTCCACACCTTAACCACTCTGCTACCCTAGCTCCAAACAGCCATCCATTGCATCAAGCTTGCTTCATATGGTGCCAATGTAAATAACTTGTTTCAACACAAAATCGTACAACCGATCTCCGTCTGCTCAAACGGTGTTTTATTCACTGAGCAACTGAGACGATTATCTGTCCTTATATATTTAAAGTGCACTATATAAGACTATATCTGCATATCCAATTAAATACGAAATATGATAATAATATAAAATGCAGTGTATTAAATGTATAAATGTTAAGGTATATGTCATGAAATATAATTCAGATGCATACATTTCGATTTTTATTCTGCCGTAATTTATTCCATTGTCATCCGCCAAATATGATATTTTAAAATTACCTATAAGAAGATCAAATTCCATTACCATATTTAAAATATTTAATATCATTAAATTGATCTCTCAAGGCTCAGGAAATGTGAAACTAGCTTTTTAATGCGACTCTTTCAATAATGTATGAGGGAGTCGAAATTCAATACTTTAATGCAAGGTTTGGGATAATGCTGTATTGAATATTAATTCGGAGCAACGCAGCCGCGCTTTATTTATCTTTTTATGTTTATTATTACAATCGAGAAACACGGAGAAATATATTTTCGACAGAGAATATTTATTGCCAAATATTAATTTGTCGATAACATATTGGATTTATATATAACTAGAAAATGCACCCGACGTTGGCTTGTATTTAAAGTAGGAATTAACTGAATTCATTTTTTCTAGAAAAGTAGTAAGCCCCGTCCACTTTATCAAATCAGAGAAAAAGATCCACTGCTGTGCAAAGCGCACATGAAATAATCCTTTATATCCAAATCATGTGTAGTCGTGGGTGATAGTTTGCGCACACATGCACAATGCCACTGCTCCTCTTCGATCGCCACTGCTCTATTGCTTCTTGTCAATGTCCACTGTTCCTCTTTGATTGCCACTGCTCCACTACTCCTCGTCAATCGCCACTGCTCTACCACTCCTCGTCGATAGCCACTACTTCACTGCTCCTTGTCGATGACCACTGACTCTCGTCGATCACTACTGTTCCACTACTCCTTTTCGATGCCCGCTTCTCCTCGTCGACCGCCACTGCTCCATTGCTCCTTGTCGATGTCAACTGCTCCTTTTCAATCGCCACTGCTCCTTGTCAATGTTTACTGCTCCTTGCCGATGCCCACTGCTCCTCCTCGATCGCCACTGCTTCACTGTTCTTTATAGATGTCAACTACCTATCTTAGATCGCCACTGCTCCTTGTCAATGTTTACTGCTCCTTGCCGATGCCCACTGCTCCTCCTCGATCGCCACTGCTTCACTGTTCTTTATAGATGTCAACTACCTATCTTAGATCGCCACTGCTCTGTTGCTACTCGTTGATGTACAGTGCTCCTCGTCGATGTCCACCGCTCCTCGCTGATTGCCACTGCCCCACTTCTCCTTGCCGATGTCCATTACTCTTCATACATAGCCACTGTTCCACTGCTCCTTGTCGATATCCACTGATCCTTTTCGATATCCACTGCTTCTTGTCGATGTCCACTGCTCTTCGTCGATATCCACTGCTCCACTATTCCCCGTCCATGTGCACTGCTTTTCGTCGAACGCCACTGCTCCACTACTCCTTGTCGATGTACACTGAATTTCTTCGATCGCAACTGCCCCACTGCTCCTAGTCGATGCACATTGCTTCTCATCGATCGCCACTGCTCCTCGTCGATAGCCAACCAGAGAAAGTAAGAAAGCATTCGATTCGTAAATAATACGGAAACAGAACATATTCCTTAATTTCTAATTCGTTTGTTTCGTTTCAATTCAAATTCTTTAGTTTCAACGCATGCGCAGGCGCACGCAACAATTTGCTACACAGGCGCATGAAAGCCAAATCTCCCTATAACAAACCGGGGTAAGAACGGAATTGAAAAATTATTCTTTTATGCTTTCGGTTGCAAATTTACATCAAATTCGAATATAGAGTATTTAAACAGTTATTATATTAGAATGCGAAAATACATACTCATACTTCTGCCAAACTATAGAATTGTGATAATCACCCCTTTACGGATGCTGTAAAATAAGAAAACAAAAAAATAAAATATGTATACTTTGATGTATTTAAAATAAATATATAAATATAAAGGAATTTTCCTGATGATTCGGTTCAAAGATTGCTAGAAATAACCTAACTTTCGGATGATTTTGTGAAGGAAACTCTGTGACAATACATATTTCCGAACGCTAAAAGACTAATTTGTGTGAAAATCGATCTAAATCATGCATTAATATGAATTAACCGAAGAACTAATTTGAATTTTTTTTTAATCTTAGGTTTGTCGTACCGGGAGTTCAACTAACCCAGTACCGAATTTTGTGGCTATTCGGAGCTTAGTTCTTCTACTACAGTCGATACACATATATAAACAGACATAGAGAAAACGATATAACATTGTCTTTTATTATGTAAAAATATAGCGTACTATTTAAACTAACTCATTACTCCTATGTGTTTTCAGTACTCATACGTTTGGTAACGGATGCCTCAAATACATTCATCACACATTGCCTCTGCAAAAATTGACAATTACAGGCAACCATAGGTATGATTTAAAGATTTACTTGATCTTGGCGACTCATTTGGTTACATATCGCCAGCTTGTATCAGACTTTATCAGAGATTTGGAAAGTTCTCTACTGTTGTAGATTGATAAAGAATTCCTCGAGCTACGTGGCTCTATTCCTGAACTTTCGACGAGGGGTATATGTAGCAATACGATTTTACAAGTCACTCTTAATTATTAAATTCATTATTTAAATCACATTAACATTGCCGTAAATTCATAAATAGTGGAATTAACATTTAAATCGTACATCGCTCGTTGTTGTGCCGCAATAACCCTCCAATTATTTTTACCTTTTGTGCAAGTCCTGAAAAGAATTCATTACTCATTAAAAAAAGATTAGCCTATTTAAAACTTAAACAATATCATTTATTTACAACATCAATTTATCACTAACAACAATTTATCATAATTATCAACTATCATTTAATTACTCTAGTTATGGGGGATATGTGACCAGTACTAGTTAGATTTCTAAAGTGTCTAGGACCTAAGCACATGAGGACATACCTTCAAGTTTAATCTTCGGCTCATCACGCTGAGGCTTGATTCCGTCTTATTGCTGACCGTACGGCCACAACTTTTTCGTGTGTGGCTTGCATCTCGTACTTATAGTCAACTGCAACCTCTTTCGTATGAGTATCTACTCCCAACTCCTTTCGTATCCGTCCAACTGCTACAACATTTCGCATCCGACTCGCTTCTGCAACATTTTGTATAAGAGTGACTTGTGGTTCCTTCGGCGGGGGGGGGGGGCGGGAGGTAGCTCCACCCTTCTTCCCCTTGGTGCTCATTGGTTCTTCTGAACCCAATGACATCACTTGACATTTATCAAGGCCCCTCTCAGCCCCTTTGGCCTGGGACTTCCAAATTTATAGTATTTGACCTAAAAGTTCACGTTGTTGTAAACACCGGCGCCAGCCAGACTCAAGCTTTTTTAGCCGTTCTATGCACCATAAATATTGCAATAAAAATGCCTCATGTGAGGACATATTCTGGCCTCACATATCTCCCCACAGACAGAAAAAAAAGGAAGCAAGAAAAAAAATTTTAAACCATCAGAGTTCGAAACCAAAGTTCGATGCACTTGAAACTGTGTAATTGGCATTTTTCACTTTCTTTTGGACAACGTCCGTCCAGAAAAAGTTCAACAGTCTTGCTGTAACAGAAAAGTTTTTTTGCACTCATAATATACACAAAATAAACATAAGTTACGCACTCATGAACTTTACCAGGTCCAGCTTTCAATTGAAGCTAAATTAAATTTTGAGTACTTAAAAAGATTTTTAAACATATGCACATTCACTTTGAAATGTCACACACTACTATCTTCTTTTATATTTTTAACATCATTACACACTTTTTTTTTTTACAAATTACACATTATTATTTTTTGAACACAATTCTTTACATACTTCATCCAATATTTTTCATAATTGATAACTTTATCACATATATAACATTTTTTTAACCTTGATACTGGTACATACTTATTAATACAATCACATATTTTTTTTTTACATCAGCCATTAAAATATATATACTTTTAACAAAATTCTTGTAAATCCCCTTGCATTTGCATATGGGGTGACATCTTACCTTTAAAAAAAATTTTCTTTCTTACAACGCTTTGTATGTAAACAAACCAACAACCCCTTGCGCTTGATGACAGCAATTGATTGATGTCTTCAACAAGATCATTAGAAGAAGTCTTCTACTTTTAAACCACTCGACACCGGAAGTGAGAAGCCGGAAGCGTTCAAAACCCCTTTCCGAAACTCGGACTCTCGGTAATGATTTCTTTTCCATTTTAAACGTTTCTTTAAACGGTGATTAGCAGTAACGCATTTCCTCAACTCAACTTACTCTTCCCAAATGACAAAGCAGTTCGAAGAGGACAACGTGCAGCGTGGACTTTCTTCTCGCGCTCTTCAAAAGCTTGTACCCAAGTATTGTAAAACTTCTATTTATCCACTCGACGTGTTCGATAAACGTCGACTTATTCATTTTAAATATAAACCTCCTCATTATTTAATTATCAATTATATCTGATAATAAACTTTTTATCATTATATTAGCATTGCATAGCTCACTTATTTTTTTTTAAACTCAAACTAAAACAGCCCCTTATTTAAATATTATTCAGATGGTTTCTTGAGGTGACTTGTCTCAATTTAAAAAAGTCATCTTAATGTTACCTTCTTTTACTGCATGTATACCCTTTTTATACTGACTTTAGGAAATTTAAAAAAAAACCTTTGAAAAAAGAAATTTTTTTTTTAATTTTGAAATTTTAAACTTTTAAATTTTTTGATATAGTTTGTTTACATTTTATTTATTTTAACTCCTTGCTTAACACGTTCATAACTTTTACATTTTATATAAAATTTTATACATATTCTGGCCTCACAGTATATAATACGGACATCATTCAGTTGGAGGAATTGGCAAGATATGCGTTAATACACTCTTGTTCGCTAAAATTTTTTGTAGTCTGTGAGTGCCCACGGTAGTTAAAGAATGAGGAACCCTGACTTACACTTCATACAACATTAACGTTATAATTTGCTGCTATATTTAGCACAGAAAACGAATCACTTAATTTTTTTCAAAAAGGTAAGATATAATAACTCATATTTTAAACAAAATTCTGAGCAAGGTAACATTAAATAAGGATATTGGGCAAAAATTAGGCAATGTTACGAAGCACACATTTGGTGCCAGGATAAGTTGGGTCATCGTCGTCAGTACCATAACGTCCCACAAACTGAAAGTTTAAAAAACTTTGTGGGGATTCTTTAGGTAAATATTTGAATTTAAGTTCAGAAGAAGCCCACTCTCGTGGTTGGTCAGATCTATTTATACGGCGGACTTTGAATTTCGAAAAAGAGATTGAGAAACAAATTTGGCGGGAGATTTGCAAACGATTTGGAAAGGAGACTTCTATGAAATGAATCAACAAAAGTCCGGCTAAGTTTGACATATTCGGCTAAGGACGGTCATACTATGTCATACTATGACATTACAGTGTACTGCGGATATCAGAATGGAACATTTTTCGTCGTCATATAGTAAGTTACCTCATTAATTAGTTTTATAATCTGTGAATTTCAGTAATGAGTTAGGTTCGAATTAGATTATTAATGTCCAGGGTGAAATCGTATATGGTTGGCTGTGTAAATAGATGCGTATATAGATTCTTTTGTACTGCCATTTATGTTTGAGTTCCAGTGAGATAGCTGTGAATAAAGTAGTTAGTATGTTAAGTGCCGTGATTCTTTCATCGAATTCTGATCGTTAAGTAAAATGGAAATATGGTTCACTTAGATGTTGGAGAAGATAAAAAGAACCTTACTATGGCCCTTCTGTCAGACAAGTACTTTAGAAACGGGAGTAAATGCCCATTATGTATGAGTCATTGAATGTTCACAAAGATATATGATAAGTTATATTTTAATTTTTGCATAATCACCTTGCTTAATATTATTATCATTGTATATAAAGCGTTTCTATATGTTAAAGTACGAAAAGATAGGTAAAGTTTTCAGAACACATAGAAATAGTTTTCAGAACATACTATTATCTACTGATATTGATATATTTTTCATTATATTAACACTTTTCAACATTGTTGAAAAGTGTTTATGACTTTGTTCATTCTGTCTGTCTGTATGTCTGTTCGTTCGCAGGATAACTTCCGTAAAAATGATGGCATCAAAATGACATGTAAGTATGTTGTTGAGACGGTCTGTGGATCATATGGGAATGCAAAAGAATAATATCAACCAATTAGTTTTGGATTTAACCCTGGTTACAAATTGAAATATATTAAAACTATGGGACCTACTTTTTTCCGTATATACGTGAATTAACCATACAGTGGACAATGGAACTGGTGGCTTTGAGGAAAATGTTAAAACTAATATCTCTATATGCTCGATGTAAATTATCGCATCTTATAAAACTGCCCGAAAACAATCATCACGTTGTTCATGTTATCGTCATTTAGTCTCAAATAATGTATTTTCAGAATTGTTCTTCAGTTAGTGCATTTCATGAGAGTTTGTGATGACATTATTGTGAGGCGTGACCCATAAAATTTGACGGTCCTTAAAGTCTGTAACTATCTTCTACATTATAATTTACTATAAAATTTTAGTACAAAGATCTTAAAAGTCGCCGTTATAGTGAAATATTGACATTCAGAAAAATATATTCTGAATATATTTTGTATTTAAAAAAAATTACTTTTTTTTTAACAAAACACTTGGCTGTTGTTAATTCTTTGATTTTAGAGAAAAACTTAATAGCCATAACTAAAAATTTAGGATTTACAAAGCATCATAATTTTGAACACATTTTGGATCGCCAGAACAATGAATTGCATGTAATCGCGCTTAAAGCGCAGTGATTAGCATCGGTGTAGCAAGATTCCGCTCTTAGATCTTTAAAACATGAAATGACAGATACTCTTACAGACTAAAATTATATCTCACCCCCCCCTCTCGCTCTCTCTCAGTATATATATATATATATATATATATATATATATATATATATATATATATATATATATACATAAATTATTCAATACTCTGTTATTCTTTCTTTAGGAAGAATTAACCCACCCAACTGCTCTCCATTAGCTACACAGATACGGAAGAACAGATGGAATCTTCAGATCTTTCACAAGAAAACCATTGGCCAAAATATAAGTCTTAAATCTAACCCAGTGCGTGATTTTGACGAGAAGATGCCCGACATTTATCTCTAATTGGCTATTTCGCTCTTTACTTTTTGATTGCTCGTCAACTTTTAATCAATTTATGTCCACGCCTGTTCGTTCCACATTAACTGGCGTCTCGTGTGTCCAAGTTCTATAGGAAGTTTTCTACATTGTCATCAATTTGAGCACCTTTTGTCATCAATTTTGTCACCTTTATGCTTCTTTAAATGTGTCAATTTCTTTTACTCTTAATACTAAACGATTAGTATTAGATTATCAAATGATTGGACCCTCGACTCCTCAACCTGGATCACAAGTGTCGGTCCCATCCTCTCCTCTTAATTATTTCGCTGAATTAGAAAAAATAAGTCTACTCTTTAGGACCAACACACCTGAGAAACATCCTTGGATCGAAAAACTATTTTGTTTTTTTGATCTATTGTACTATATCAACGGTCAGAAATCTGGGTGATAAAATGATCACCCGAAATTTATATATGTATACCTCTAACCTCTAATCTTGCGCGTGTTTTTGAAGTGAAGGTGTCAAACATTTGTCTCTGATTGGGTATTTATGATTGATATTCTGTTCGTCAACCATTAATCAATCACTTTATGTCCAAGCCTTCTCTTTCTACGTTAATAGAAGGCTATTCTGTAAGAGGTTGTGAGATCGATATAACCTTTGGTTGTGATTTCCTGTAATTTTGTATGTCAAAGGAAAACCTCTGGCTTTCATGAAAAAACATTTTCACAATATTTACATTGCAGAGCACACTTCAGTGATAAGAGCTTTCAAATCCATCCCTGTAGCTCAATAGTAGAGCATCCGCTGAGTGTGAGTACAATATTAAGTTCGAGCGCTAAATGAAGTTCGTTTATCTTTAGGTTTTTAAATTTACATCTAAAATAACCCAACCACAATAATAACCGATCTGATCAAAACTTTGTTCCGATCCCAATATATAGAATCGCAACCTTGCCTGGTTAGCCTCGTGAGTGATCAGCCAAATCCAAACGCGCAATTTGCTCTTAATAAATAGAATAATTATATTTTAATACAAATGATGTAAATGATGACAATGCGGCCTCATATAATGTGACCAATAATAATGTGGCCTCACAAAGGTGAGCAAATTTCACTTAAAATGAAAAAAATGACCCAGAAACAAGATTAGAATTAGGTTGCTACTGTGAATTAAAAGGAATCATTATCAAAGATATGTTTACAGTTTTTAGTTTCGACAGTATGAAAGACGTTATTAGTATGAAGGACGCTATTGCCGTTTGTAGTTCTGAATGGGTAAATAGATGGCGCTCATATAACGGATCTACAAACGCTATTAATTTTGTTTTCAATACATTTTAACCCTCTTCTGTACGATCAACCTCTATCGATTAACTCGGAATGACGATCGACAACCTTCAAATAGGGCCCCTGATAAAGCAATGGATAGCCTATAATAATTATATATCTAAATTACTTAATAAACTTGGTTTTTAAATCAATGATTTAAAAAACAAGTTATCTAAACATATTTTCAGGAAAGAAAGAACATATTCAACCGTAATTCCCAAAGACACAAAATTGTCCATATATTATATATTGTCCATTATTAAATGACTTGAATCTCTGTAAATAGCGCTAAATTCAATGCAGACTATTCTAAAATTCCCTTCCGCTTAATCATATTCACGAATCTGCAATAAACCTGCTGATGGAAAGCATTTAGTATATTCGGTATGGATTTCAACATTCATGTAATGGGAATCGTAATTAAAGCTGATAAGAGCGTTTTGGATCGTTAATGGACTTCGTTTAAACATCCAACACGCTATTTGAAAATGTGGGAAAATGTTTGAACATAAATACATAAATGAACTGAGTAAGAATGTTTCTGCATACTTCACGAGAATCGGAGGAAAAAGTTATATAGTTGTTGTTTGTTTTAGCTGTTAAAATGAATTTTATTTATTCCAAGGTTGTTTTAATGAGTTTTATCTTAATATTTAAACCATTTTTGTATTTTAAAGCATATTCAAATTGCCGTTAATTATGTACAGAGTGATAAAAATTAAAATGTTTATTTGAAATATGCTTTATCTGTTTTATTTTAATTTTGAATCCTCTTCTCTTACAATACACAGTAATGTATAGTGGAAGTACTCGAATAAGATAAAATATTCTCGTGTTTTTGAAGGATCTACACATTTCGGGCACACTAAAACTCCAGTTTTTGAAGTTTCACACACGAAAGATCTACAGAACACGGTATTTTGACGGATTTGCATATTTGGCCACTCTAGAACTCGAGTTTTCAATGGATCTGCATATTTGGGTCACTCTACCACGCGTTTTTTCTAAAGATCTACACCTCTATGTCACTCTAGAACTCGAGTTTTTTTAAATATCTACACCTTTGGGTCACTCTAGAACTCGTGTTTTCTAGAGATCTACACTTTTGGGTCACTCTAAAATGCGAGTTTTAGACGAATCTAAAATTTTGGGCAGTGTAGAAATCGAACACACCATTTTAATAACGTTATACATGTATATGTGTGTATGTGTCTGTCAATCAATCCGTGTGTATGTGTCTGTCAGTATTTGTGCATATCTGTCAATTTGTGTGCTTGTCTGTCTATGCAATATATATATATATATATATATATATATCCCACCAGCTTAAAATTTAACGATTTTTATTTAATGATTTTTTTTCCAATTTTGTAGCTTGAGCCCCACCGAATTTGTAGCTTGAAGTCACCTGAGCGCCTAAAGATGACCAGATTTTAGCGTGGTTTGAAAAAAAGAATTCTAGCATTTTATTCGAAATGGCACTTAAAAGTCTGAAATAAAAGGCTAGTATGCTTAATGTATGAATTAAATACTGTACATTTTTATTATGAAACAAAAGTCTGTTATTTGCTTCTTAAACAAGCCGACATTCATACAACTTTTTTACTGTTCGGTCTACAACTTATGTTCTGCTATGTCATTTTAAGACTACATAATTACCACATTAACTACATAATTACTAGAACCAATAAATTACTACAACAGCTTAAATAACATGTTGCTTCTCCATATAAGGTACTGTCACTTGCGCACTAGTTCCAGGTGACTGATGGCCAATGGACTTAACAAACCATCAAACCAACACCTACTAAAAAATCTGATGTGGGCAGCACATGACTTTCCTTATATAATGCAAAGAATTTATTGCTTTTATAGTTAAAAAAATGTTATTCTTATAGTAGACACTTATATTCTTTCCAAGATATTGAATTTTTTTCAACTAGTCGTCATTTTCATTAATTAACGTCATTTTTATCCATTTGGCGAGAATTTTGTTAATTTGGCAACATTTAAAAATGTCGTCAAGTTGGCGATATTTCGCTAAATTCGTCGCCAAAATCTCTCCAAATGTTATGGACGGAGAAATAAGTTATTTTTACAGCGGATAAATGACTATTGACGTTCAAATACAAAAGTATTACTCAAAGCATCTTTTCTCGTGAATGGAACGAGTTAGATCCACGAGAATGATGTCACCCCATTTATTGCATGGTATTTCATATGAAAAGTGAACATGTCTCTCAACAATTAATATATTTTTTAATTTATAGCGTTTTTTGATACATTTATTTGGAAAATGTGCAATATTTCGGGAACAGCTCAGGCTAGCGTTCTAAAGTTTATGTCAATAGTTTTTTAAGGAAAAATTACATAAGAAATGTTTATTTGCGTAACTTTATTAAAGGTTTTGATTTTTTGATGATTGTTTCAAAATTTCACTCGAAAATATAGGGGGGGGAGGAGGGTTTTGAACATTCTATTGCGTTTTAAAACAATTGGCTTCCAGTATTCACGGATTGGGATTTTTGTGACAAATTTCATTCGAATCGCTGCATTCGTTCGTGAGATATAGTGTCCAAAGTCTCACTGACGCACTCACACACACACACACACGCAAACATACACACACATACACCACACACACACACAGAGAGCGAGAAATCACCTCAAAAATGTTCGATTCGTGATCAGGGATGCTTGAAACGTGCTCTCCCGTCGAAAATTAGTAATCGAATTTTCAACCCAGTCACAATGCTTTCCTTATACATTTTACTTATACATTTATAAGGAAAGTAAAAATGCTCGATGTAGCCGATGTCCAAATCCTTTTTAAATAGAGAAATTTTGTGTCAGGGCTAACGCTGGACCTATGGCATCAAATGATTTGCAAACTGGCATGATGATTTATAATGCATTGCCATGTGTCGTCATCCATTTTAATTTCTTTGTTGTATCTTCAAATTTCAAACTTTCATTGTTAAAAATGATGTTGGCATCTCAAATAATTAATATTTAGATTTTTAACTATTCAAAATACATAAATACAGGTAGTTCAGATCTTTATTTATATAATTATGTTTTCGAAATGGCAACAGCGATTTCAACAATGAAACGTGATTGTTCATGACAATAATGATTGAGAAATGTTCTATTTGGTCATAACAACAATGCTTGCGAAACTTTATGTGTGTTTGTAAAATTCAACAATTATGAATTTACTACAATGCTATACATTTAAAGAATCGTAACTGTATATTTTCCCATGCTTCGTAGAAGTTTGATTTTTGGTAAGTGATTAATTGCATTTCAAATTGTATCATATGTATAATAAATATTCATTAATATTGAAAAGGAAGTCTGCGACATTGCCATTTATGCTGTATTGTCGCCAGTTTCCTGTCCAATTAGCTTATGCCTTGAAGATAAACAAGGTTCAAGGCCAAACTTTTGACAAACAAGTTGTGTAAATTATTTATTTAAAAGAAGATGGTATGTCCGTCGCACGGAATTCAAAATTTGTAAACCATTACCTCGCATTTGGCATGATTTCCAACAATTTGGGGATGGATATAAGATTTCTGTAGAGATCCCTTCTTAATTTGCAGTCTATGCGTTTCGGCCTCTTCTTTTCAAATTTTTTAAAAAGATTCTTAACTTTGACGTGCACGCCATCTACTCACACTTTATTTGTTTAACCGACGTTTCTTCTCTTTTCTGTCCTCTCCATTTTCCGCCAACACGTTTGTGAAATAAAATGTGTTTTGAATGTCAAAACTGTTGCAAATGCCGGTCGTTTGACCAATAGGCCTTTTGACAGAGAGCTAGCTCTCTAGTATTTCTTAATGATTGAATTAAAAGTCACTAGTGCAAAACAATTGTCCAAATGTTTCCCAAACATAGGTTGTCCTAGGTCACATAAAATACAATCTGGGGAAGCAGCAAGTCCGATTCGATGGAGATGAGTCCCGAGACAGTCATGAGTAGTCAGAAGTATGATCTTGCCAACTGCTTCTCGTCACACCAAATTAATAATGCATACTACCTCGATATGAATTCACAGTTTCAAAACCCAATTATAGGAGGCGTTCCCGATGCCCCCATTTCCGATAGCAACATCCATTGACCGGTTTCGTGATTGTTATGCTCATAAGCATAAAATAATCATTACCTTCAATGACAGCAATGAAACTGCATATAATTACTTGCTTGTATAACAAAATGTATGATTTATTTTGCTTTCGAAAAATAAATATAATAAAGCTGCGACAAATTTTAAGATCTGTTGAACTCATTTCGAACACTTTTGAAATGGTAATTGACACAAAACACGATTTTATTTCTCCAATTTCTGACACCTTCGTCGTTATATCTAATGTGTTTATCTAATTTGAATTACGTTTTGCTTTGGCGCTATGATAATCTCTTAGTCCATCTATATAAAGGTTGGAGGAACATTGAGATATCATGCAGCGCTATAAACAGATACAGAGAAATATTTCTATATGGCTCTGATACTGAATGAAGTTATTCTTATATAAATGATATCGTTATAATGATATTATTGGTCTACATCAAGATTATGCGAAAATAAAAATATATATCCGATTTGGATAAATCTAGTACTACTTAAATAGATTCCGTCGCAAAAAATTATACTTTTTTTCTGTCGGGTTATAAATTAAATAAAATGTATATAGCCATTATAACAGATTTAGTCCATTATGAAATCCGTTGTAAACGGCTCGTAGGGACAACGTTTTGCGGTAGATGGCGTTACATTGGTTGAATACAACAAATATAAAATTTTCACTGTGTAATGTCTAGCCAGTACATTTCGTCCTTGTATCTAATGTGTTTATCTAATTTGAATTACGTTCTGCTTTGGCGCTACAATCATCTCTTAGTCCATCTATATATAAGTTGGAGGAACATTGAGATATCATGCAGCGCTACAAGCAGATATATAGAGATATTGCATTCCGGCTCTGATATTCTATGAGTGTCGTTCAGGACAGAGCACCAGGCGCGAAGCGCCTTTAATCTCCGGTTTCAATATGTGGTTCTTATCGTCAAACTGTGACATTAATTCAGTGACCCTAATTGGAGGTTCGAGGTTTTTATTTACTACTTTTAATTATTTGTCCTAGCTCCTAGTGTGGCAGTTTGTTGCACATGTAGAGAGTTTAAGCAGTTTGGGGGGTTGATGCAGATCTGAGGGTTACCTAGCATTCTGGCAGCTTAGAGTTCTCGTACTCCGCATGAACACGGCGGCAGTTGTGGCGGCGTGCAAATCCAGTGCGCAAACCACCAGGCTACCGCGCCCGAACGGCCCTAACGACCCGAAAGACCCCGCTCCAGAACGTCCAACGGCCCAACCGTGCTGATAATACCGGTTCTCGTTAGATCACCGAAGTCATGCAGTATCGGGCGCGGTTAGTACTTGGGTGGGTGACCACCTGGGAACACCGCGTGCTGTTGACCAATTTCGGGCGAGGTAGCCTGGTGGTTTGCACGCTGCCACAACTGCCACCGTGTTCATGCGGAGTACGATCACGTTAAACATGTGGGTCCGAAAGTTCGTCCGAGAGGTTGGTGGTAAGGGAAGGAGGGTACGGTCCCTGTGCATGCCTTCCCCCACTGGGTTTCGGTCTAAATTGGGTGGCACTTCCCGGCCGTCCAAACCGTTACTTTACACCTTTCTAGTAGGTCGGACGGTCTTGGTCTCAACAAACAACAAAAGTAAAGCGACTATTTTGCACTGAGACGAGCTGTCATGCACTGCAGATATACCGAAATAATGACATTGAAGTATAAGCACGAGCCAATGGCCCTACCGTGCTGAAAACACCGGTTCTCTCTGGGAACACCGCGTGCTGTTGGCACATTTCGGACACGGTTACCCGATGGTTTACAGGCTGCCACAAATGCCGCCGTGTTCATGCGGAGTACGATCATGTTAAACATGTGGGTCATAAAGTGCCTCCGGAAGGTTGGTTGTAGGGCAAAGTGGGTACGGTCCCTGTGTATGCCTCCTATCCTGGGTTCCGGTCTAAATTGGGACTTCCTGGCCGTCCAAATAGTTACCTTACACCTTTCTGGTAGGTCGGACTGTCTGGGTCTCAACAACAACAACAAAAGTGAAGCGACTTTTTTGCACTGAGATGAGCTGTCATGCACTGCAGATATACCGAGATACTGACATCGAAGCATAAGCGAGTGCCAACGGCCCTACCGTGCTGAAAATGCTGGTTCTCGTTAGATCACCAAAGTCATGCAGCATCGGGCGCGATTAGTATTTGGGTGGGTGACCACCTGGGAACACCGCGTGCTGTTGGCACATTTCGGGCGCGGTAGCCCGGTAGTTTGCGAGCTGGATTTGCACGCTGTCACAACTGCCGCCGTGCCATGAGCAGTACAATCACGTTAAACATGTTGGTACGAAAGGCCTTCCGAGAGGTTGGTGGTAGGGGGAGGAGGGAACGGTTCCTGTGGATGCTCCCCCACTGGGTTCCGGCCTAAATTGGATGGCACTTCCCGGCCGTCCAAACGGTTAACTTACACCTTTCTGGTAGGTCGGACGGTCTTGGTCTCAACAACAAAAGTAAAGCGGTTTGAGGACCGGTGCAACGCTAAATACAAATTAAAAATCACGATTTTGACATTTGCAAAACAGATGGATGCCATATTTTTTTTTGAAGTGGGGCACTTGAGCTTTTCATATAATACGGGTGCAATTATTATTTTAATTTTTTTAAGCTACCGAACATATTTTGCTGAAATTTTTGGTATATATTGTATGGGATAATTTGCATATTTCCTAAAGCTTTCGAAACAATTTGTGAATTTTAAATTCGTTGAAAAAATGTTTGAAACATTAAGTCCCATAGGTTTCAATGTATTTAAATTTTTCAACCCGGGTTCAATCCAATGCTAATTGGGTGATATTATTCATATACATTCTCGTATGTCCCACTAACCGTCTCAAAAACATACTAAATTTTATTTTGATAAAGTCATTTTTATGTCAGTTATAGTGCGAACGGATAGATAGGAGACAAAATGAATGAACAAAGTCATAAACACTTTTCAACCATGCGTGAATATTTTGCGTGGATAATGCATGACGAAGCTCCTCCAGCGATTTGTGTGAAGACTCCGATCAAGCGATTAGCATAAAACTTTCTTGCTCTCCAGAGAGACTAGATTTGCATATGCCGAATGCATAGCACTTCTACCCTGGTTCTTATAAGCGAGCCTCTGAACTTTATCATCATCATTCGGACATTCGTATTTCGGCTGCTGCACGCGTTATAATGTAGCTCTATTGTAATAATGTTCTTGTATATAATCCACGTAATGTTCCTGTATATAATCTATGTACTGTTCTTGTATATAATCTACGTAATGTTCCTGTATATAATCTATGTAATGTCCTTGTAAATAAATCTATGTTTCATACTTGCCGGATACTCTTCAACATCGCAACTTCGCCTTATGTATGACCCTAAGCCATAGAGTGGTGCCCCTGAGATCTGATGGCTCCAACTTTACTAAAACGTAATGTCTCCAATCCAACTTACCGGAGACGTGGTGGATCCAACTTTCCTGAGGCTCCAATTCACCGGAAACTAGATGCTTCAATTTATGTGAGTATCTACTTCAATTTAAGTGACGTCTGAAAAGGTACGTTTCCCGTAGTTCCTAACGAAACTATGATTACAACTGAGACTATCGAAACTCGGTTGACACCAGCCAGCGATGCAAAAAGCGCTTCAGCTCCGAAAGAAGATTTTTAGTTCTGTAGAACTCACAAGAGTTGCTTTCAAAGCACCTCAGTTCTGGAAAACCCAAATTTATGCTTTTTGCACCTGAACTCTCAATTCCTGTTTTACGGAATCGTAAATGAAAAAACAAAATTCTATTGCATAATTGCAGCTCTAGATTGTGATATCTTGACTCATGCCATAGATACAATTCGCACACCTCCTGAAAATGAACCTTATTCTGTGTTGAAAAATAGATATGCACTTTGCAGATTATGATGTCGCAAAACTTCGCAACCTTTTGCAGGAATTGCAGTTAGGAGATAAGAAACCAAGTCATTCACTTCGCGAAATGTAAGATCGCTCCTGGACAAAAATGGACGAAGACGTACTTCGCAAGCTGTTTTTTCAACGACTACCAGTTCATGTACAACAAATTTTATCAATTAGTTCAGAATCGCTACAGAAAATTTCTGAAATGGCGGATGATATATGCGGTGTTTCCACATCACTATCAATACCAGAAGTGGCAGAGGATAGTCATATTTTGCGCTTCGAAGCTCAAGTTGCAAACCTGACGGAAACCGTAGAGCAATTTAAAAAAAAATTGCAAACTACTGTTCAATCCAAACTACGAACTCTATATCGATCGCAATCCAGAAATGTCGATATGTATTGGTATCACTCAAAATTTCAAGGTCAAGCTCCCAAGTGTGCAAAGCCCTGCAAGTTTTTTAACCGACAACTAGCTGGCTCAATCATTTCGGCGACGATGCATAGAAGCTTTCGGAACAGTCTCTTATTCCTATAAATGGCAAGCTACCTCATATATAATTTCTAGTTGGCAGCGGCGCAATGATATCGGTTTTTCGAAGCAACACGCATACTGCTATTGCAAAAAAATATTTCCCCGTTATAAGCAGCAAACGAACAAAATTTAAAGCGTTTGTAACAAAACTGATTTTAAAATTTGGATTACAATGAAAATTCATTTGGAATGTCGTAATTGCCGATGTTTTCCGAGACATTTTAGGTGGAGACTTCCTAGCAAAATTCGGATTACTGGCCGACATGAAAAATCAAAGACTAATCAACAGCTGTACAAAAACCCGCATCAAAAGAAGTACGACGCAGATACTCTTACTTGCACAGTGAGTAAGATTCACCCTATACTAGGTTGCTGAGTAAATTTCCAAGTTTAGCGCAAACTATTTCTCTGCAAGCTGCAAAACCCAATACAGCTCACTGTATTTAAACTGGAGGACCTCCAGTTTATGCAAAAGGAACCACAAGGAACTTCCTAAGTTAATACATAATTTTGTACTTCGTATGACGACCGTCACAGACCTCATACGATGGACCTTTCCTAGTGTGTGCACGCACAGACATTACCCACTGAATAGCCGAGGACGAAAAAGCAACATCTGCATTGATCAAGTTTCAAACCCGCATTTCTACTAAAACCCTTAGAGGATTCAAAAGAGACATCCACACAGATATCTGACAAATCATCTTCCACCACGAAGCTCCTCCAACAATTGGTATAAAGACGCTGATCAAATGATTAGCATAAAACTTTCTTGCTGTCCAGAGAGACTCTAGATTTGCATATGTCGCATGCACAGCATTTCTACCCTGGCTGTTATAAACGAGAATCCGAACTTTATCACCATTATTCGGACTTTCGTATTTCGGATGCTACCTGCAAGCGAATTATGATGTAGCTCTATTTTAATAATGTTCCTGTGCATTATCTACGTAATGTTTTTGTAAATAGTATGTTCTTGTAAATAAATCCATCTTTTTTGCTTGACGCTGTACTGGATACTCTTCAACATCGCACATTCGCCTTATGTATAGCCCTATGCTATAAATGTTATGTTACATAAAACTACAATAAAGTTCAAGAAGTTTATTTGTTGTTATCAATCTCATTTGCTTCGTTTACAACATGTAGCCTATGGTAAATGTATGGCGAATATCATAAAACTCCAATAAAGTCACATAAAACTCTAATAAATTTCAGACAGTTATTTGCTATTTTTAATTTCATCTGTTTTGTTGAAAATATAAAATATGGATCTATGGTAACTTTTCTGGCATATATGACTCTAATAAAGAACGTAAAACTCCAATAAAGTTTATTCGTTGTTTTCAATCTCATTTGCTTCGTTTACGACATATAATATGGGCCTATGGTCACTGCACGGGGAATACCATATAATTCAAATACAGTAGCATAAAATTTCAATAAAGTTCAGTTTTGCGAAATTAGCATCTTATAAAACAGGTTAAAAATGTGGAAGGTTTATCTTTGCTCTTTATCGGCGTTGCAGTTCTGTTGAGACAGAACCAATAATGCCGTTACAATGTTGCCGAAGACTTTATAAGCAATCAAGCGAGTTTTATATGATAAATTATTGATATGCTAGTACACTATATGCTAAATTATTTTGAAAGGAGTCGACATTTTATTGTGTTCTTCATACATATTTTATGGCACAATTGCGGGGGAGTATTGACAATTTTCATTTTATAATAAGATTTATCCATTTTTTTAAACGTTTGGCAACCAAAAATTGCTAAATTTATCCGTAAAATGGTTACATTTTGCTTGTAAATACTATCAATAGAGGTTTGAAATAAAGCCAATTTTGCTACGATTCTAGCCCCAACGTTGATTAAAGTCTTGGCAATATTGTTTAGTGAAGGATGTTTTTGTCGAGCGTTCTGTCTTCGAAAATTTTAGCAGTATCCTTTCAAATTATTTAAAGAGGCATGCTAAAATGTTAAACTTAAATACACCAAAAGTGGTCGCCAATCGGCTTACTCTTGGCCGAGAGGATTAGGGCGTCAAGTTGCGCCTTTAGGCTCCGGTTCGATTCCCTCTTGGGGAAAAAGGATAAAATTATAGTGTTTGAAAATAGAGGATGTTTTTGTCGAGAGTTCTATCCGCGTCAATTTTAGCCGTGTCTTTTCAACTTATTTAAAGAGACATGCTAAAATGTTAAACTTAAATACACCAAAATTCAATCACCAGTTGTCGGCTTCTTGGCCGAAAGGCTTGGGGCGCCAAGTTGCGGGGCTTTAGGTTCGGGTTCGGTTCCCTCTTGGTTAAAATTGTAGTGCTGAAGATCAGCGCGTTTTCGGGAGGTTGATGGGGAATCTGGGGTTCTTGATTAGTTAGGTCGTCTTAGGTCACTTCCTCTCCACTTTTCCTTTCTAATATTTCTTAACTAAATTATCTGCACGAGATGGAGGACGAGCGATGTGTGTGTTCTACCGTTGCCGCTGGGGTTTCTCTTGGGGCCTGCTGGCTTCGATGTGGAGCACGGCACTTTTCCCCATCCAAAGTTCGTGCAGGGCTTATTTTACACCACGTCACTCCTGTTAAAGAAGACTCGAAATTTTGAGCATCTTTATTGCTTAGTAAAGGATTTTGAGCATCTTTATTGCTTAGTGAAGAATTTTGAGTATCTTATTGCTTAGTGAAGGGTGTTTTTGTCGAGCGTTCTGTCTTCGAAAATTTTAGCAGTGTGCTTTCAAATTATTTAAAGAGGCATGCTAAAATGTTAAACTTAAATACACCAAAAGTGGTCGCCAATCGGCTTCCTCTTCGCCGAGAGGATTAGGGCGTCAAGTTTAGGCTCCTGTTCGATTCCCTCTTGGGGAAAACTTTCCTGTTCATCCAATAAAGGATTGGTAAAAAACAGCACATCTCTTTTTTACCGATCCTTTTAGTGGATGAGCAGGAAGTGACGTCATGCGACGGGACTTCCGGTACGTCATTTCCTGTGGCGTCACTTCCGGTCAAATAATATTAATAATGAAATACTTTTAGGTAGCAAAATTCAGGTTGAGAAAACACAAATACCTAAACGTCTCAATACAGGTAGTTGGACTCGAACCCACAGCCTCCAAAATTGTAGAAGACAACAAGACCATTAAGCTAGCCAGCTCATAAACCAACGAGCCTAATTAATCTATTTAAACTTAACTGAGAGACTATAAAAAAAATAAATAAAAAAGTACGCAGATACCTAAATGCAGAGCCTCTGGAATTGGTGGAAGGTAATACGACCACTGAGCCGGCCAGCTCACAAGCCTACGATCCTAATTAATCTATTTAAATTTAACTAAGAGATTGTTTAGAAAATCCACGAAGTTCTGTTGTCAAAAAAGTAGTTCATGGTAGGCTAGGACACAGAACATGCTAATAACAAATCAACGTGTTCGCTGCTCAACACTATAACCACTAGGCCTTTCGAGCTACGAGAAAAACTGAAATTGCTATTTAACTTTTTATTATAAGAACTTAAAAAAGAAAATCCAAGAAGTCTTTGAATGCTATATTTTAGTTTCGAATTATATAGAATAAGAGAATTATAAGAGAATAAAATCAGGTATAATATATGTATATTTCAAATTGTTTTTATACTTTATAACAGAAAATTGAAAATATTAAATTCGATGTTTTCATTATATATATATATATAATGAAAATATATATATATATATAATGAAATATATATTATATATCGTATATATTATATATATATATACGATATATATATATATAATATATATATAGAAAACATTTAAGGATTTCTCTGCTGTTTGTTTAATGATGCTCATTATACACACGGGAATATGGGAAAATATAAGTTTTCACACGATTTGCATTAAAATTGAAATACGCAATACATTTTATTTACAGATATAAATACGAAGTTGAAGCTAGAGTTTCTGAACGTTTTTTAAAAACTGCGCACGCACATTTGTCTAAATATTTAATTTTTCTTATTTGTATCCAATTTAGTAGATAGAGGTAATTTTACCAGAGGAATTCGAATATGAAATTCGATTTAGTTTCGAGTGACTACATTTTGAACAAAATGGAATTAAAGATAAGTTATTTTTATTAAATTTATTTCATTTATCTTCAAACCAATATTAATGCATAAACACACACAATAATTAAATAATCTTTCTTGAATATATTTTATTGGGTTTACAAGAGAGCTTAGCGGTCACTTATCGCAACCAGTTTTTATAGCAATCTCTTTTGAGTAAGTACTGCGCTCGTGTAACGGGCGCAAAAGGCCCGTCCCCTCTTACGGCCTCTTTCTTTTGCCCGCATCGCCTCTTGTAAGAAAATCGAAAAGGAACAAAACTGATTGTCCAAGTTTAGCATGAGATCGAGTGAGTCTATTGTAGAGTAGAAAATACAACGTGAGAATTGAAGGTCTTAGACATTTGTCTGTCTCACATTCAAACCAAAAATCGATATTCTAATTTTATTTTTGTAGGAGGAGATAGCTTTTCTCTGAAACCTCGTTTTACCCTTCTTGTGGAGTTTTTTTACCATTAGTGTAATATTCCGACAGCCACTAGTTGGCTCGCCAATGCAACGTGCCTATAAACTTTAACCTCCTTCGGGACGAAGCCTAAAGAAAATAATATAAAGAAATAATATAAAGGAACTATATAAAGCAACTTAAAATTCACAATCATGATTCCTATCGTATACTAAATGACATTGTTTATCAAAATATTCTTTTAAAATATTTAATTTAATACTCCTAAAAAGAAATTTAGGAATATCTGTTCTCGCAGGAAAATAAATGTAGGAATACCTGTTCACGGACAGATCTGAAAAATAAAACATCCTGGTCCCGTTTAGAAAAAAATTTGCTAAAAATATGAAATTGAATCAATAGATGGAAAATAAAAGCGCTAAAATTGTAGTAGACCCTTGCTACTTGTATTCGCAAATATTAGAAAATATATCCGTGTATTAGAAGATTATACGTACTGCAACATATGAGTTTTTAAAATCTTTGCCAAAATAAAACAGATGACGCAATAAATTGAAAATATCAATAATATCGTAATCTCTAAATCTAAAGGCTGTAATTAATTCCAATATATGCCAAAACGAACGCGTAAAATTGCGTCATCGCTTATTACGCTATTATAAATAGTAAGATATACTCTTACTATTTATAGTGTCGTAGATTTGAAAATATGCTCGTGTGTTAGTAGAAGATTAGCCCGTATTGTAATATGAGTTTCAAAAATCTTTGTCAAAATAAGACAAATGACGTAATAAATGGAAAATATCAATAATCTCCGCAATCTTTAAACCTGAAGGCCATAATTGATTCCAATATGTGTCAATATATGTCAAAATATATGCCAATATACTTGTACTACTTATATTCTCGTGAATTAGAAGATATACCCTTGCATTTGTGAAAGATTACCCATACTACGTACAATATATGAGTTTCAGCAATGTTTGCCAAAATAAAACAATGATGTAAAAATTGAAAATATCCATAATCCCCGAAATTATCAATAATAATAATGTTTATACCTGAAGACTGTAATTTATGTAATCCAGTAAAAAACTTACTCAGCCCCCAAAGTACCTAACCATCACAGTAACTTGTCCCAATTATACTTTTACTATTATGAATGACAATTGTTTTTAGCAGATCCTTCAATATATTAAAATCGTTACATTTTAATTGCTGTTTAATGTGTGAATTCCTTTTAGATAAATTTTGATAAACAAGTTAGTTTTACAGGCTTTGGAAAAAAAAATATGTGCAAAGTTTATGCAAGATTTGTTTCAGAAATATAAAAATTGCTTTGTAGAAGGTGGTATGTAGATTAAAAAATTCATTAGATCTCGAATTATTACGCTACAATTAATTTATTGCAAATACAAATTTTTTCTCTCTGGAACATTCAGGCTTCCTGCCTGGTTTTTGCACTTAGGGCTTTCAGTAAGCACATTGATTAGGTCACGAGTTTTTAGTTTCATGATCAAAACGTACATTGGCAAATAATTTTTGGAATAATTTATTGTGTCTTTCTTTAAATATGCTGTATGACTGGAAATTTCATTTATTTAAAAATTACTTAACCCAACTAATTCACCAGAATATTTTCTAAAAATGTTTTTGTTAAGTTTATCCCCAATAACTTAATATTTAATGTTAATTGCCATTAACAAAAAATGCCTTAATTGCGTCTTTGGATCCAATTTCATCTAATATCACAATTTCCTTATTGCTCATTCACATTATGATTTTTATGTGTTTATATAATTTTAGGAAATTAACATCAACCATGCTGTTAGAGTTTCAGGAAATATCCAAAGCTTTGGATAGTCAAAACTGTATGGGTATTCGCAATAAACGGATCCTATATAGTACCTGTCAAGATACGTAGAATCAGATGCAAAGAGGCTTTTTTTTTTACATGATAACGTATAGAAAATGCGGTGAAATAAAGATTGTACTCAGTACATTCCTGGTTTCATATATTCCTCTTAGTGGGAAAAAAATGCGAGTTTAGGACAGCGATTTTGTAAGACTGGCAAAAAGATAAGATGTGATAAGTGTTGTAATAGAACGCGCATGCGCGCTCAGTCTGACGCAGTTTCGGCAAAACTGTGTCTCTTATGGAGCGAAGACTGCTTCAGAAACGACCAAAAGGCATAATTTGATATTTAAAGTATAGGAGCTGCTATTTGTATACGTTTGTATTGTGTTAATGTTTTACTAAAATTTCTTTCGATGCTGGGCTATTATTCTTCTTTTTTACTTTCCTTATATACATAATGTATAAGGAAAGTATTGTGACGGGGTCGAAAATTCGAATTCGAGTTTTCGACGGGAGAGCACGTTTCAAGCATCCCTGATCACGAATCATGCATTTTTGAAGTGATGTCTCTGTGTGTGTGTGTGTGAAAGTATGTGTGTGCGTGTGTGTGTGTGTGTGAAAGTATGTGTGTGCGTGTGTGTGTGTGTCAGTGAACCTGTGGAGACGATAACTGACGAACGAATGGACCGATTCGAACCAAATTTGGTACAAAAATCACAATTCGTAAACACTGGAAGCCTATTGTTTTTATACGTAATCGAATGTTTAGAACCCCCCTAAATTTTCGAATAAAATTTGGAAGATATCGTTGAAAAATCAAAACCTTTAATAAAGTTACGCAAATAGACATTTCTTATGTAATTTTTCATTAGAAAACGATTGACATAAATTTTAGAATGCTAACATGAACCATTCTCGAGATATTGCACATTTTTCAAAAAAAATTATCAAAGAGTCATATAAAATGAAAAAAAATATATTTTCTATTGAGAAACATGTTCAATTTTCATGTGTAATATCATGCGATAAATTGAGTGACATCATTCTCGTGGATCTAGCTCGTTCCATTCATGAAAAAAGATACTTTGAGAAATACTTTTGTATTTGAACGCCAATCTGCTGTATGAACAACTATTTTTCTGCTGTATGAACAACTGATTTCTTCGTCCATAACGCTTGGCGAGATTTTGCGACCAATTTGGCGGAAAGTAGCCAACTTGGCGACTTTTTGAAATGTTGTCAAATTAACGAAAATCTCGCCAAATGGATAAAAATGACGCTAAATCAATGAAAATTACGACGAATTGTCGAAAATTCAATATCTTGGAAAAAATATTAGTATCTACTGTAAGAAAAACCTATTTTTTTACTGTAAAAGTAGTAAATTCATTACATTATATAAGGAAAGTCATGTGTTGCCCACATCAGATTTTAAATATTTACATTAATACTTCCGTGAATAACTTGTATTGATGCAACTTGACTCCGTAAGTGTTACAGATGGGTATTCTTTCCTTGCATAAACAGAGTTTAATTGAAAGGGAAATTATATTTGCAAGTCGTGGCACGGAAAAGCAAACTCAAAGGTGCAAAGTTTAAATATAACTGTAAAGAAAATTTAATTAATGTACTTTCAAATAGATATCTATTAAATATTTTAGCCAGGAACTCGAGGAGATTTTAATTTTTCAGTATTTGGAATTTTTATTGCGTGTTTAAAAGATTTATTTTCCTATTTTTGGGTCAGACGTATATTTAGTATCGAATATAGTTTATATCGACAATAGTTAGTATCGACTGGTATAGATGGAAAAAAACAGCTTTGCATTTAACTTGCTACATTATGAATAAAAGACAAAATGCTTTTGAGTATGTAGCGAAAGGCATGTGCTGTCCATATCAGATTTTATATTTCTGCTGTCTTGAAATTAATATGTAGTAAACAATTTGACTCAATTCTTTCCCCTCAATTGACTCAAATCGAAATCATATATAATTAGTTTTTTCGCCCTGACTCCTGAAAGAAATAATCTAGAAAGTAAGTATATCCTGGGATACACTGCAAAGAAAAGTTGGTACTTTATTCACTATTTACTTGCTGCAACATGACGAATAATATTTTTCAACTTACGCAGAGGAAACTAAGGCAGAAACTAAGTAAGCAGAGGAAACTAAATAATTTTTCAACGCTGCTTGCATACTTTGATGCAAACTAGGTCTTGTATATATATATTAAGAGACCGATCTTATCTATGTAAAATATCCTAATTTCATGTTCCTTTTTTCCTGTAAATTATAAATATCATCACTACAAAGTTTCCATATCTCGAAAATGCAATATTTTTACACATTTTAACATCTCGTATTTTATTTATTTTAGAAAATTTTTCACATTGGGACTTTACTCTTGAGTGGTACAGTTTTAACCAAAATTTTAAAATATTTATTTTTGTTAAAAAATATAAACAACTTACCTTTAACACATCGTATTAAAATGCGCACGCATGTTCTGAATAAGCCACAAAATGTATTGTGGCCAGTAGTTGCTGAGAAAAGGTTAGTAGTTAGTAAAAGGCGCATTCAGAGAAAATCAACGAAGAAAATTTTTTCAATAAAAACTTCTCCGAGGGTGGCGTATGGAGAAAAATGTAATTTTCAAACTTCTAATTTGCGGACTAACAACTGTAATACATATTTTGACAGAGGACTATAGTATCGACTGGTATCGATGGAAAAAACAGTTTTGCATTAAACTTGATACACTATAAATAAAATACAAAATGCTATTGAGCCTGTAGTGATGGATATGTGCTGTCCACATCAGATTTTATATTTTCGTTGTCTTGAAATTAAAATGTAGTAAACAAATTGACTCAATTAGTTCTAATCATATAAGCAATTTTTTTGCCCTCATAGATGAAAGAAATAATTTAGAAAATAAATATACACTGGTATGCACTGGAAAGAAAATTTGGTACTTTATTCGCTAGTTACTTGCTGCTAACTGACTAATAATATTTTTTAACTTCTTTCCAAAATATATTTTTATGTCGTAAATAAAGTATACTCACTCGAGTACTTTCTTTCTTATAAACAAAAGGCTCTGAAGATCTGATAACAAGAAATTATAGTGTCTTGTTGGAAACGAAAAAAAGGGACCAGATAATCTATCCGCTAGCTAAATTTTAAGGCTTATCCCAAAAAGCAAGAGAGTGAAAAGTAAAGTTGCTGACACAATTGCTTTATTTTGGGCAATATCCAGGAAAATAGAAAATTTTATTAAAATTGATGGGTTTCTATTTCGTATTACCACTTTTAACAGGAGTCGATGAAGTATATTTTCAGTCATAAAGTATCAAAATAAATGAAACAAAAATAATTTTGTTAAAACAACATTTAACACAGACATATAGTATCAAGTGGTATCGAAGGGAAAACAGTTTTGCAATTAAACGTGAGGCATTATGAATAAAAGACAAAATGGTTTTGAGTCTGTAGGGACAGACATGTGCTGCCCTCATCAGATTTTATTTATTTGATGGCTTGAAATTAATATGTAGTAAACAAATTGACTCAATTATTTCCTAATCATATAAATAATGTTTTTGACCCTGACTTCCATAAGAATGAATCTGAAAAATAGATATATCTTGCCAAAAAAAAAAAAAAAATTGTAACGTTTATTTAACATTTATTTGCTGTTGACTAACGCAGAAGATTTTTCAGATTCTTTCCAATGTATTTATTTTATGTCGTAACTAAAGTAATTACTAAAGTACTTTCTTTCAAACGAAAGGTTATAAAGATCTGATAACAGGCAATTATAAGTGTCTTGTTGAAAGCAAAAAAAAGTTGCCGGAAATTCTGCCTTCTAACTTAATTCTTAAGTCTTATCCTAAAGCGTAAGAGTATAAAAAGTAAAGTTAGTGACATATTTACTTTATCTTAAATAACATGCAATAAAATAGGCAATCTTATTAAAAATGATGATTTTTCAAGTACTGTACCATATAATAGTCAGTCAATGATACATTTTTCTGTCATAAAGTATAAAGATAAATAACACTAAAAAACTTAAAATAAAAGCAGCGTACAACACTACAAACAAAATATCGACCGCATTCGAATATAGAAACAACATTTATCGTAAGTATATATAAGAAGCGCAACCTTCATTCGTGAGAGCAAGATCGGCGACTGATGTAAAACCAACAAACGTGATTTAAGCAGGAAAAGGGTATTGCCAACGGTGTGCGAAGGAAAAGAAGTAAGATACCCAAAAGGAGAATTTTGACATAATAAATGAACGGCGGGCGCGGTAGCCCAGTGGTTAGCGAGGGGGAGTTGCACTCGGTAGGCCAGAGTTCGATTCCCACCACTGCCAAAACTGGCGCCGTGTTCACGCGGAGTAAGATCACGTTAAACATGTGGGTCCGTAAGTCCTTCCGAGATATTGGTGGTAGGGGAAGGAGGGTACAGTCCCTGTGGATGCATCCCCCACGGGTTTCCGGTCTAAATTGGGTGGCACTTCTCTGTCGTCCAAATAGTTACCTTACACCTTACTGGTAGGTCGGACGGTCTGGGTCTCAACAACAATAAATGAACGGTAAAATACCAAAGAGGAAATTGAACATCCAACAAAGGATTCAAAGTACTTGTTCAGCAAATAACACTGCGAAAATAAATGCCCTATTCTATTAAAAAATGGGCCAGTTTTGGAAGGTACATGATTCGGTCAAATCTGTGGTGAAAATAACAGATTCTAAATAAATACGAAAAATAAATAGTACAGATAATGAAGTATAAGTAGATAATAATAAATAGTAGTAGTTAGAATAAGTAAAACCATTTTTTGTTCTACTTATTTTTGTATTTATTTTAAATCTGTAACTTGCATCACAGATTTGGTCGACCCATGAAGCTGCCGAAACCGTTCAGTTATTATTTTTTAATTAAACTAGGGGACTCTACTCCTTGATCGCTTCATACCTATCTCTTCTAAAGTTTGTACTTTAAAAAATATATTTTTCTATCCCGACTTATTTTTCACAGGAGGTAAAATCAGGGATTTTTCTTAGACCAGGAGATCCCAAAACTGAATTCCTTGATCCTGACATAGCTTCGCGAGCTATTTCATGCCAAACAAAGTTTAAATCGATAAACGGTTTATTTCATTCTGTGACCCTATTATTTCTCTATAAATGTACCGAATTTCATACTTTGTTTTGCTATAGTTTTTGCCGTACTAGACAGAGAAATCGCCAAACCTGGCGATACGAAAAAAATTTCACTTCCGAGTGCATAAAAAGTAAAATATCTCAGAAACTACATCGAAATTAAAAAAAGGGGCTCGATCCTGCAAAAATTCACCCATGTAGGTACCTGCCTGCAAAAATTCATGGTCTTGCTATTGTTAGTCTGACCAGGACGCGAACTCACAGCTCAAATATTTTGTCTTTGACAGTAAATATTTCATATACCACAATATATATCAAAAAACGTTTTATTTCAGCGTATTTCCCAAAGCTTTTTCTACAAGTGCACTAAGTTTCATATTTTATATGCAATAGCTTTTGCGGTTCGAAGCAAAGAATCTCGAGAAACGAGAAATTTCTCAAACATCTGCGGCGATATCAGCTACTGTTTTTTAACAGAGAAACAGCAAATGCTAGTATTCAAAAACATTGAAAACATTATATCCTGCACCTTGTACATCTTTAGTTCACCGTGAAAGAAGTAAAATGATTACATTATGTATGGACATCACGTGTCAAGGAAAATAACACACATAGTTTAAAAGGTCAAACAAAATATTTATTTTAACTAATAATATATAACTTCCTCAGTTTACAGAATCAAACAAATTCGACATTTCTTCTTTCTTAAACAGACCCGTACGTCACATAGCAATGTAGGCAATAAAACATATGGTGTCAATATCCACAGATAGTTCTTACTGCGTCAAAATAACACGAGCCAACCGAAAAAGGAAAGATTGTGTAATGCTTGGTTATGAGCAAGAACATTTTAACCTATGCTTGTTTCATCAGTAACTCGGATTACTGCCTTCTACCTATTGGTCCAGGCATTCAGAATTGCTATAAACGATCAAAACGTAGTAGTGTGAACTCGGCGCGAGTAGGGTGCATGCCATCAAAATAACCGATCTGATCAATAATCTGCCAAAATGTTGATTCCACCCTACTTATATATTACATAGTTTGCAAACTGTCTGGGCAGCTACTGATTGGTCCTTTAAACCGGAGCTCTAATATACTATTAGTTGCCAGTAAAATAATAATATAATGCAAATTAAAGAAATTATAGTAACTAATAAGTTATTATGACCTCATAATTGTATACTCAGGTCTTCCGTCCATACCATACAATTTAAGATAAGTTAACTGGACGGCCGGGAAGAGATTTTCAAACTCGAAATATTCAGATGTAACCTCCCGGCCTTATCAGTCCGGTCCATTTTAAAATCAGCTCAAAAGAACGGTTTTCATAAGGCAAAATATAATTTATGTACCAACAACATGCCAAAAGAAGTCTTAGTACGAATCACTAGCTATGAAGCATAAAATATATATCACTTACGTATTCTAATATAATTGGAACACATAATTGATATCTTTTATTATGTTACAAGTCATTCACGCATTGCACGTCACTCATATACTTTTACTTCCGCATATGTGGAGAAACTATTGTTCTTACGAAAATTTTCGATTTCGAGATTTTGATGCCAATATTACATATGCCTTAAAACATATGTCAATATATGCTTTAAGATCTATGTTTAAAGAACAAAAATATGTAGGTCTGGTGTCTGATGTCGATTGATTGATTCATTGTGTACTCAATAGCAGCCACAAATATTAATGGATTTTCACGAAACTTTATATCCGGCTTTATTATAGCAAAATTTAGAGCTAGATAGAATCTTTTCTGAGTTCGAACAAAATCTTCGAAATTTATTCGAAATTTTACATATTTTTAGCAAGCAGTTTAGGACAAAATTTGACATGATTATGCATAAAAGGGATTATTTATGGCTCAATGATCACGAAACTGAATAGTTTCAAATATTGTTGTCAAAAATAGCCGCGATACAATTTCATTTGTAACGCCGTTAGCCCCCTCTGGGGAGCAAGTTAGTCCCCCGGAGGTACATTGTCAAGTATGCTATCAATCGAAATATTTTTCCATGTCCTTTAACAGGTAACATGCTATGTTTATAATAATTTGGATCCACAATACTGCTTTTTCAGGTATGAGAAAGTCGAGTTGAACCCCATTCTAATTAATTTTTACCCACAGTCCGACCTAATTTAGACTAAAACACAAATGGGGGTGGCAACCATAGTGCAAGTACTATCCGTTCTCTAACTCGCCACCTTGTAGGTGGACTTTGGATCTATAGATTTAAAGTTCCCGTACTCCGCATAGGTATTGATATTGAGGCGACAATGGGTTCGAACCTGGGTCAATTGTGAGCGATATCCACACCTTAACCACTGAGCTATCCTAGCTCCAAACAGCCATCCATTGCATAAAGCTTGCCTGATATGGTGCCAATGTAAATAACTTGTTTCAACACAAAATCGTACAACTGATCTCCGTCTGCTCAAACGGTGTTTTATTCACTGAGCAACTGAGACGATTATCTGTCCTTATATATTTAAAGTGCATTATATAAGACTATATCTGCATATCCATTTAAATACGAAATATGATAATAATATAAAATGCAGTGTATTAAATGAATAAATGTTAAGGTAAATGTCATGAATAATAATTCAGATGCATGCATTTCGATTTTTATTCTCCAGTAATTTATTCCATTGTCATCCGCCAAATATGATATTTTAAAATTACCTATAAGAAGATCAAATTCCATTATCATATTTAAAATATTTAATATCATTCAATTGATCTCTCAACGCTCAGGAAATGTGAAACTAGCTTTTTAATGCAAATCTTTCAATAATGTATGAGGGAGTCGAAATTCAATACTTTAATGCTAGGTGTGGGATAATGTTGTATTGAATATTAATTCGGATCAGCGCAGCTTTATTTTTTTGTATGCTTATTATTACATTCGAAAAATACGGAGAACCATCTTTTCGACAGAGAATATTTATTGCTATTAATTTGTCGATATTAATTTGTCGATAACATATTGGATTTATATGTAACTTGAAAATGTACCCGACGTTGCCCTGTATTTAAAGCAGGAATTAACTGAATTCATTTTTTCTAGAAACGCAGTAGTCCCCGTCCGTTTTCTAAAATTAGAGAAAAAAATTAACTGCTGTGAATACCGCACATGAAATAATCCATTACATCCAACGCATGTGTAGTCGTGGGTAATAGTTTGTACACTCATACGCAATACTACTCTCTTCAATCGCCACTGCTCCTCTTAGATCGCCACTGCTCCATTGCTCCTCGTCAATGTCTACTGCTCCCCTTCGATTGACACTGCTCCACTACCCCTAGTCGATCGCTACTGCTCCACTGCTCCTTGACGGTGTCCACTGCTCCACTACTCCTTGTCGATGTCCACTACTCCCCGTCGATCACCACTGTTCCATTGCTCCTTGTCGATGTCAACGGCTTCTCTTCGACCACCACTGTACTTTGTCGATGTCCACTGTTCCTAGCCGATTGCCACTGCTCCACTGTTCCATACAGATGTCCACAACCTCTCGTCGATCGCCACTGATCCACTGATCTTCGTTGATGTACAGTGATCCTCGTTGATGTACAATGTTCATCGTCGATGTTCACTGATCCTCGTTGATTGCCACTGCCCCACTGCTCCTTGCCGATGTCCATTACTCTTCGCAAATCGCCACTGCTCCACTGCTCCTTGTCGATCTCCACTGCTCCTCTTCGATCTCCACTGCTTCTTGTCGTTTTCCACTGCTCCTCGCCGATATCCACTGCTCCACTGTTCCATATAGATGTCCACTACCTCTCGTCGATCGCCACTGATCCACTGATCTTCGTTGATGTACAGCGATCCTCGTTGATGTACAATGTTCATCGTCGATGCTCACTGATCCTCGTTGATCGCCACTGCCCCACTGCTCCTTGCCGATGTCCATTACTCTTCGTAGGTCGCCACTGCTCCACTGCTCCTTGTCGATCTCCACTGCTTCTCTTCGATCTCCACTGCTTCTTGTCGTTATCCACGTCTCCTCGTCGATCTCCACTGCTCATCGCATCGTCGATGTACACTGCTTCTCGTCGATCGTCACTGCTCCTCGTCGATAGCCAACAGGAGAAAGTGCGATAGCATCAGCTTCGTAAATAATACAGAAACAGATAACATTCCTTAATTTCTAATACGTTTGTTTCGTTTGAATTCAAGTTCTCTAGTTTCAACGCATGCGTAGGCTCACGCAACAATTTGCCACGCAGGCGCATAAAAGCCAATTCTCCCTATAACAAACCAGGCAAAGAACGGAATCCAAAATTCTTTTTTTTATGTTTTTGGTTGCAAATTAACAGAAAATTCAAACATAGAGTATTTAAAAATTTATTATGTCAGAATGCAAAAATATATACTCATACTTTTATCAAATTATAGAATTGTGTTAATAAGCCCGTTACGGATGCTGCGGATTCGATACAAAATCGCTAGGCAAAAATCAATCTCTCGGATGATTTCGAAATTGAAACTCTGTGATTATTTTTTCGAACGCTAAAGAACCGATTTTTGTGAAAATCGCTCTAAATCATGCATCAATATAAATTAACTAACGAACTAATTTGAATTTAAAAAAAAACTCACTTAGGGCTGTCGTACCAGGAGTTCAATTAATCTGTGGTGAGGTGAATTTGACACATAAGTACAGAATTAATATACACTAATACTACTTACCACTAGTGCCTTCCAGCGCAGTAGCGGTATTTATAGTGGGATCCGGACGGATCAAAGTACATTGCTTAAGACTAATTAATGAGTCACTTTTTTGCGGCCACTTAACACATTTATTAACAAAGAGACATGAAACTCAATTGACACTAATAATAAAATACACAATTACAATTACTTCAATTCTACTCAGCTTGACCTCGGGGTGCACATTTTTCAATTAATTTATATTTTTCAAAATTTCCAGAAATTGGCATTTAATTACTTTCAAAATTTGTTCAGTGGGCAAATATCCCTTAAAGCTTAAAGTTAACATTAACACTGGAGATTACAGCATTTCAGAGCAACACACATATATAAAATAAAAGTTAAACCACAATACCTATATACATAAGTATATGACACTGCACATGGCTGCTGGTAACAATGCCTCTGTACTATGAAAATGGGTGGCAATTCACTGCTCTGGATTTCAGTTCAGTACTGGAAATTTCGTAAAAGCGTCAGTAGGATCACACCGGTTGAGGCGAAGACAGGGAACTATATTTCAAACAGGGATCATCCCGGAGATAGGCACACAGTCCACTTCACTCTCCTCCTCCTAACTTCGGGTTTGGCCCCGCGATTCCAATGAACATGCGTACAGGCCGCTGCCGGTAGGTCGTTTCCCGCCTAAGTAAAAGTCTCCTCCTACGGACCGCACTGATTACAGTAAAGGTTACCCAGCTGACGCGTGTCGTGCACTGCATAGGGGCCCAGGATTGAAGCCCCGCAAACACTCCGTCCGCGTATACTCTTTGTGAAGGAGATATACGTTGCACTGTCACTACCGTACTTGCAATACCACAATTGCTACGGCTTGGATGTAGTGAAGGATGCAAAGGGTCCCACACTACGCCGTTTGTAGTAGGAGCTGTGTTATACTGCGAAACTAAAAGTGGCTACTTTTTCACTTAGATGTTCGCCACCGCCCGAAGAATGCGCGCTCGCTCTGATTCGGCTCTTTTTGGTTTTTGGCTACGAGCCGCCATAACTCAGCTTGTTGAATGGTCGCACCTGACCACGAGCTACGCCTGAGTGTGCTTTTCGCACAACTGGATACACGACGTAGGTTCCTTGCTGTATGCATTGGCCGCCCTAGAGAGGGGCAGCGGATACCGTGCCTGAAGATGCTTCAAAATGCATACTGTATCGGGCTTCACAAAAACAAGTGCCACGCACTTGGAGAGCTATTCTCTAGATATCAGAAAGGCATCTGAATTTCAGAATTTTACAAAGTTTCTCCCGAATTTTTGAAACGAGGGGAACGAAATTTTAGGGCGGAAGTCCCTCGCTTCCCATTCGATGTTTCCAAAGAGCAATAAAACAAGTTGTTCAATTTCGCCTCTCACTATTGGTCTGCGAAGAGTCTCCCATTTTCTATGCGTTCCATTAAAATTCGAGGACCGGAGGGTTTCTACAGACCGGAAAGTCCCAGGCCGGGCCACAAAGAGAGCCACACCTGACAGGGGCTATAAATTTCAAGAGATTTGTAGCTCCAACTTTGACATTTGTTACACACAATTCTCCGAATATTTACAACCCATGTCAAATGCACATACAAACCAAGGCGTCACAAAGTCCCATTTCGTCTGTGCAGAGACATATCTATATATAACACAATACATATTATATACATTTGGGTAAATGTTACACCTGCCAATTTCATTCCTGGGCAAAGTACAAAAATGTGGAAATGCATCATAACACAACCTAGTACAGAATTTTGTGGCTGTCCGGAGCGGAGTGCTTCCGCTATAGTCGATACACACATATAAACAGACACAGAGAAAATAATCTAACATTGTCTTTTATTATGTGAGAATATAGCATACTATTTAAACTAACTGATTACTCGTATGTGCTTTCAATACTCATACGTTTGGTGACAGATGTCTCAAATACATTCACAGCATATTGCCTCCTCAAAAATTGACAATTACAGGCAACCATCGGTATGATTTAAAGATTATCTTGATCTTGGCGACAAAGTTAGTTACATGTCGCCAGCTTGAATCAGACTTTATCAGATATTTGGAAAGTTCTCTACTGTTGTAGATTGATTAAGAATTCCTCGAGCTATGTGGCTCTTTTCCTGAACTTTCGACGAAGGGCATATAATATGGATATAATTCAGTTGGGGGTATTGGCAAGATATGCGTTAATACACTCTTGTTCGCTAAAATTTTTTGTAGTCTGTGAGTGCCCACGGTGGTCAAAGATTGCGGACCTGACTTACACTGCATACAATATTAACGTTAAAATTTGCTGTGATATTCAGCACTGGAAACGAATTACTTAAAATTTTACAAAAATGTAAGACATAATAACTCATATTTTAAACAAAATTCTGAGCAAGTTATCAATAAATAAAGAAATTGAGCAAAAATTCAGAGATGTGACGAAGCAAACAATTGTTGCCAGCATAAGTTGGGTCATCGTCGTCAGTACCATAAAGTCCCACAAACTTAAAGTATAAAATACTTTGTGGGGATTCTTTATGCAAATATTTGAAGTTCTGTTCAGGAGAAAAAGCTCACTCTCCTGGTTGGGCAGGTCTGTTTATACGGCGGACTTTGAGTTTCGAAAAAGAGATTGAAAAACAAATTTGGCAAGAGATTTGGCAAAAGATTTGGAAAGGAGAGTTCTATGAAATGAATCGACAAAAGTCAGGATAAGTTTGACATATTCGGCTAAGGACGGTCATACTATGAAATTACAGTGTGATGTATATATCAGAATGGAATATTCATCGTCGTCATACAGTAAGTTACCGCATTATTTAGTTTTATAATCTGTGAAATTCAGTAATGAGTTAGGTTCGAATTAGATTATTAATGTCCAGGGTAAAATCGTGTATGGTTAGCTCTGCAAATAGATGCGCATATAGATTTTTTGTACTGTCATTTATGTTTGAGTTCCAGCGAGAGAGCTGTGAATAAAATAGTTAGTATGTTAAGTGCCTTAATTCTTTCATCAAATTCTGATCGTTAGGTAAAATGGAAGTGTGGTTCACATTGATGTTGGAGCAGATAAAAAGAACCTTAGGATGGCCCTCCTGTCAGACAAGTACTTTACAAACGAGAGTAAATTCCCATTATGTAAGAGTCATTGAATGTCCACAAAAATATATGATAAGTTATACTTTAATTTTTGCATAATCACCTTGCTCAATATTATTATCATTGCATAAAGCGTTTCTATATGTTAAAGTACGAAACAACAGGTAAAGTTTTCAGAATACATAAAAATAGTTTTCAGCACATACTATTATCTACTGATATTGATATATTTTTCATTTTATTAACACTTTCCAACATTGTTGAAAAGTGTTTATGAATTTATTCATTCTGTTTGTCTGTATGTCTGTTCGTTCGCAGGATAACTTCCGTAAAAATGATGTCATCAAAATGAAATGCTAGTATGTTGTTGAGACGGTCTGTGGATCATATGGGAATGCAAAATAATAATATCAACCAATAATTTTTTGGATTTAATCCTGGTTAAAAATTGAAATATATTAAAATTATAGGACCTAAATTTTTCCGTATGTATACATGAATTAATAAAACAGTGGATAGTTCAACTGGTGGCTTGGAGGAAGTTCTTAAATCTAATATCTCTATATGCTCGTAATAAATTATCGCATCTTATAAAACTACTTGAAAACCATCATAACGTTATACCTGTTATAGCCATTTAGTCTCAAATGATGTATTTTCAGAATTGTCCTTTAGTTAGTGCATTTCATGAGAGTTTGTGATGACATTATTGTGAGGCGTGACCCATAAAATTTTACGGTCCTTAAAGTCTGTAACTATCTTCTACATTATAATTTACTATAAAGTTTCAGTAAATAGATCTTAAAAGTCACCGTTATAGTGAAAATATTAACATTTAGAAAAATATATTCTGAATATATTTTGTATTTAAAAAAATTACTTTTTTTGTTTGAACAAAACACTTGACTGTTGATTCTGTGGTTTTAGGGAAAAAATTAATACCCGTAACTAAAAATTTATTACAATGCATCATAATTTGGAACAAATTTTGAGTCGAAAGAACAATGAACTGATTGTAATCGCGCTTTACGCGCAATGATCATAATCGGTGTAGCAAGATTCAGCTCTTTGATCTTTAAAGTATGAAATGACAGATACTGTTATTAAAAATAGACTAACATGTCTCTCACTCCCCCCTTCTCTCTCTATCTCTATCTTTATATATATATATATATATATATATATATATATATTCAACAGCTCTTCATTAGCTACACAGATAGGAAGAACAGATGGAGTCTTCAGATCTTTCACAATACTAGAAAACCATTGGCCAAACTGTGACTGTTGGGTTATACTTTTGGATATTTAATAATTTAGGAGTTTTGTTTTTTGTCTAAACGTGTTCAGGGGTCTTATTTACTTAGTCTTTCTCTTCTAGTTATCCATTTTCCAATTGTTTAGGTTTTTGATACTCTTTGTTCAAATATATTCTATTCCATAGGTTTTGTGTTAAAAACGGCAAAAGTTCGTTCTTTTTAGGTTTTAGCAATTTAAATTTATTTAAATTGGCTAATTTGTGATTCCATATATTGCCCTTTTTAATCCCTTTAATTTGATTCCAAATTTATTGCTCTCTGTTAAAAATTGGTTAATTCATCGCAATTTTACAGTTTTATTCTATTTTCAGCTTTTTAAATATTTCAGAATCGTCCATATTTAAATTATTGCCGAATTCGTATATTTCCAAATCGTTTCACTTCATTTCTTTTTAATTTTCGTCTGCTCCGAAATTCCATTGCTCTTCTTTAAAATTTCGAGTTTTTAATTGGTTGACTGTAATATTAAAATCGTCTGTCATTAATTATTTTATCGTTCATCGATAATTTTGTTTACAATCTGTGGCAGCGATGTTTCGCAGTATATAAGCAAACTCGCGCACTTTTTCGATCTTCCTCTTTTCTCTTCTCGTCTCTTGATTGGAACTAAAATATAGTCTTATAGAGTTGTTTTCAGCGCCTCGGCGCGAGCCGAGCGAAATTCGAATGCGGCATGCGTTCTGAGGAACGAACGTTTTATTTCCCAGCCTGCTTGTAATGTGTGTGGTATCCTGATAGCAGAGAGTTGTTTACTGGAAATAACGTTGCGAGCGAAGTGATTGATGTCTACTGAAGTATCGTCGGCGCCTTTGGAATAATTGTTTAGTTCCGGAGGTCGGATTTGTTCTTTCATAGTGAACTGTGTAGTTTAAATTTTCCGAGTCCTAGGACCGGACCTCCAATTGCTTACTTCACGGTTTTGATGATGGAGCTATTCGTTCTTTTGTTCCGAGCGATGTCCACTGGCGCTCTGCTACTCTCGGCTGAGAATTTTGTATGATGTGAGGGAGCTGCCCGTTTTTGTGCAGATCGGGCCTCGGGAGTGTTCTTTTCCTGGAGTTTTGGAGCACCATATTCCACTTGAATGGTTGGACTCACTTGATGTACCGATGCTTTACGGGAGGTACTTCTCCGTTTGGCCCCTTCTGGAGCAGGAAGGGACTGCACCCAAGCTGATGATGACTGACATCGATTTCGTCCTCGGGACTTTATTACTGCCGTTCAGCGTTTTCCCGTTTATGGGTGATATCTTTTCATTAATTTTATTCTTTTGCAGTATTTAAAGTTAAATTAAATTAGCATGACTAAGACCCCTCAACTTATATTTTAGGTTACGAATCCTGGATTATTATTAGGATGTTCGAAATTCCCTTTTGGATTTTTCCCGATAAGAGAAAAGAACAGCACCGTCCCAAATTCGATGATTAATGAGAATTAAATTCATCTTCAGGTCTGAGTATTTAATTCTAATTAACCCAAACAAATGCCTGTTTCAGATTAAGCAATAGTACATTACTATAAATGCTTAAACTCATACTACAGGCAACAAAAAATGAAAAAATGAATATAGGATACATTAAGAAAATTTGTATTACCAAGCGGCATGAACCCTTCTTCTTCCACCACGTGTATACACGATCAACCTCAACAGCTTAATCTAGAAGCACACCTCACAGCTTAATCTAGTGTATATATATATATATATATATATATATATATATATACACCTCTCACCTCTAATCTTGCGTGTGGTTTTGAAGTGAAAGTGTCAAACATCTGTCTCTGATTGGGTATTTATTTGTGTTTGATATTCTGTTCGTCAACCATTAATCACTTTATGTCCACGCCTTCTCTTTCTACTTTAATAGAAGGCTATTCTACAGAAGGTTGTGAGATCTATATAGCTGTTAATACATAGAATAATTATATTTTAATACAAATGAGGTAAATGATAACAATGTGGTCTCATATAATGTGACCAATAATAATGTGGCCTTACAAAGATCAGCAAATTTCACTTAAAATGAAAAAAATGATCCAGAAATAAGATTAGATTTAGATTCCTACCGTGAACAAGAAGGAATCATTGTCAAAGATAAGTTTACAGTTTTTAGTTGCGACAGAACGCTATTAGCTTTACCGTTCGTAGTTCTGAGTGGGTCAATAGATGGCGCTCATATAATGGAGCTACAAACGTTATTAATTTTGTTTTCAATAAATTTTAACCCTTTTCTGTAGGATCAACCTCTATCGATTGCCTCAAAATGACTATCGACAACTTTCAAATAGGTCTCCGGATAAAGCAATGGATAGCCTGTAATAATTATATATCTAAATTACTTCATAAACTTGGTTTTTAAATCAATGATTTAAAAATCAAGTTAGCTAAACATATTTTCAAGAAAGAATATATTCAACCGTAATTCCCAAAGATACAAAATTGTCTATAAATTAAACATTATTAAATGACTTGAATCTCTGTGAATAGCGCTAAATTCAATGCAGACTATCCTAAATTCCCCCGCCCGCTTAATCAGATTCACGAATCTGCAATAAACCTGCTGATGGAAAGCATTTAGTATATTCGGTATGGATTTCAACATTCATTTAATGGGAATCGTAATTAAAGCTGATAAGAGCGTTTTGGATCGTTAATGGACTTAGTTTAAATATTCAACACGCTGTTTGAAAATGTGAGAAAATGTTTGAACATAAATACATAAATGAACTGAGTAAGGGTGTTTCTGCATACTTCACGAGAATCGGAGGAAAAATTTATATAGTTATTGATGTTTGTTTTAGCTGTTAAAATGAATTTTATTTATTCCAAAGTTGTTTTAATGAGTTTTATCTTAATATTTAAACCATTTTTGTAATTTAAAGCATATTCAAACTGCCGTTAATTAAGTACAGAGTGATAAAAATTAAATGTTTATTTCAAAGATATTTTATCTGTTTTATTTTAATTTTGAATCCTTTTCTCTTACAATACACAGTAATGTATAGGTGAAGTACTCGAATAAGATAAAAAAATTCTCGTGTTGTCGAAGGATTTACACGTTTCGGGCACACAGTTTTGAAGTTCCAGTTCAGTTTCAGGTCCACTCCAGTTTTTGAAGGATCACACACGAAGGATCTTCAGAACTCTGTATTTTGACGGATTTACATATTTGGGGCACTCTGGAACTCGGGGTTTTCAATGGATCTGCACCTTTTGGTCACTCTAGAACGTGTGTTTTCTAAAGATCTACCCCTTTGGGTCACTTTAGAACTCGTGTTTTCTAAAGATCTACAACTTTGGGTCACTCTAGAACTCTAGTTTTCTAAGAATCTACACGTTTGGATCACTCTAAAATTCGAAGACGAATTTACAATTTAGACGAATCTACAATTTTGGGCAGTCTAGAAGTCGAATACACCATTTTACTAACGTTACACATGTATATGTGTGTGTGTCAATCCGTCTGTATGGGTCTGTCAGTATATGTGTATATCTGTCAATTTGTGTGCTTGTCTGTTTATGCGTTATATATATATATATATATATATATATATATATATATATATATATATATATATATATATATATATATATATATATATATATATATATATATATTCCCACTGGCTTAAAATTTAAACGATTTTTATTTAACAATTTTTTTCCAATTTTGTAGCTTGAACGCCATCCAATTTCTAGCTTGAAGTCACTTCAGCGTTATCCTAAAGATGAGCAGATTTTAGCGTGATTTGGAAAAAAGAATTATAGCATTTTATTGGAAATGGCACTTAAAAATCTGGACTAGTATGTTTAATGTATGAATTAAATGCTGTACATTTTTATTATGAAACAAAAGTCAGTTATTTGGTTCTGAAGCAAGCCGACATTGATACATTTTTTTTACTGTTCGGTCTACAACTTATGTTCTGCTATGTCATTTTAAGACTACATAATTACCACATTAGACAACATAATTACTAGAACCAATAAATTACTACAATCACTTAAATAACATGTTGCTTCTCCATATAATGTTCTGTCACTTGCGCACTAGTTCCGACTAGTTGCGCACTAGGCGACTAACGACCAATTGACTTGACGAACCAACGAACACCTCCTAAATAAGAAAGGCACCTGTCGCAACAGCGGCCATCTTGACTCCCAGTTCAAGTCATGGCGGTACACGGCAAAAAAGAAGGTTGATTTCTCCTCCTTTTCTCTGTATCTCAAGAAAATTAAAACATTCTAGGCTACTTTCTTGAATGATTGTTATAATTTTTTGAAAGTAGAAGCACCTATTTTACAACTAAATTACGTATTAAATATTAATTATGTAACATGCACGCGCCATTGAAATAGCATAGGCAGACGATAATTGAATGAGTCGTTTAGAGTCAAAATGGCGGTTGCGTTAACCTGTATATTTATAAATCCTATAAATAAATAGAAAGACCGTGTGTGTCTCTTACGGCGCGAAGGCGGCTTTCGAAACGACGAAAAGGCATAATTTGGAATTCAAAGCATATGAGCTTCTATTTGAATATTTTTGTTTTGTGTTAAAGTTTCACAAACATTTCCTTCGATGCTGGGATATTATTCTTCTTTTTCAATATTTTTACATTAATGATTCCGTGAATAACTTGTATTGATGCAATTTGACTCCGTAAGTGTTACAGTGGGGTTTTCTGTCCCTGCATAAACTGCGTTTAATTGAAAGGGAAATTCTATTTGCAAGTCTTGGAACGGGAAATCAAACTCTAAGTCGCAAAGTTTAAGGATAATTGTAAAGAAAATCTAATTAATGTACTTTTAAATATATATCTATTACATATTTTAGCCAGGAACTGTAGGTGATTTTTAATTTTTCAGTATTTGGAATATTTATTTCTATTGCGTGCTTAAAAGTTTTAGTTTCCTATTTTTAGTTCAGAACTAATATTTTTCCAAAATGTTACCTAAATATATATTGCTTTTCAATGTATTAATCAAATTCTTCTTATTATTATTTTTTTTTTGCGGCTTATTCCATGAACATGGTACGTTTATCAAAATGGCCCAAATTGCATGGCATTTTTTTTTGTTTAAAATGTTTTATTCTATTCTAAAATACTAAAATTAATTAACTGACATAGACCGAGTCCTACATAAGCGTCCACAACTTAAGAATACAAATACACATAACACTACTAAATTTATAAATCGACTGTTTTGAGCAAAAATCATTCCCATCTTCTGTTTCTATCTAATTTTCACGCATGTGTAGTCGCGAGCAAACATTTCTCCTTATTTGACCCAGACCGTCCGATCTACCCGAAGTTTAGGTATATGTATGAACGGCAGGAAAGTGCCACCCAATGAAGGCCTGAACCCAGTGGGGGCGTCGTCCACAGGGACCGTAATCCCCTTCTCCTACCACCAACCTCTCGAAAGGAATTACGGACCCACATATTTAATGTGTCCGTACTCCGTGAACACGGGGTTAGTTTGAGAAGAGGCCAGACGCGCACTAATTTGACACGCAGGCGCACCAATGAAGACTGGTCTCCATAGCAACGCCCAGTGTGCGATGTCAATCGTCCCCGAAGAATAAAAGCCTTCGCCAATTGAATCAAAATCTCATTTTTTATGCTTTGTATGAAAATTCGCAGAGAATCAGAAAAAATAAATTAAAGAAAAATGTAATTAAACAAATATTACAATGTGAAGGTGCACACCCATATTTTTGCCAAACTATTGTTACAGCGTATCCTCTGAAATCAGGATACAAGAGTGAGCCCAAATTTCTGGATAACTAAACAAGTTTATGCCCAAGCACAAAGTAAACAGGAACAGTATACAGTAAAACAGCACTTAAATACTTCACTAATTTCACAAAATAACAGATATTAATCGCAAAACATTGACAAGAGTAATTTTACAAACCAGCTACTACAATTCTCAAAATATTGACAAAAGTCACAGTTCAATGTAGCTCGTAGAATGTTAACTAAACTCCAACGGAGTACTGATTGCTTTTATAGTCTCTCTATGGAAATACCTAGAATTCTACATATCTCCTAATCGTTATTTCGCGGCCTTTCTCGAACGTTCGGGAAGTCCAAATTGGCGATAAATCTGGAAACCCATCTTGAACTTTGAAATTCTGAAAACCCCGCGTTCACATTATGCTCACGTCCTGGGAAAGAACGCACTCATAGGAGTCTTTTCTTTTGAGAAGCAGACGGAGAAAACATCCGGATGGCGCGGCCTGGTCATCGAAAGAGACGAAAAATTCCAGAATAAAGAGAATATTACACGTTCGCAACATTATACAATTGTTCTAATCTTCCATTTTCGGATGCAGCGAAAAAAATATCAGATTACCTAAAGCATGCACATTTCAATGTATAAATAAGTTAATAATATAAACACATTGATTTATCTGTTTCTTTATCTCTGGGTAACGCTTGGCGAAATTTTGGTGGCAAAATTGGCGGAATCTCGCCATCTTAGCGATATTTTTTAAAAGTTGCCAAATTGATAAAAATGTCGCTCAATTGACAAAAATATCGCGAAATTGTATAAAATGACGACTAATTCATGAAAATTCAATATATTGGAAAAAAAAATATAAGAATCCACTAAAGAATAATCTATTGCTCTGTCTGCAACGCTTGGCAAAATTCTGGCGACGAATTTTTGAGCCATACCGCCAACTTGGTCGGTCTTTTTAAATGCTGCTAAGTTAACGAAAATGTCGCCAAATTGATAAAATTGAAGCTAAATCAATGAAAATGACGGCTAAGTGATGAAAATTCAATATTTTGGAAATAACATAACAAAAGACTATATGAATAACTCATTTCTCCGCTCGTCCGTCATGCTTGTCGAAAAATATGGCGAGGAGTCCCAAACTTGACTTTTTTAAATATTGCAAAATTGACGAAAACGTCGCCAAATTGATAAAAATAACTCTAAATGGGAGGCAATGATTTGCAAATTTTTAATTCCGTCATATGACGGGCATACCTTCTGGTAAATAAATAAATACATAAGAAGAAATTATACTAGGAATGCCATTCAAAAATCGTTAGAAATATATTTTTTTGATCTCCCCATTGTTGTAAAGATGGAAACTCTGTGATAATGTTGTTGATAGCTAAGGTTCCGATCTGTGTGAGAATTGCTCAAAACTGTGCTTCAACATAAAATAACTAAAGACTAAGTCGAATTAAATAAATTCGATGAAGTTTGTCCTACAGGGAGTTCAGCTATTCCATTAACGCGGATGTCCGAAGATTATAGATTTTCAGTTACAAATGACGCACTCACACACACAGACAAACATCCACTTTTATAAATAAGATATGATATTTTTATGTATTTTTTGTGATTATTTGTGCTTTAATTTAATAAAGTTCCCTTGTAGCTTGTCAATACTTTTTCTTTTCCTATGTACATAGTACAGTCAACCCTTCTATAACGCGATTAATTCGTACCGCGCTATATGGGAACCGCGTTATAAGAAACTCAGATTAGTGCAAATCAGATTAATTCGTAACGTGTTATATGGAAACCGCATACCGTGTTGCATGGAAACCGCGTTATAAGGAACTCAGAATTAGTACAAAACAAAACAATTCGTACAACGTTATATGGAAACCGCGATAAGTGAAACTCAAAACATATAAATCAGGCTTATTCGTTGCACGTTACTGCATTTCTAGAGAACCATGTTATGATGAATACGGTTATGAAATATAAGTTTATAGATACAAAAGGCAATAAATATATGTTTACATATTTCGAATTATTTTTATTAAGCCTTTATATAAGAAAATTGAAAAAACAATGTAAAATATAAACTTCATAATTTTTTCCAACACAAATCCTATTAACATTCATCATCGCTGTTAAATATTAGTGTCCTAATTCTTTTCCTTTCAATGTCCTCTTCACTGCATATATCTTCCTTTTCGTTTTCAAATGTGGTTTTGTTTCGTAACTCTACCAAAATCTCTCTATAAGGAGCTAAGCAATTTTGTAATTATCTTTCAAACTTTGTATTTCGCACTGTTGAAGAATTATTTTCAATAAAGTAATTTTCTGATTTTTTATCCAAATCCAGTCGCCTTTTCACACTATTTAAATTGAAATTTGCGAGCCATTCGTCAACCATATTTTTGTCTACCACTGCATTTGAGGTGAATATATTAATTGTTTTACAGGGGATTTCTCTGACAACTGAAATTGAAAAATGATGATGTACGTGGATGAAAAAATAGGGGAATTTCTCATTAATTTCAACCGTAAAAGTGTAATACAAGTAGAACAATTCATGCTATAGGGAGACTGCTTGGTCTAATTGAGTTGTATTATAAAGAAACCGCGTTATAAGACTACTGCGATATATGATTACCGCGTTATAAGAAGACTACCGCGTTTTATAAGTACCGCGTTATGAGAGGGCTGTCGCAATTTCTGATCCGCGTTATATGGAAACCGCATTATGAGAGTACCGCGTTATAGGAGGGTTGACTGTATAAAGTAAAGGGAAAGTATTCTGTAAAGGATTCCTGATTCATATGTGATAATTTGCGACAATTTGTTAACATCATTCTCGTGGATCTACTTCGTTCTATTCACGAGGAAAGGCACTTTGTGTAATATTGTTCTATTTTGACATCCAACGATTTGTCAATAGTCATTTATTTATGTACTAGAAAATGTCTTCTTGTCATTAATGCTTGGCGGAAAATTTTGCTAACTTAGCTACTTACTCTGACTTCCAAAAGTTAAGCACGCAATGCAAATTTTCATTTTTCGAAAGAGTATTTGAATTTGAATGGGTGAAAATCGCTGCTGATGTAGGTGGCAGTATACAAATATCGTATTTTACAGCCAATCACGATTGACTGTCCGGATATATGCTAAATAGGCAGTCATTGCGGACGCCAGCATTCTGAAGGGTTTAAGGAGGTGCATTTAAATGCTGATATGAAGTGTTTATAACTTTTGTAGGATTATTTTTGATGATATTCGTGTTTCAATGGCTGAAAGAAGACGAATGACAGATAGTGCACGCTGACATGAGGTCGGACGCATTGAAGCAAGGCAGTCAATCAAAAATGTCGCTATTTTCTTTGGCATTGATAATTCGGTAATTTCTCGATTATGGAAACAATTCCAAACAAGTTAAACAGTAGGCCGGAGACCTGTGTCCAGTCGTCTAAGGGTTGCCACCCCTCTGATGATCGGTATATTTCTATAGTAGACAAGCGGAATCGACGAGGGACCTCCACAACTGTTACATCCATGGTTGCAGCTGCACTTGGTAAGACAATATCTGCCAGTACTGTGCGCCGAAAGCTCCACTTGAAGAAACTGTACCCCGAGTATCACATTTTGTGTTCCACTAACTGTCCGCAAGCCAGAGGAGTAAGATTAATGTGGTGTCGCCAACATGTCAATTGGACTGTTTCAAATTGGTGCAACGTTCTGTTCACCTACGAATCCAGATTTGCCCTGGAATCAGATGTTAAGCGTATAGGGGTCTGGAGAGAACAAGGCACACTCAATCAGGTCACTTCCCGGCCGTCCAAACAGTTACCTTACACCTTTCTGGTAGGTCGGATGGTCTGGGTCTCAACAACAACAAATCAATCAGGTCAAGAACATCATCGAACATCACGCATTCAGAGGTGGCAGCGTCATGGTGTTGGCTGGAATTTCAATGGAATATCGCACAGAGCTGCATATCTTTAAAGACGGTTCTGTGACGGATGCGCTGTATCGGAATGAAGTCCTAGATCCCATTGTGAGACTCTACACTGTAGCATTTGGCCCTGATTTCCTCCTTATGGACGATGGTCCTGATTTCCTCCTTATGGACGATGGTCCTGATTTCCTCCTTATGGACGATGGTATTGATTTCCTCCTTGTTGACGAATGCTTAGAATGTGAGGGCATTTCTCGTATGGAGTGATTGGCCTATTGGAGGAATGGCCATGGCTCACATCTGCGATGGTTGATCACCTCATTGAAAGCATGGAAAATCGTTGTAAAATTTGTGTGAAGATCCGGGGTGGTCACATACCATATTAACGTAGGCTTTGGTTTGTTTGCCTTTAAACATCATTTTGTTAATGACTCAAATTTGACGTCATCATATAACTGAAGAAAAGTAAATATTTTATTTCATTTTTGTACATAATTCTTGCTTTTTTTAATATATAAACACATTTGCTACCTTCATATTCAATTTTGAGTTAATCAAAATTTACTTTCTTATCTTTGTTGATAAGACCGTCCGTGCTTAACTTTTGGAAGCCAGTGTATTTGGCGGAACACCATCAATTTGGCGGCTTTTTTAAAATGGTGTCAAATTAACGAAAATATCGTCAATATTTATAAAATGACGCTAAATTTTGGAACATGAAGCCAAATTAATGAATTAATAAAATAGTTTTATTATATAGACACTATTGCTTATTGAGGATGCAATTTGTTGATAATTGTTAAGTTAGAGTTTCGCGAAATATGAATTAATTGGGTAATGTTGTTATTAAAAAAAAACGCTCAAAAGCATTGTGCAGTGGATGGTATATATATCATTTTTTCTCGGAAATAAGTAAATTCATTCATTACATTATGTAGTGAAAATCATATGCTGCCAGAGTAAGATATTTTTATTTTGGTCCCTTTGGAAAGTATAAGGATTAAAATTTGAAGACAAAACCCTTTCTCAAGCTTAGATTATAATCCACTTCATTTTATAAAACCCTTTCTTATAGAGCTGGGATAATTATTACAAACTTCCTACTTCAAATGGATTTTATCCATCATTAAGTATCCCAGTTGTTGATAAGTTAATCTATTTAATTATGACGAGTACTGATTGAAACAAAATCTGCATGGAGCATACTGCTTCTTAGATAAGAATAATATGCATGCATATGTCTTGTTATTCGTAGAAAAATTGCTGGTTCAGGGAATTTTAATTAATTTCCACTTCGTGAATTTTTTGACGTATTTACAAAGACAATCTCATATCTAATGTAATTAGGTATTTCTACATGATTAGAACTAGCGTAAAATATAAAACTTTTATGTAGAAATTTTTTTATTTAATATTTACGGTATCTGTCTTATTTGATTCATGGATTAAAACACGAATTTCTTTCATAAGCTGGAGTCCTAAACGTTTTAAATAAAATTGTTTTTCTAATTTGGGATATCCATCAGTTATTTTACTCTTTTGATATATAAAGTTTTTTTCATATTTCCGACAATTTGTTTGCTCTTTTGTATATACGTTTGCTATTATAGTATAAAGATAAAAGTTTTAATTTAAACTTACAGTTAATAGAAAAAATGTAAAATGTTATTTTAAAGTATGTTTGAAAATTACAGGTAATTGGTGAAATCAACTATACATTATTAACTATAAAACATGAAATAAGAAATTTTTGAAAGACCTTTCATGTGGTGTCAACTTCATTTTGACACCATTATTAATCATACTTATTCTCTTTTGCATACTTAATTTTTGCAGTCATACGGATTATTAAAAAAACCCACATAGTCATCCCCAGAATCGGAAATAGGCATCATTAGTGAGTCCTTAATATCCTCTGGAATTCTGAATTTATATCAGCCATCATCTAAGCCAGTTTTTATTTTCGAATTTTTTGACTGTGGAACCCGTTTTGAATACAATTGGATGGCTGAACCCCAAATTAGAAAAGTCTACTGTAATCAAAATTATGCATTCAAATATTACGTGTATTTTAATTTCTATGAAATTTTACACGAAATAATCACCTCACGGAACTCAAGGTGTTCCAAGGAACTCACTTTAAAAAACACTGATCTAAGCTATACCTTGAGAAATATATATTTCAAAAAAATTTTAAACCGAAAATGAAAAGAATTCGAAAGTAGAAATCTTTAAAGAACTTCCGACTACTACAGAATTTAATGCTGAATTTATATCAATCATCATCTTAGTTATCAATTTCTCAAAATTGACTTTAAACACATTTCAAGACAAATATTTGGACCGAAAATGGAAAAAATACCCAGAAGTGGAAGTCTTTAGTAAACCCTCTCCCCTTTCTAGAATTTGGTGCTGAATCCATATAAGTCATCGTCTAAGAGCTCTCTGTAGCCAATTCTGAGATATAGATGTTTCAAGGAAATATTTAGAACAGGAAATGAAATAAATTCGGAAGCGGAAATTTTCACAGGACCCCCGACGTACTACAGAATCTACAGCGAATTCCGATAGTTAGACGTTTACAGGCGGACGTAGATATTTGAATCAGAAGTCACATCACCAGAATAGGAAGATAAAATCTCTAATGAGTCCCTTAACTTCCACCAGAATTTAATGTTGAATCCGTAGCAGACATTATTTAAGGTATGTCTCCAACTAAGTAGAAACGAAATCGGAAATGAAATCTTTTTGGAAACCACCTTCGCCTTTTCCAGAATTTCATGCTGAATCCATATCAGCTACCATCCAAGCTCCATCGCTAGTAAATCTTGATAAGTAGATGTGTCGAGGCAAGCGCCCCCCTCCTCCAAATAAACAATACTATTTGACAACTTTTTACACCAAAGTAAATATTAAATGCAATGTTAAGGTGTAGTTAAATAAATTATATTCACTATGGCAGAGAGTAATTGTATATATATTCTATGGTATTATAGCAAGAAACAAAAATACTGTGAATACAAATTTCCAAAATTCCAGGTCACAAAGTTTTAAAAAATCTGATGTGAGCAGCAGCACATGCCTTTCTTTATATAATACAATGAATTAACTCCTTTTGCAGCAAAAAAATAATGTATAAGATCCACGGTATTACAGTTGTTTTTATAGTTGAATTATTGCACAATTGGCGATTTTCCGGATGACAACAGGTAAAACTATTTTAAAGTACCCAATTAACTTATATTTCACACAACTCTAAATAAACAATTATCAACATTGATAGCATCCAGAATAAGCGACATAATTTATATATTAAAATATTTTAATAATTAATTCCCCAATTAGGCGTCATTTTCATTAAAGGCCCCAATACATTGCAGAATAAAGAGACGAGTTTTATTTCCAGACGGTACGGGAACTACAGGGGGTCTGTCGCCCTCCGTAGACTCCCGAAGTCATCAATCTTGAAAGGTCCGAGAAAGTGACAGAGTGAAAGTGTGCTGATTTGGCGGGTTATCGCGAAAGAGTGATAAATAATAACTTTGGTTGTGGCTTTCTGTCGTGAGTTTCGATCGCACTCGGACAATGAAAATCTACGCACTATTGCTACATTCTACAACACACACACACACATATATATATATATATATATATATATATATACTTTATATATATATATATATATATATATATATATATATATATATATATATATATATATATATATATATATATATATATATATATATATATATATATAAATAAAAATTGAAGGATTTTAATCGAAAATTATGCATAAACTACTGTATGTACAAAAAAACCCATCTCTAGCATATCTGTTACAAATGAGTAACTATAGGCCAAGACTAAGGATAAGGATAGAAGGTAACATATCACTATAATGGAAAGGGGGATGAGAAGATTAATAGGATTCAAAAATCACAATTAATGTATATAAAAGTAAATAAAAATAAAACTCGGCAATATGAGAATAGGCAATAATAAACAGCTCAGGATAAGAGATTAAGAATAGAGAACAAGCAATTGAAACTACACAAAAAATGGCGGTTAGTTCGAAATTGCATTCTCATCAGGACAGCCATACAATTCGAATTAAAACCGATATAATAGCCAGTTTCTGACAATGGCGATAGTATTTAACTATAAACACCATTGGAACTGTCTACTGGCTAGTGGAAGGAGAAAATAAATCAATTGAATTATACAATTCTGAAAAACAATACCTCCTTGTACAGAAATGGGAAAAAACAAGCGTAGCACCACCACGTGTAAGATAAACTAGTGACTGAGCATTTCACCTCACTTCGTCAATGCGAGTGGGTACCGGAATGAATACAATTGAACGATTCATAATATGTATGGAGACTTTCAAAAATAGTAATCAGTATAGGACTCA